>JARHVA010002678.1:1990000-2395000 GCA_037957365.1 Torreya grandis
ATACACACTTTCAATTTGGATTCAAAAGTTGATTGTGCTAGATGTCTTAATGTAATAAACCTATAAAAATACCACCTATACCTTGGGAGATGGAAAATTGCATGCCTCCTTATTGGGATATTCAGAGAAGTGTTAAACTATGGAGAATTGAGAGTGATAAAATCTCATTTTGAAAACATTTGAATGCTCTTAAGTTGGAAGGATTATATACTCCAATTCTCATTTGATTATATAGAGTACTCTATAAAATATTTTAACAATTGGAACCAAGAACTATGTCTAGCTACATATTGAAAAAAATTAGCCATAGATGTTGAGTGTCACTAAATTCTAATGTGGCCCACTTGAAACTGAGTTGAAACACACTCCTATAAAAGGATCTAGATTCTATTTCAAACTTTACAACTTTAAAAATTAAAACTTGAGAATTTTGAATATGCCATATTAGAAATGTGAAAATAATGAATATCATGCCCCATATATCTGTACTATATTGAAATTCTATTTGAAAATGTAATTAATTTTAAAACTTTTGAATTTTTCCTCTTTTGAAACTTTTACAACTTTGTAACTTTTGAATCTATTTGAAACTTTGTAATTTGAAATTGTAGTGATGAGTGCACATGTATATGGCATGCCCCCATAATTTAAAAATGTTGGATCATATTTCCATTTGAAAACTATATATTTACATAAATATAAAATTTTACTCATGCAACCTAAATATTCTAAGCAAGCCCATTATGATGCCCCATTTTTGAGATGAGAGACATAGCCTGCAAGTAACTTATCTCAAAATAAAGTAGATGTGAAAGATATAAAACTTTGAATATTTAAAATTAATTGTGTTCATAGTATTTAATATAACATCAAATTTTCATATAAAATATGTGTGAGAAAGATATATCATTGAAGAATAAATAAAATGTATGTATGATATACATCATGGAACTAGAGTAAAAATATAATATATAAGTGGTGCATGACATGAATCATGGAACCATAGTAAAATAGATAGAATACATGATATGAATCATGGCACTATAGTAGTAAGAAACTAGCATTGAAGTAATGTCATATAATTTGTCATGTAATTTACATAATATGTCACATATAAAGCCTAAGAGGACACATGAAAGGGACATGTACGTGTTTCATAAGATAAAAAGCCATGAACCACATGCAAGTGGCATAATTTCCATACAAGAAATAGTTTTTGAACATATAATGCCAATGGACACACCCACAATAATTAAGAAAATCTAACCTATCATGTAATAAAATAAGAATGCAAAGTAAAGCATGTAGAAAATGAGAATAGTATAGTTCCATCATATGTATGAATTTAAATGTTATTAAGTATCATATTTCATCTTATACATGTCAAAAATATGAGTGATTAGCAAGACATCTGTATGATATGTATCTCAACATGTAAAACAAGTTATTGATAAATACAACCTATAAAAGTGTTCATGTAAAACAAATATATGCCCCCAACTTAGCAATGCTATTGCATAATAAGGGAAGCCAGACATGAAAGAATCATGTGAAAGTATGTCATGTATCACACTCAAGTACCCCATGAGAAACATTATGTATTTAAATATGAGATATTATATTTAATTAACATAAAATAAACAAAATATGAAAAAATAAGTAAGCTAGCAACACTTAAAAATGCTTTAGGTCCTGATTTTGATTTTTTTTTTTTTTAAATATACATTTTTTTTGAATTTTTAAAAATATTTGAATGCTAAAAGAGATTTTAAAATAGTTTCTAAGAAATAAGGGTTGAAAGAAAAGAGGAATTAGGAGGGATTCAAACAATACTCAACAATGTGCAAAATCATAGCATGATAAGATGGAAGACAAGCAATGCTCTCAATGTATTTGTAACTTTGAGTCATAACAATGTATTATAAGTAAGATAAGTGAGAATATGCATGATTCTAAATGGGAATGGGTGAAATGGGTTCATGTAAAAAGGTAGCAATGTGAGACCATATAAGTGTCATAGGATGTAAGATATGAAATAGTATATAAGTGGAGTGTCATAGAGATAGGTGGTGTATATTGTTCAAATAAAGTTGAAAATAAAGAGGGTAAGTACCTAAAGTGAAAAATAAAATGAAGGGCCTTTAAGAATTGTTAGATAAGGTGTAGAATAATTAGAAATGAAAATAAAAACAAAAATCTATGTACAATTAAATGCAAGTAACTAACCAATGATATCAGTGACGGGCATGGATGAATAACCCATGGAATGATATGAAAGAGTGAATTATTGTGATAAATAAGTGAAAATTAGAGATTCTTATAAATCTAAATAGGAACCATAATTTTTAATATAACCCTTTGAATCACTAATCATATACTCATGTAAACTTGTATCCTCGTGTGTAGGAGAAGAAGATGTAACAACCTATACCTCTAATGAATATCTTTGAATAACATGTTTTATCTTAAGAGATGGAGACATATTTTGATTTGTTAGTTTCTTCTTAGGAGGATGCATCAAACTCTATGAAACAAACTCAATATACTCATGTGTAGCTGTATCATGCTCAAAATAAGATTGAGAAACTAATTTTGTAATATGTTAATGCTTATTAGAAATTGAAATATTATTTGGGGAGATGTTCTTGAATACTTATGTAAACTAGTTCATTACCATGTTACTCAATAATTTCACCAAGGAAATTATTCCATAGAAGAGGTAAACATAATTTTCCCTAAAGGATATTCATATTAGATTCCTTGAATTTTGATCACTTGATTATCATGAATGTATTTGAGACATTTATGCATTGTAGAAAATATTATTCTAATATTTGGTATCCAATGGCATCCTAATAACATATCAAAGACCCTTATTCTTGGTATATATTGAAATGGATTAGGCACTATAAGAGGTATCACTTGTAAAGGAATCACTATATGCCTAAGAGTATCTTATGTATGCCCATCAAATGCTTTGAAAACATTAGAAGTATTATGTAAACCTTATTCTCTATAACCAAGAAAATGAAAGAGGGTTATAGTGCACACATTTTCACTTGATCCATTATCTATCACGACACTATGGATGAATTTATTTTTAACATATGCTTGAATAAAAAATGCATTTATATCTAAATCATTATCAATAACTTCACTATCATCAAATGTGATCATAAAACATGATGCTTACTTTCTTGTAACTATACTAACAATGCTATTAAGTGGATGTCCAATGTAGAGGGAGGAGGATGAACATTGTATGCATAAAGAAGTTTAGAATTATCCTTTTTATTTATTTCATGATTTGGAAAATGATCCTTGTACAATTTGAGCTTTTCATTATCATTTTCTTGTGGCTTAGTGTTTTCTATAGGTGTATCAATATCTATGATATTTTCATCAACAAGATCTTGAATCTTAGCTTAAACTTGAAACACTAATTTTTAGAATGCCCAATACATTTATGATAGTCACAATACACATTGACATCAAAATTTATTGATTTAGGTCTAGAAATATCTATCTCCATTGGTGGAAGAAGAGTAATAACATTGTATTTTAGGAGCTTTTACAACAAAACATGAGGAGGTGATGGAAACTTTGAAAATTACCTCCTTGGAAGGGCTTATAATTTAATATTTTGAGGTGGTTGTGATATATTTTTAAATGTAAATTTTGCTTCATTATTACTTTTAGTTTATTTTCTATTATAATTTGGCTTGCTTTGAAACTTAACATTTGAAGTAGAAGGAAAATTTGAAACATACTTGATTTTTTTCAAAGTAAGAAACTTGACTTCATGTTCTTTGACTACATGGCATAGTTCATCAAAGAATTTGAACTTATCAAACATAATGTACTCTTGAAGAGAATAATGCAATCTTTGTGTAAAAATATCTAGAACCTCATTATCAACCACTTGATTTTTCATTTTGGCAAGCATAGTCTTATACCTTAGCACATATTCAATGATTGTTTCATTAGACCCTTTTTTGAGCTTTTTAATTTGAACATATAATAAATTTTCTCTAATATTGATACAAAAGTGTGTCAAAAACTAATATAACAAAGGATTAAAATAATTTACTAGTTGAAAAGGAAGATCATTTAACCATCTGAGAGCATATTCTTTGAGACTCCTTGGAAAAAGCTTTGTCAATAATTTATCATTTTCTGCATAATCTAGACAAGTTGCATGGAAGGCTTAAAAATGATGTTTAAGATCACTTTTGACTTCATAGAGAGGAATATTATGAGACATAAGTCTAATTGGTAAGGGTTAAGGTGCAATTTTGGGCACCAAAGGGTTATGTAATAGAGAACATGAGTCCATCAAAAGCATAACATGAGAAATGATTTGCTTAATGTGGGACAACAATGGTATGCTCTATAGTAGCATTTGAAGAGGTAATAGGAGGCATGTAACTAGCATGAGTAGGCATAAGCATGGATATGTTTTTGATTCTAAGTGATGTCCCCAAAACAAGATATGGTGTTATAGATGTAGCTAAAGGTGTGGGGATAAGAATGGATGTGAAAGTCGAAGTAGCAACATTGGAATTAGGGAATTTGATAACCCAGAAAGGAAACCCTTGTGTTATATATATGTATATCCTAGCTTGATGCTTAGTTTTTCTACTAGAAGAAGACTAATGACATTATTCACCTTATGAAGGTTCTTATGAAGACCTTGATATAATTTAAATAGTTCTTGCACTTGATATTGATCTACTCTATTTATCTCATTTGGATTAGTGTGAGTTTTATTGTCATTATGTTCATCATATCCCTCTTCATTGCTGTTGACATAGTGGATTGCACCCTAGGTAGGAGGTTGGGCTCCTGCCTTCCACATGCCAAAATGGAAACTCCCCTCTTGCTTGTGGGTACAACAAAATTAGGGGGAGAGTCTCTAGATAAGGGCTAGCTCCCTTTGATGCATCTGAGTTATTCCAATAAGTGCTAATACACACACACACACACACACACACACACACACACATAATGGGGGGGATGAAAAGGGAGAAGGATTATAGGAAAACAAAACCTACTCTAAAGGGGGGTGATGCACCAAATAGAATTTGACCTACTCATATTCACACTCTAAACCATAAGAACACATACAGACACTTTAACTAGTAAAAGGACCAGGCTGCAGGAAGCTTAACAGGGAGGCTTTAATGGAACACACAAAAAAAGGGACTCACCATAGGTGCTGTATAAAAGGCACACTGTCTAGTAACTTCCTTCTGTCTCTGCACTCTAGGTATAGCTCTTCTTGTCACCTACAGGAATGGTGCCTTATAGATACCAAATGTGTTGGTGTCAACCCTATGAAAGCATTAGGAAGCAATGACTAAACACAAGACTAACACTCAGACACACTCAGAGATATCTAACTAGAATAGAGGTAAAAATGCACTCTTTATTGATTCTAGGTGAAAATTGTCAGGGCTTCACCTTACAATGTGAAAGATAGATCTTTTAAAATGAGAAGTTACAATATGTATAGAGAAGAGGGAACAATAGTGCCTTCTTTGAAAAAGACTTTTGGCACCCTTTGACAAGTGGCCCATGCACATCCCGAGGGCTTTGGGAAGAGGAAGCCGCTAAAATATAAATGTTGTGTTAGTTTTGATTCTGATTTCAGGGGTTTAAAAACATAGGCCACATCATTTCTCCATAACCAAGACTACTCCTTAAAGGCACCCACGCGGTTTGTGTGCTCATAAATGCAAAAGGGAGAAAAAATGGGTTGCACCGTTCACTGTTTGCATCCCATTTATGACCACTTGGAAAGCACTGTTCCAACCACTAGAATTACTCCTTGAGTCGATGCCTTCCTTCACCACTTGGACTATTTTTTCTGTTTATACACTTGGCTCTTTTGTCTTTTCTTTACCTTATCTTTTTTGGCTCCTTTGGCCCTCAGGGGCTACCTTCTCGTCCTTACTAGCTCCTTGGGATCTTTTATTAGCAGGTCACTGAGTTCATTCTCAACCTTTGTCTTTTCTAGTGTCGTCTTCCTAGTTTTTTCCTTTTTACTGGCTTCTATCTCTTTGTTCTCTGGGCTCTTTTTTGGTTGACACTGCAAGAATTCAAAGATCAAACAGCTATTTCTCTGCTAAAAAATGACGTTCGCAGGCCCATCACCATTTGAAAAAATAATGGCTAGTCTATTTACTTGAAGTTGATGACTTTAGAGACATCACCATCCTTGTCAATTTCTATGGTCTTTTCTCTTCAGCCTTTTGTCGTTCCCTTACCTTCAAGATTTGCTTTGGACCCTCCTGAAGGGGAGGTGTCCCTTTAGCTTTGGAGAAGTTCCCTTTGTTTTGGCAGCTGAGATTCCCCCGCAAGGGCACCTACCTTTCAAGGTCCTTCAGTTCCCTTGGCTTTGAATTTATTTGGAGTTTCTCCCACAGACTTTTCCCTACAGACTTTTTCCTACAGACTTTTTTCCTACGGACAAAAAGTCTGCAAGAATTGTCTTCGACCACTTTGTTTTCTTTCAAAAATTCTCTTCAAGATTTTTGGCTCGCAACTTTCCCAAATTTCTTCAGACTTTTTGTCTGAAGGAATTCCTTTGGACAAAAGTCCAAAATAAATCATCCTTGTATTTTGCTTTTGCCTTAATTCCCTTTTCATGAGAATTTTGTTTAAAGCCCTTCCTAATTCCTTCAGACTCTTTGTCCGAAGGAATTCCTTCGAACAAAAAGTTTGAAGGATTTTTTCCTTTACTTCTTCGATTGCCTTTGAAAGTGCCCTTCGTTAAAATTAGAAATGACCCTTCTAAAGGGTACTTTCTATGCCTTAAACAAATTTTTGAAGGAAACTTACCTTTGCGGCTTTCCTCTGTGGCCTCTTTGAAAGTATTCCCTACCCTCCGCAAGGGCTCTTGAATCCAGAACTATCCTCCACAAGGGCACTTAAAATGGTCCCTTTTTCACCTAAGTGTCGGGGACTTGTTTCTTTGAAACAACCCATTGAATCGAAACTTGAACAAAGGCATTGAACTGATTGTTGAACTAAGCCATTGAAATAAGCTGTTGAAACAAAATGATGAACCAGGCACTTGAATCAAACCAACTAAACCAGACTCTTGAAACAAGCACTCATCCATTTTGCACCTAAGTGTTGGGAACCCATTTATTCTCTGTAGAGTCCGTAGAAATTCTTGTGGAGTCCATAGAAAATCCTGTGGAGTCCGTAGAAATGGACCTGCAGAGTTCATATAAATTCTTGTGGATTTCGTAGAAAATCCTGTGGAGTCCATAGAAAATATTTTGGAGTCCGTAGAAAATTCTAGACTTGTGCAAAATCAAAAATGAAAACTAGCTTAGGATAGCAGGGAAGGAAGGGGACCAATTTTGGCCTATTGGACCAAAAATGGTCAACAAATTGGTGACTCCTAGGGGAAGCATGTCTGCTTTACTTAGAAACCAATTGCCTTAAAATCCATTGGGCACGGAGATAGAATGTAACTTAAAAGTTTAGCAACAGCCTCAATAGGTTCATGAATCAATCACAAAGATTTAACCCAAAAGTAAATGAAAACACACACAAAACTAAGAAAACTACTAACATGTGCAAAAGGCACTTAGGAAATAGGAGAAAAGAAAGGGAAATATATACATGGTGGAAAAAGGGCTCAGTGGCAATGCTTAAGATGTATCCCATTAACTAGGATATACAGTTCTTCACCATCTAACTTGGAGAGTTGGAATGCATTATGCTACTTGCACTGAGTGATGACGTATGGGCCACTTTATAGGGCATCAAACTTTGTGTGCTTTCTAGGCTTAGCTCAGTCCTCATCCCATTTCAAGATAATGTCTCATTTAGAGAAACCTTTTGATGAAAATTTCTTGTTGAAGTGTCTCTTCATTTGTTGTTGGCAACTAGTCATAGAAGCCATAGCCTGGTCCCTTATCTCTTAGAGCTCCATCAACTCGCATAGCCTAACCTCCATGTTATTTCTTTCTTCTAATTGTAGCTAGCGAGTGAGGTCCAAGGTTGGCAACTCAAGTGAAATAGGTAGCCTAGCTTCCCTTCTGTAGATGAGCGTGTACGGTGAGTTACCAATTGCCCTCTTTGGGGTGACCCTATCTGCTCACAGGGCTATTTTTAATTTGGCATGCCAAGTCCTCTTATTCTCCTCTATGGTTCACTTGATGATCTTGATTAGATTCTTATTTGTAGATTAAGCTAGCCCATTCCCCTATGGGTAGTAATTAGATGAAGTGCTAAGATAGATACCATATCTCAGTGCCCATTCACTTATTTTAGTTCCCAAAAAAGCTAACGCGTTATCTGAGATTATGGTTGCTGGAACCCCAAACCTTGCCACTAGGTCCTCATAGAAATCCAGGACTGCACTTTCATTGGCTTCCTTCAGAGCAATAGCCTCTACCCATCTTGTGAAATAATACATGGTGGTTAGGACCCACTTGTTTCCAGCACTGGAGGGAGGATTAATCATCCCTATGAAGTCAAGGCCCCATTCCATGAATGGCTGCTCTACCTGAATAGGTTGTAAAGGCATGGCAACCAAACATTGTTTTCCATCAAAAAGTGCACATTTTTGGCACTTTCATACCCAGGCATGGGTGTCCCTGAAAAGAGTAGGCCAGAAGTAACTAGCTCTCATTATTCTTGCCACTATAGCCTTAGGAGCAAAATGACTACCGGCTAGCCCATCATGGAACTCAGACAGCACTCTGTCGGCCTAACTTGAGTCCAAGCATCTTAAAAGAACTCTTGAGAGATCCCTTCTGAACATCACTCCACTAGTCAGGACATAAGGGAGACACTGGAGTCTACAATATCTCCTCTTGGTCTTATCAAGGCCCTATAGGCACTCACCAGTGAGAAGGAAATGCCTCACGTCTGATGTCCAATCCTTCATGATAGCTGATTCTTCTACTGTAGCTGCATCATGAATTAGTAGACTATCCTCTTTCTATTGCTTAAAGTCTACAGCAAGGTGCTTACATAGGCCTCTCCCTCTTACTAGTTTGGTGATTTTGATATCAAAATCATATTCCATCACCTTAGTGATCCACCCTATTCTCTTTTCATTCAGGTCTCGGTTAATCAAAAAATCCTTGATGCTGAGATGTGGAACCATGAGGTGGATTTTGTTATTGGACAACATATGTCTACATTTCTTTAGACTCTGTATGACCGCTAGGACTTGATTTTCCACATATGTGTATCTGACCTCAAAACCCTCTAGGCCTTGGCTAAAAAATGCAATTGGTTGTTCAAGGTTATCATCCTTTGCTTGTGTAAGCATGGTGGAGATTACCTCTTCATTGTTGAAGGTGTAGAGGTTGAAATCTTTGGTGAAGTTAGGTCTGATCAAAGTAGGAGTCTAGGCTATGGCCTACTTGATTTCTTCAAAACTATCCTTTCTTTGTGTTGTCCATGTGAACTCCTTACCCTTCCTCAATATAGAGGTCAACAACTTGACCACTTCCACAAAATTTGGGATAAATCTCTAGATGAAATTTATCTTGCCGAAGAAGCTTTGCAGACCTTTTTTATGCTTAGGCAAGGATAGCTCCAAGATGGAGCAAACTCTTTCTGGATCAATGGTCAAGCCTTCCTTAGAAATGATGTGACCAAGGAGCTTTCCCTCGTGGATAGCAAACATGCATTTCCTCAGGTTGAGAGAGATACCGAACTCTCTACACTTCTTAAAGATTTGTCTAAGGTGTTTCATGTGTTGGCTCGCTTCCTTGGAGAAAACTGTCACATC
This sequence comes from Torreya grandis, assembly GCA_037957365.1. Lineage (NCBI taxonomy): Eukaryota > Viridiplantae > Streptophyta > Pinopsida > Cupressales > Taxaceae > Torreya > Torreya grandis. Next base: position 1,999,767 of record JARHVA010002678.1, read on the forward strand.
ATCAAGATATACCAGCACAGTGTTATTTATTAGGCCTTGAAAGGCCATGTCCATAGTGCATTAGAAGGTGTCACTAGCATTAGATAGTTTGAAAGGCATTATCCTATAAGCAAATGTCCCCCATTTAGTTGTGAAGGTTGTCTTGTGCTAGTCATAGTCTTGCACCAAAATTTGGTTGTATCCTAAATACCCATCCAGGAGGGAAAAATGCTCGTTACCTGTCACCATTTGAAGGATTTGCTCCATGCTTGGGAGAGGATAATGGTCTTTCAAAGAGACTCTATTGAGGTCTCTGAAATTGATGCACAGTCTGATCTCCCCATTCTTTTTCTAGATAGGAACAAGATTGGCTAGCCAAGAAGAGTGTTTGATTGGAAATATTATCTTAGACTCAATCAAATTGGTGAGCTCCTTCCACATGAGAGGCTCAATCATCGAGTTGATAGGCCTCTACTTCTGCTTGATTGGCCTGATGCCTTTTTCCAGGTCAATGGTATGTTGGGCTAGATTTGGGTCAAAACCCTTCAAATCACTATACTCCCAAGTGAAGATATCAGAAAATTCTTGGCACAATAAGATGAAGGCCTACCTTTCATGGTTCGTGCACACTTTCCCAAGTACAAGCAGCTTATCCTTGAATATTTCCACCTTCTCATGGTGCTTCTCCGTCATTGTAATGCATGCCTTGTCTCTTTTCAACTGGTCATCTCCATTGAAGATACTCTCTAGAATGACCAACCCTTTGGGGAGCTTATTGTTCTTCAGCTGAATAATTTGGCCACCATATTGCTATTGTAGTTTTACCTAGTTTTTAGCAGTGAATTCCACTTCTTCTTGTAAGAAGAGCACTATTTACTGGTCACTATCGAAGACCTACCAATTGGTGATGTTGTCAAGTACAGAGGGCCGGATCACTACCTTCAACTGGCGTGAGCTGTGGTCTCAGCATATTTCCCAAGGGATATCAAACTGGGAACCAACTGCTACCAACCTATCTACTTAATTTTTCTACTCTCTAGGAATGGAGGTAATATTAAAAGCAAAGAAATTTTCCACTAAGTCCCATACTCTATGTTTGTAGGACTTTAGTAAATAGTTCTTTGTCAAATTCTGGCCTCTTACCTAATTGACAATCAGTTTGTTGTCACCAAAAACTTGCAGCTCTTTGATTCCTCTTTTCCTCACCCACTCTAAACTGTGGATGAGGGATTCATATTTTGCAACATTTCACGTGCAAGAAAATTGGAACTGAAAAGCTGAAAAGTATCTCTCCTTTGAAGGAGAAACCAACACCGCTCCACCACCAGCTCCCAACTTACTTCTTGAACCATCAAAGAATAGCTGCCATAGACCTAAGCTTTCTTGGCTCACTTTCATCAGATTTGGTACAAAAGTACCCTCTTCATGCATGCAATAAATTCCAAGGCCTACCTCCTCAATGAATTTCTAAGGATCATGCTCGAAGTTGTTGTTGACCATTTTTTCCCAACAGGGAAAAAAATCAGTCCCCTTCTCCCCTTGCCGTTTAAGGCCAATTCATTTTTTGATTTTGCACAAGTCCAGGAATTTCTGTGGACTCTACAGGTGCTTGGTTCAATCTTTAGGTTCTTCTGCTTGGTTCAATCAGCTAAGTTCAATACAGATTTCAATCGGCAAAGTTCACAGCCTTGGTTCAATCGGTAGTTCAACGCTTTGGTTCAACGCCTCCAATTTAATGTGCAGGTTCGATGGCAGAAGCAAAAAAAGAAATCTCAAAGGCTTGGTTACATCATGTTTGGCCCACAACATTGAACCATTGAACCAGTTCAATATTTTGGTTCAACACGATTGGTTCAAGGGGTCAATTCAACAAGCAAAAAAGCTCGAAGGAAATTGCCAGGGACGGTGATGTCCTGGATGCTATCAACTTTAAGAAGGTGAATTAGCCATTGGTTTCAAAGTGATGATGGCCGCATGAATGTCAAAATAAACACAAAAAAATATCCATTTATCTTTGAACTATTTGAGCACTGAGCATGAAAAGAGCCTGAGGAATGCAGTGACCCACCAAGAGATAGCCCCGAGGGCTGAAGGATCCAAAAGAGACAAGGCAGGGAAAAGACAAAAGTGCTAAGAGCATGGAGCAGGCAAATAGGTCCAAGTGTTGAAGGGAAACACCGATTCAAGAAGTTATTTTGGCAAATGATATAGTGCTTGCCAATTGACCATTGGAAGGTGCAAACAGCTAGCAGTGCAATCGGTTTTCTTCATTTCGCATTTATGAGTGGACAAACTGTGTAATCACCTCGAAGAAACAACCTTACAAATAGACAGAGGGGCATAGCTCATTGATGTTTTGAGTGGCCTACTCTTCCCAATGCTCGTAAGGCACATGGGTCACTTGTAAAAAAGGGTGCCAAAAAGCCTCTTTTCTTCTTCTATATATTGGAGACTTGTCATTTTTGTAATCATCTTCCACATTTGTAAGGCGTAGCCATGGCAAAATTTCACCTAAATCAATAAATGCATTTTTTACCTCTATCTTGGATAGATATTTTTGAGTATGTCTCGAGTGTTAGTTTGTGTTTAGTCATTATTTCTTGATGCTTTCACAGGTTCGACACCAACATACATGTCGTCTACAAGGTGCCATTTCTGCAGCTGACAAGGAGAGTTGTATTTGGAAGTGCAAAAATAGAAGAAATTACTACATAAGTGTGCATCTCACAGCACCTTTGGTGATCTCTATTTTTTGTATTTTCCATTAGAGCCTCCCTGCCATGTTTCTTGTAGCCTGGTCCTTCTGCCAATTTTTAAGTGTATGTATGTGTTTGTCTAATTTTAAGTGTGAATGTGAGAAGGTCAACTTATTTTGGTGCATCACCTCTTTTAGAGTAGTTTGTTTTCCTATAATATTTCTCCCTTTTCATCCCCCCCATTATATATCTATATATGTATGTGTTAGCATTTACTAGAATGAATATGATGCATCAAAGGGAGCTAGCCCTTACCTAGAGACTCTCCCCTCCAGAATCAAAACTTAGCATTTTTACCTCCATTCTGAGTTTTGCATTTTTAGTATGTGTCTAAGAATTTAATTCTATGTTAAGTCATTTTCTTAATGCTTTTATAGAATGATTTCAGCACGTCTAGTGCATTTTTGAGTTTCTTTTTATAGGTCTGTCAGAAGTGTCCCTAGAGGAGTGTAGGTGAAGTGGATAGGCTATTGCAGTGCATCTCAGAACACCTCTAGTAGTTATTTCCTCCCTGTATCTCCATGGACCCTTGACCCACTTATGTAGAAGGTTCTCTCATGTCAGATGAAGTGTATAGGCACTCCTTTTTGGTGAAAAGTGTATGTTCAGGCTGGGTGGGTCACATTTTTTTGGTGTATCACCTTTTCTTTTTTAGGCTTAGGCTTTGTTTTCAGCATCTCTCTCTCCCTTTTCATCCCCCCCCTTTTTTTACATTTTGTTTGTTAGCAGTAGGAGAAACCAGGGCTTAAATGATACATCAGAGGGAGCTAGCCCTCATCTAAAGACTCTCCCCTCTAGCTTCACCGGTCCCATAAGCGAGAGGGGAGTTTCCATTATTGCGTGAATAAGGCAGGAGCTCAACCTCCTACCAAGGGTGCAATCTTCTACGCTAATATTTTTTGGCATGCCTAGTGGGACCAACTGGGACAGGTTTTGTCCAAAGAGTTGAAGAATTTTTGGTGTGTTCTTAACCCAACTAGCTTTTGGAGGCTTTGTATCAAACACCAATGGTGACTCTGAGTTGAATCTACTAGTTAAACAACCTGGTGCCATCAAAAATCTTACTTTTATATGTATAATTCTTTTGCACAGAATCATGGACCTTGTATTCCTTCATATGACTATGATCAGACTTAGGATTTTTAGAGAATCACCTCAAGTAGCTCTCCTAGTTACCCTTTAACGATAAGGGACGTGGCACTAGGGTTTGAGAAGTATACAATGGAGATTGACAGACTGGAAGAGCAATACGGGTATCAGCAAGAGCTGATGTATAAAGAGGAAAATTTATTTAGGCAAGCTCAGGCCTTGCAGTCCATGGAGGAGGAGGTAGCAAAATGGAGAAATCCATTTATTCAAGGTAGTCAGCCTTGTGTGCCCCTTCCTATTCTGAAGAAAGCCCCCTCTTTTGCACCAAATCCTTTCTATCAGATAGCACTCGCCCACTCCAGCTCATCTGATGCATCTACTCTCAATCTCGTTGGCCTAGCTTTCTAGCATCAAAGGGAATTAGAGCAACCCCCCATGGAGATCACTCTTCTCAACTCCTTAGATCATGAATCTTCCATTGGGGGGAATACCACTAGCTGGCACGTCCCTCTTCTAAATACTCTTCCAGTGCATCAACGATCTCTTCCTTGCATCCCTCAACCTCCCCAAGTCTTTCAACATGATGTGTAGATTCCAAGTTGGAGGAAAGAATGCCAGGTTCCAACCCAAAGCCTTGAAGAGGATGATGCTAGTGACCTCCAAGAAAGACTCTTTCAGGATAATCTAGCCAAACAAATTAAAGATTTAGAGGCTAGGATGAGACTGCTTCTTGAAAGAGAGATAAAACTTCTAGACCTTTCATAGGAGCAAAATTCCAATTCCGAGATCCTGAACTGGGAAAAAATAGTAGAATCATGGGGCAGGAAGGAGGAGAAGCAAGATTTTTTTTAAAACCTTGAAGAAGTTGAGGCTACTCCTGCTCATGATGATGCTGGTGACCTCCAAGAAAGGTTCTTCCAAGAGGATCTAGCCAGGAGAATTACAGAGTTGGAATCCAAAGAGACTTTCCTTAGAGAGTGTGTGATGGACGGTTCAGACCCAATAACACATTCCATGTCTGAACACACCCCATCTACACATTTCCAAGAGAATTATCAGGCCACACCTGATATAGATGAAGTGCTAACCAAGTGGAAAGAGGAGAATCATTTGATTCTAGCTCAAGGACTGCCTCCTCTTCCATGTGTTTTTCCCACTTCACCCCTTCTCAAGGAGGAACCTATTTTGCAAGAGGCAGGTGAAGAGCAGAAGATCCAATCTGCGGTTCCCCAAGAGGCTGTCATGAGTGATAACAAAGAAGAAATCATCATCAATGCTCCTTGTGAAGGCCTTATTAGCAATGAAGAAGACGCAGGTCATGCATACATGAAGATGTTCCAGCGATATGAGGAGGAACAAAAGCATGGTGAGCTCTCTTCCCCTCTATTTGATGAACTTCCTTGCTGTTTTGATGAGGAAGATGACTACGCTGAAGAGCCTGAGTTGGAGGAAGATTAGGAGAATATTTTTGAAAATCTAGAGATCCTGATTAGTAAGGAGAAGGAGAGGTCTATCTTCCTGGATGAATGCCTTGAAGAAGAAAGTTTTAAACAAAGAGGTGATGTTCTGTGGGATGAGCAATCAGTTTGTGATTCCATTTTAGACATCACAAATATCACCCTTCTTCAAGAAAGCCAAGAGGGAGCAGAGGATGAGTTTGACAGGGTTTTCAATGAAACAAAAGGAAACGAGTCAGACCATGATGCGCTGCAAGGGGATTATGCACATCAAAGGGCTAATGGTGATGACCCAACAACCATTGATTCCTTGGTGATAAGCACCAATATGAAGGACCAACATTCAACAAGCCTCTAGGGACAAGAAGAATACATGTATGTTAGAGGCATGTTTGAATCTGATCCACTCAGATTCTAGCCAACCCAGGTGATAGGCAAGAGGAGCAAGTCACCAAATCTCCTTTTCATTCAGCTACTTGCATGGCACCATAAGTCTTCTTGCCAGGAAGAGGACTTAAGAAGTTTTCCCTTTGATCCAAGAGGGAATCAAAAATACCTGGTTAACTGTATATAGTAGGTTGTTTTTAGTTTTCTTTCCCTATTTTCCCTAAGTGTTGTTGCACAAGTAGTTTTCTTAGCCTTGTGTGTGTTTTTCTTTTCCTCTTAGAGTGAATCTATGTGATTGATTCTGGAATTAATCAGAGCTATTTCTATTTTAAAGTTACAATCTAACTTCGTGCCCAATTGATTTTTAAGGCAACTAGGTTCTAAGCATGGCAGGCATGCTTCCCCTAGGAGGCACCAATCTATTGACCAGTTTTTCCCAATAGGGCAAAAAATCGGTCCCCTTCTCCCCTTGTTGTTTAAGGCCAATTCATTTTTTGATTTTGCACAATTTCAAGAATTTCTGTGGACTCTGTAGGTGCTTGGTTCAATCTTTAGGTTCTTCAGCTTGGTTTAACCAGCTAAGTTCAATGCAGAGTTCAATCAACAAAGTTCACAGCCTTGGTTCAATCAGCAGTTCAACACTTTGGTTCAATGCCTCCAGTTCAACATGCAGATTTGATGGCAGAAGCAAACAAAGAAAGTTCAAAGGCTTTGTTCCATCATGCTCAGCCCACAATGTTGAACCATTGAATCGGTTCAATGTTTTGGTTCAATGCGATTGGTTCAAGGGGTCAGTTCAACAAGTAGAAAAGCTCAAAGGAAATTGCCAGGGATGGTGACATCTCAAATGCTATCAACTTTAAGAAGGTGAATTAGTCATTGGTTTTTAAAGTGATGACGGCTGTGTGAATGTCAAACTAAACACAAAAAATATCCATTTGTCTTTGAACTGTTTGAGCACTGAGCATGAAAAGAGCCTAAGGAACACAATGACCCACCAAGAGATAGCCCCGAAGGCCGAAGGAGCCAAAATAGACAAGGCAGGGAAAAGACAAAAGTTCCAAGAGCATGGAGCAGGTAGATAGGTCCAAGTGGCAAAGGGAAGCACCGATTCAAGAAGTTATTTTGGCAGATGATACAGTGCCTGTAAATTGACCATTGGAAGGTGCAAATAACTAGCAATGCAACTGATTTTCTTCATTTCACATTTATTAGTGGACAAACTATGTAATCACCTTGAAGAAGTAACCTTACAAATAGACAGAGGGGTGCAGCTCATTAATGTTTTGAGCGGCCTACTCTTCCTGATGCTCATAAGGCACAAGGGTCACTTGTAAAAAAGGGTGCCAAAAGGCCTCCTTTCTTCTTCTATATATTGGAGACTTTTAATTTTTGTAATCATCTTCCACATTTGTAAGGCGTAGCCTTGGCAAAATTTCACCTGAATCAATAAACACATTTTTTACCTCTATCTTGGATAGATATTTTTGAGTATGTCTTGAGTGTTATTTTGTGTTTAGTCATTGTTTCTTGATGCTTTCACAGGTTCAACACCAACATACCTGTCATCTACAAGGCGCCATTTCTATAGCTGACAAGGAGATTTGTACATCACCTCTTTTAGAGTAGTTTGTTTTCCTATAATCTTTCTCCATTTCATCCTCCCCCCATTATATATCTATATATGTATGTGTTAGCATTTACTGGAATGAATATGATGCATCAAAGGGAGATAGCCCTTACCTAGAGACTCTCCCCTCCATCTTCACCGGTCCCACAGGTGAGAGGGGAGTTTACATTGTTGCGTGTGGAAGGCAAGAGCTCAGCCTCCTTGCCCTGGGTGCAATCCACTATGTCAATAGTTGTCACTTCCCCGTTCATCTAAGAGCAGGTATGCAACTCCTTCAAGGGCAGAGGATGGAGATTGGTCTACTTAGAACTCTTCTTGGTCAATGATGGCGTAGCTAACATTTGCTACCTTGAGTGAGTATGGTTCCAAATGATCTTTATGGAGTGGCTCGAATTCAATCTTAACTTTAGTCTCATACTTGGTTCTAAAAACTAGATAAGACCAATTTGCTGCTAAGTAGCTGCCTATCTTGGATGTAAAATCCTTAGATAAGTAGATGACAAAGAAAGGAGGCACATCCACCACTACCACATCATGAGGAAATGAGAAGGTTGGGAAAGCGTGTAGCATTAATCTCAAACATTTCACCACCCAACTATCTTTGTTGGTGTTGCATCCAACTGCAGGACTCCCTTATTCATTTCTTCATATTTCAAACCCAACTTGTCGGCTATGCATTTGGGCATTATTGAGGTGCTTACTCCACTATCAATGATGTAGTTATGCACCAAGAAATCTCTTATGACCAAGGACACATAAAAAGGGGGAACCTTTTCTTCTTTCCTAACCTAACCTAAGGTGGAAGGTTGTCCATTCATCATCAAAACATTATCGACTTTTGTTGGGATAGCTTGTTCATCTAGCTGATGCAATTCCTTTTGTAGAATGTCCTTTTGCCTCGATATTGATAGTGAATCCCACAAGGAGATGTTCATGTGCATCTTCTTCATTTGGTCAACCACATTGACTTGAGGATTGCCTCCCTTTAGATTTTCTTTGGATTTATTTATAGCCTGAGGAGCTGAAGGTACAACTGGAGGTTTAAAGTTTGGGACCTTTTGGTTTGTATACGATGAAAAAGGTATTGCTAATGCTTGGGCAGTAGCCTGAGCTTCTTCCATTACTCTCCTTTTGAATCTTGTATTGGCTATGACACAGTCACCTTGATTGTCTATAGTACCCATGTAATTGACTGCATAGAACTCACCTTCCAGGTGGTTCATGAGAGTAGAATCAGGCTGGGCCTAACTGCTGCTCATGTCGGGTTGCATTGAAGCCTCAAAACCTTGGAATTGGGTAGCTACATAATTTTATTGTACATTTGGTAGTGACCCATCATTTCATTTATATAAATAGCCTACTCTTGACCATATCCCATGGTTGAACAACTTGGTTGTTCTTGCACTAGATTGTTTTGAACGGGCACCATAGCCTTGGATGATGAAGGGGCGGCTAGATTATAGCCTTGAAAGGGTCTGGTCTGTGTAAGTTGACCCTATCCTTGATTGTAATTTTTTAAAGGGGGTCTATTTGCTTGACCATACTGCTGGTATCCTTGGTTTGGTCGGTTTCTTTGATATTGTTGCCTTTTAATAGCCACAAGTTCATTTGTCATATTTTACAATAGACTCTTGACTTCATGAAGTTCATTAGATGGAGTAGTAGTTGGATTTTCTATGCTAGGTAGAAGAGATAAGGTGGGAGAAACAATCTGAATTGGAGGTAGCATTTTAGGGAAAAGTGGCATATGGGGTCTAAGAGCTATTTTTCCATCCTACACTAGGCAATTTTTAGCTGCTATAGCTATGTCATAGGTGGCAGGCAGCGCATGTCCTCCCATGGACTGTATCATAATAGTGATATCATTGTTCAATGCTCTTAAGTAATACAAGAAAGTATAGCTAGGAGTCGGTCTTACTAGAATGGGGATTCTATCACATGTCTTCTGAAATTGAGTGTTGAAATCTTTCATGTATTCATGTGGGGCTCTTTTCATTGTAGTCAGCTGCTCAGTAAGTGAGAGGTGGTCGCTCTTCTCCCCAAAATAGTCTATCAAGCAAGTGCCCAATTCATTCCAAGAACTGATTGAATTTATAGTTAAAGTCCCATATCAGTCTAGAGCTTTGCCCTTAAAATATAAAGCCAACAATCTGGTTGCAATATTATCCTCAGTAAAATTGTGAATATTGTAGAGGTTAGCAATATTTTTGATGTGTTCAATAACTATAATGGGCCCCTCTCCATCAAAGGAAGGCACACTTTTGAGGATTGTTCCTGGAATTGGGTCATAACACAAGAGATTCAAGGGAATCTAACCATGAAAAGTCATAAAGGGTAATGCCATAGCTATGACAGGATGTAACCATGGCCTTCTTGCGTAGGTGTTCTTTATAGCAAGTTTGGGAAAGTGGTTTTCTGAATAAGGATGGGTCCTCTCAAACCTCGATCACTTTACTAAGTTCAAAGGCAATTCAATGAATTTGAAAGGGACACCCTTAGAAGCAGACCATGTGGTGATTTTAGGCATAAGAAGTCAGACTGGTCTTTGATTAGAAACTAAAGCTCTTACCAATGGAGTCGCCAAATGCTAAAAATGGTTGATTTTGCTATAACAGGACTAGCATCAATCCTAAAACTTTACTAAGTGTAAAAATTGAGTCCCACTGGGCGTGCCAAAAAATATTGATGCAGTGGATTACACCCTGGGCAGGAGGTTGGGCTCCTGCCTTCCACACGTCAAAATGGAAACTACCCTCTTGCTTGTGGAGACAGGAAAATTGGGGGGAGAGTCTCTAGATAAGGGCTAGCTCCCTTTGATGCATCTGAGTTATTCCAATAAGCTCTAATACATATATATATATATATATATATAATGGTGGGGATGAAAAGGGAGAAGGATTATAGGAAAACAAAACCTACTCTAAAGGGGGGTGATGCACTAAATAAAATTCAACCTACTCACATTCACATGTTGAACCATAAGAACACATACATACACTTTAACTTGTAAAAGGACCAGGCTGCAGGAAGCTTAACAGGGAGGCTTTAATGGAACACATAGAAAAAGGGACTCACCATAGGTGCTATAGAAAAGGCACACTATTTAGTAACCTCCTTCTATCTCTACACTCCAGGTACAGCTCTTCTTGTCACCTGCAAGAATGGCACCTTATAGATACCAAATAAATTGGTGTCAACCCTGTGAAAGCATTAGGAAGCAATGACTAAACATAATACTAACACTTAGACACACTCAAAGATATCTAACTAGAATATAGGTAAAAATGCATTCCTTATTGATTCTAGGTGAAAATTTTTAGGGCTTCACCTTACAATGTGAAAGATATATATTTTAAAATGAGAAGTTAAAATATATATAGAGAAGAGGGAACAACAATGCCTTCTTTGAAAAAGACTTTTGGTGCCCTTTGACAAGTGGCCCATGCATGTCCCAAGGGCGTTGGGAAGAGGAAGTTATTAAAATATAAATGCTATGTCGGTTCTGATTCTAACTTCAGGTGTTTAAAAACATAGGCCGCGCCATTTCTCCATAACCAAGACTTCTCCTTGAAGGCACCCACGTGGTTTTTTTGCTCATAAATGCAAAATGGAGAAAAAATGGGTCGCACCATTCACTGTTTGCATCCCATTTATAACCACTTGGCAAGCACTGTTCCAACCACTGGAATAACTCCTTGATTCGACGCCTTCCTTCACCACTTAGACTATTTTGTCTATTTATACACTTAGATCTTTTGTCTTTTCCTTGCCTTGTCTCTTCTGGCTCCTTTAGCCCTCAGGGGCTACCTTCTCATCCTTGCTATCTCCTTGGGCTCTTTTATTAGTAGGTCACTGAGTTCATTCTCAACCTTTATCTTTTCCAACATTGTCTTCCTGGTTTTGTCTTTTTTGCTGGCTTCTGTCTCTTTGTTCTCTAGGCTCTTTTTTGGTTGGCACTTCAAGAATTCAAAGATCAAACAGCTATTTCTCTGCTAAAAAAATGACGTTCACAGGCCTGTCACCGTTTGAAAAAATAACAGCTAGTCTATTTCCTTGAAGTTGATAGCTTCAAAGACATCACCGTCCTTGGCAATTTTTGTGATCTTTTCTCTTCAGCCTTTTGTTGTTCCCTTACCTTTAGGATTTTCTTTGGACCCTCCCAAAGGGGAGGTGTTCCTTTGGATTTAGAGAAGTGCCCTTCATTTTGGCAGCCGAGAGTCCCCCGCAAGGGCACCTACCCTTTCGAGTCCTTTAGCTCCCTTGGCTTTGAAGTTCTTCAAAGTTTCTCCCACAGAATTTTCCCCACAAACTTTTTCTTGTAGACTTTTTTCTCATGGACAAAAAGTCTGCAAGAATTGTCTTCAACCACTTTGTTTTCTTTCAAAAATTCTCTTCAGGCTTTTTGGCTTGTGACTTTCCCAAATTTCTTCAGACTTTTTGTCCAAAGGAATTTCTTCGGACAAAAGTTTGAAAGAAATCATCCTTGTCTTTTGCTTTTTCCTTAGGTCCCTTTTTGCAAGAATTTTGTTTGAAGCCCTTCCAAATTCCTTCAGACTTTTGGTCTGAAGGATTTTTTCCTTTGATTCTTTGACTGCCTTTGAAAGTGCCCTTCAGGAAAATTGGAAACAACCCTTCTGAAGGGTACTTTCTATGCCTTAAAAAAATTTCTGAAGGAAACTTACCTTTGCGGCTTTTCTCTATGGCCTCTTTGAAATTATTCCTTGCCCTCCACAAGGGATCTTGAATCTGGAACTACCCTCCGCAAGGGCACTTAAAATGTTCCCTTTTGCACCTAAGTGTCGGGGACTCGTCTCTTTGAAATAACCCATTGAACCAAAAATTGAATGAAGGCATTGAACTGACTGTTGAACTGAGCCACTAAAATAAGCTGTTGAAACAAAATGATGAACCAGGAACTTGAATCAAACCAACTGAACTAGATTCTTAAAACAAGCACTCATCCATTTTGCACCAAAGTGTTGGGAACCCATTTATTCTCTGTAGAGTTCATATAAATTCTTGTGGAGTCCATAGAAAATCATATGGAGTCCATAGAAATGGACCTACAGAGTCTATACAAATGGACATGCAGAGTCCATAGAAATTCTTGTGGAGTTCGTAAAAAATCTTGTGGAGTCCGTAGAAAATTCCAGAATTGTGCAAAATCAAAAATGAAAATTGGCTCAAGATAGCAGGGAAGGAAGGGGGCCGATTTTGGCCTGTTGGACCAAAAATGGTCAAAAATTGCTATTATTATTAGTTTCAATGTGTACCTCATATGTAGTATCCCAAGAATTTTGTACAATAACATTATTGGTTTGATAAAAACATCATTATTTGCATTGCAGAAGAGACTAAATTGAGCTGCATATGTAAAATAGAAAGACCACTTAATATAACACTGTCTTAGAGGCATATAGTATAAATTAAGTAGTGTTACAATATATAATATAAAATAAGGTGAATCAAGCAACGCTAATCACCATGAATATAATACAATAAAAAAATTAAGGTATGAGGGTGATATAGGTAAGGGTTTTAATGATTTGTAGGCTCTTAATTTTTCTTTCTTGTTTGTTGATTAGTGTTAGCCTAATATTTCAGAGCATTAACTATAGATATAAAACCATGCATGTATCCCATTAACCCCTATTTTGAGGGTAAAATAAAAGTAACTTTCCTAGGTGATACACTTCTCTCAGGTGCACCACAAATCAAATATATAAAAGAAACTTCATATGGTATAAAAAAGGGACCTTAGGCATTTTCGATATACCATGAGGCACATGGAAATTAAATTATGTGTTTAAGGTTATACTATAGCTATGAGTATTAGGGTAAACCACTCACACCATGATGTATGTAAACAAAACATTGCATAGACATTCACGATAATTACTAAGTAGTTTGAAAATTGTCAAACACAATTTCTAAAACAATAAAAGTAAATGGAAAATAAATTAAAACATAAAATGTGAAATATTTTTAGTTTTAGAAATCAAGCATAATTCAAATCAAGGTTGAAAGAAAGAGCTTATGTGTCAGAATGATCCAAGGTGACAACACAAGTTCTTTAGTGTCAAATTTAATCTAAGGTTGAAGAAATTGAATCGTTTTACGTTGGATATTATCCAAGGTAAAAGGTTGTTTTATTTTAGTCTTAGGAATCTACAGAAATTTGAAAGAATTAATATCTCAAAAATCAAGAAAAAATAATAAGTAATGTTCTAAAAATAGCAGGTTCATCATAATGTTTAATCTTTTTTAATTTATGATGTATAAATCTAATGGAATTAAACTATTGAAATATAAAATCTAATATGTAGTGATCTGATATTAAAATATAGTAAACTACAAAATTTATATAAATAAAAAACTTTCTACAAATAGTAAATTGAGATAGGGTTAGAGAGTGTCCCTTAAAATAATAATAGATTCATTATAGATAAAAATTGTGTAAAATTTACATGTAAACAAAGTTATGCTAAAAATAGTAATTCAAAGTTTGTTAGGAGAAGTTTACAGGAGGTGTATAGGGGTGCACTACAACCTTGTTTAACTACTGTATCCATGTTCTATTGAATGTATTCTTGATTTATCAATATGGAAATGCGAGATAGTTTTTGAAGGTTGACCATTGAGTTCTATGTGTTAATATATTGCATGGAATACCTAAAAATATTAAACCTTGGTCCTATACATGAACTATATGGTAATTAGATAACAAAAGATAATACAAAATAATCTAGCATGGATAACTAAGTTGGCCTTAGAAACCTCTTGTAAATAAGTGTTGCTTACATAGCCTAAATGGGCCTCATGATGATGTAGTTCTCCCTCCTATGGTGATTATGTCATCTATGATTATGCAACTAAAATAATTTTAGCTAGATGATTTATTTAAATTCTTGACAATATATGCCCTTGACCTACAATAAACAACATTCAAACTTGGATATTAAGTGCTAGAATGATTCAAAGTTGAAATAGGAAGAAACAATGCTCTTTTGTTTAGTGTGCAAGGCTTTTGCCAACGAGATTATATGGGGGCATAAATAGGATCCTTGGGGTAAGTGCATGGATATGGAGGACCAAAAATTAAACATAAATTTATGAAATCAATTCCATGTATGTGGTTCTATGACATAGGCTCGATATGACTAAGTCAAAATCATATATGCCATTAAATCACGTATGTAGTGTTAAAACAACAAAACTATGTATGCACTTTTATTATTTTAAAACAAAACAAAAATCATCGATACCATTCATTTGGCATTGATTCAAAATGTAAGAAAAAGATAAAAATAGGAAATATGTAGTTGAGGGAGACCAGGATAACCTAAATTCGACAATGCCACACTGAAAGAAAGGTATACAAACATATTTTAGTGTATTTAGAAACAAAATTAGTTAATGTTGTTGCATTTTTATTGAATTTTTTTTTAATGTTAAAGATATGTAGAGGTTGGTGGTACTAAAAAACAACCTAACCCTCCTATCCCTCCTAACCTACAAAACCCTCCTATCCTTTCTCACCCATAAAACCCTCATATCTCACGTCCCATGCAAAACCCTCCTAACCCTCTTGTATTTACTTAATATCCCCAAGGTCGTTAAGAGGATTTAACAACATATATCATTGAAAATAATATTGAACTTGAGAATTTAATTAGAACATTGATGGATCCCCATACAAACAACCCCCATCAAATTTATCTGGCAAACACATTACATACATTATTAGATGAAATTGACTTATTAATGGGTCAAAGTGATAGGTGGGTTGAGTATAGAAATAAATGTAGGGCATACTATTCTAAAAAAAATTGGTAGCCACTATGAAAGATAAAAATATAACTAAAACCCAAACTTGTGCCATATTCACTGATGGGAAAACTAGTGCACCATTAGATGTGATGGCCAAAAAGATTCCAATCCATTAGTGAAATCACAATTTGATCAAACAATTTTTTTGGGATCGATAGTGGATGGTATTTGATCACCCACCTTATAATAATAATGAGGTCCTATTGTATTTTTTGAGAAAATTATATTATGATATTGTGTTAAATGAAGTTATAAACTATTTTTATTTCTCAGATTTCTTTGGTAGAGGAAAGGGCTCTATGTAGGATAGGTTAGGTGCATGTCATGCACATAATCATCCTATAAGAGTACATATCAACAAACCACATCCCCTCAAACCCTACCCTCTAAAATCAAGGAGACTATAGAGATTGATACTTTTCATAAGCTTAAGGCACTTAATGACACCCTCATTCAACATACAAGCCAAATTTCTCATATTCCTATTGGCGAGGGTGGACATGGTGAGGCTTCATCTAGCACTGCTACTAGGTAAGCTCACTATTACAGATCATGTGGTGTTACATGCACTAGACCTGAGGAGAAGGAGGATAACATGAGCCCACTCATGTTGGTATTTCCATGGGCCTAGATGATGTCAACCTCACTATGTTTCAACCACTTACTTTTGATCTAGACACCTAGGATACAACTTCTAAGGTAGATTTAATATTTTACTTATTTCAAAAAAAAAAATAGACTTGTTAAATTTAAAATATTTGTACAATTTAAAAAGTATATAATTATTTTTCATAAAAAAATCTCAATAATGTATATAATTTTTTTATGTTGCAACAGGATTTTGGATGCCATAGGAACATGTGTGTTACTGTTACTGCACTTGTATATACCTATATGGAGGTGATTTTTAAAGATTAATTAATTAATGTTATTTATGCAAGTAGCCTACTAGCATTTACTAACTATGATCAATTTTTATTCAATTAGGCCTCTTTGGTGTCTACAACTAGTCTTATTCACAAACTTGTCATATAGGTCTACAAATTTTCTATAGTTATATCCACTCTTTATAGGCCTGTCCACTTACTATCTTTTTTCAATCTGATTATCTTCTTAAGATTAGTCTTTGGAAAGACCAATGAGACTTTCAATGGCTTCCATGGGGACCCTCTCTCTCTAATTTCACTAGGCCTTATACCAACTTAAGACTCAATCACATGTAAGGTATCTTTAATACTCATTCATTAAAACTCTCTTGATTTGATTCATACTTCATGGAAACTTGCACATAACTCAGACCTCACTCACCATCATTCAATCCTCTTAACATGACCTTTGATCCTTCCACATGGTAACCTTAATATTAGTACACCTTATTGATTAGGCATTTCCTTACATGTATTTATTTTAATATTTTCCTTTTTGACATGACCCAATAGATCTGAAAGTCTCTTAATTCTTATAATAGATATCTTCTAGTTTACAAGATCAATCCTTAAAAACCTTTACACACAGTCCTACTCAGGATCTCATAATTTTGCCTCCCTAGACAGTCCTTTAGGCTTTAATTAAGGCATATTAATTAATTAAAGGAATTTTTCTCATGGAGTTAAATATATTAATAATTTACAAGGATTTTATGGTGTTTTTCCCAATGACTTCCAATTTGAGAACGATAATTACCACTCTTTTAGACCTTATATAAATAACATGATACTAAATAGGATTGTAGCATAAGAAATTATAGACTTAAGACCAAGAGTTTATATTATTTCATATTTTATGGATGATATAAATATTATAAAACATATAATAAACTCTAAAACACTATCAAATCACTCAATACTTCTCTCATATACCACCTTTTAGATTTGGTATATGCCAAATTCAGATTCTCTGGTTTTTAGTATGTTTTTCCTCCTTTGTAGACCTTAAAACTCTAATAAATTTCACATTAATAAACATAAAAACACCTTATAAACATATAAAACTATCCATTCTATCTCCATTTAAAATTTCAAAACATTTGTTCAAGTGAATCAAAAGATATAGGGCTTTCTTGAACTCTAAAACCCTAAGTAGGGTTTACACAGTCCTACTAGGCCGAAAGCAAACAAAATTATATATTTAAAATTATAATAACTATTAAGGAAATTTTTTAATTTTATAAGTATCATAACACAATTTAATTATTATATTTTCAAGATCAATATTTGACAATGATTCAAAGAATCAAAATAACTCCTTTTCTTAAGACTATCGCAAACTAGGTAAATTTCTCAAATTTAAGAGTAATTGAAAAGGAATTTATTGAATTTAAAAGGGTATCAAATATTTATTTA
The DNA here is from genome assembly GCA_037957365.1 of Torreya grandis. NCBI lineage: Eukaryota > Viridiplantae > Streptophyta > Pinopsida > Cupressales > Taxaceae > Torreya > Torreya grandis. The sequence continues at coordinate 2,017,237 of JARHVA010002678.1, forward strand.
AATTTTAACATGTAATATAAACATTTACTCAACTAATACCATCATTAAAATGATTTTATACTCACAAAAACATGTGACTCACTTTGCCTTGACTATATTCTATTAACCTTTATTTTCTAAACCCGAGGGGAGAAATAAACAATTTCCACAGACCAAAAGATGTCCAAACACTTTTTTTCACTCAATTAACTTCCATGATCATGTATATTACCTAATAATTCATTAAATTTACCCCTTTCATCTCAAGACACGTCTACATCTCTTTTGTTTCAGTCTTCTTACATGCATATTTTTGTGTTTTTCTACACAACCATACATATATGGACTCTACGACAAATATTAGATTCATATTCATATAGAAAGACATGATCATGTACTATAGAATACAATTAAGTCTTTAACATCATGAAAACACTTTATTTTATTATTCAACACTTCAAAGTGTAATGCAAACCTTCTACAGACCTTCTACTATAGACCTATAACCTTGTAGACCAACAACAATCTCTCCTTTCTTTACTATTTGTCTATCACCTTTTTATTATATATTGATTATTTAAAGGCTCATTCCACATATTAAATCTCAATTTATCTTGTTTTTTCCACTTTATATTCAATTTTTCAAAGAATCTCTTAACCATATACTATTTTGGTCTATTTCCAATGTTAAGACCTATTCTAGATAACTTTAGGATATTTTACCTTTACATGAAGGTATAAGGACCTTTAAAACATAGTAATAGACCTTAATAACACTTAAAATAAGGTTTATGTCCCTTATTATTGGTCATATCCCTTAAAATTATTCATAAACAATTCAAAATTTTAAATTCTCCATTTTGGAAGGAAAATGGAGTCAGACTCTTAAAGACCTAGAATGAGCAAATGAAGCTCTTTATTGTCTTTCAAAGACTTTTAAAACCTCCTAAGACCTTATTAAACCACACTTATACAATTTACATGATATTTACATAGAATTTTATGATGCTCTTACATCATTTAGGGTTCATTGTTCATGTATGTTATTATATATATATATATATATATGTTGAAACTTAACTAACAATGATATTTTGTTTGTTTAGTTGATGACCACACTAGACACTCCATCATCTATTCAAAAGGGAAAAATTTAGTTTTTGTTGCTATGATTTCATCTACATATAAAATCATCAAGGTACATGGTATTTATTATAATGTTTAAATGTAAATATGGACATGTGTTTTATAATTGTCCTTTGTACTTGTGCAAATAGCTAAAACATGAAATAATTGTCTACACAGACTCATCTGATGATGTCTTCTGGTCCTATTAAAATTATTAGTAGGTTTGACATAGAATAGTTGAAAATTTAATTTATAATTTTTTCTATTATATTTCAATTATTTAGTCAATTGGCTTAAATGTTTAGGAACTAGATTTGAATTTTTATTTTGTATATATACATTTACAGGGACCCAGCCCTTTCATTATCATGAGCACATCATAGAATCTTATTGGTGATCTATTTCACACTCCTATTCACTAGCATGAACCTATCATTAACCCTATTGAGTGCCACTCCCAAATTTATTGTGACTACTAGCTTTTGGTAAGTGTACTTGTAAATAAAATTTGTATCATTTTAAAAACTTAACTTTTTAATTTTTTAAGTATCTTGTTCTAGTACATGTAAAGTTTTTGATAATATTTAAATATGAATAGTTGGATTTATAGGTGTTTTTTTAGTGGAGGATGACTCATATACATCAAGATATGATACCTCCAATTGTGAGTAAGACATCCAAAGGTGAGGCTTCTATAAACAAGGCAAAGAGAGTGATGTATTTTGATGATTAGGATCATGTCTTAAGACATTTTGTTGTATGCCTATATGGCTTGATGTATAATTGTTTGACATTATATGCCTATACGACATTGGCCCAAGATATGGTATCAAGTGTTCACATTATGTATGCCTTTATATGGATTTTATGGATCTATTATATACATATATTGTTCAACATTTCACTTTTTAAATATTCTCATTGATTTTAGCTTTTAGATTTTCTTATAATTTATTACATATTCTACTACATGTTCACATTATTGTATGCCTTAAAATTTTGTTAGGAATTAAAAATATACCTTGCAGTCTATTGAATGTTGTTGAAACATATGGGAAAATTATGTATAGTTGTGTTTTTGAAACTTGAATTTCTTGAATGATGTTATGGCTCATCTCAGTCAAAATATCAGTTCATAGTCAAGTCATATTTCTATAATAGATTGAAAGGCTATAATCCATAAGAGAAAGACTACTCAAGTCATTAGTATAAATTTAATGGATCCCTAACTAGAAATGTTGGAAGAGTCTATAAGGGTACAATGGTCAATGATTTGAGAGAGCTAGTAACCCTATTGAAATCATGAATAATCTCATTGGTTTTGAAGAAACTAATATAAAAATGTTAAATAGATTTATTATAAAGTGAGAATAAGACTCTAATGAGATAGATTATAAGATGAATACAAGTATGTTTTGCAAGTCCTAAATAAACCTAAAGTGTTCACTTAGATTATAGACTACTAGAGAATAAAAAGACTAAGATTAGTATGAAGATGAAGGTTGTCATCTCCAAGAACAACAGAAGAAGTAAGAAGTCTAGTTAAGGGAAAAGTGAATAGATTCTTTGAATAATGAAGAAAATAAACATGCAAAAAAAGTATTGTAAGTTGATTTTCATCAAATCATGGATAAGAATCTTGATTGAGATCAATTTTGGGAAGGTATTAACAAAAAATTTAGTTTCATTTATAGTACTATGATGTGACTTGGGAACCTAGAAGACATATCCATATCTCCAAGGAATCATGGCTGAAACATAGAATTTCCACCACATCAAGGGTGGTGATTAACATTTAGAACCACATTCTTGGCATCTAAGTATGCCTGATTAGGAGATGGAGCACCTATTTTGGCCTTAAGATGATATTTCTCAAATGCAAGATGCAAGTCATAGTTAGAGATCTCTATCTCTAGGGCCTCATGGATGGAAAAATGGAATCACCACCATGTCAGGGGTGGAAATAAACCTACATGACCACATTATCTGTATCTGACTACACTTAGGAGATAAAACACTTGTTCTATCCTCAAGATGACATTTCCCTAGATGCAAGATGCAAACCATAGTTGGAGATTTATATCTTTGATGCCTCATGATTAAAAAATAGCATTACCACCACAGTAGGGGTGGAGATTAACCTCTACTATCATGTTATTAGAATTTTAGTATGCTTTATTAGGAGACATAGAACCCTTTATAGCCTCTAGATGACATTTCCTTATAAGGCAAAATTATTATTTTTAAGGCAAACTTTAGATAGGCATAAAACTAAAATCATAAGTCGTATTCATAAACCAAAAGAACCATCACATGATTTTCAAAGTCCTCTACTTGAACCTTGAATCCCTCATATTTAAAATCATCAACATATTCATGGCAGAGGATTTAGTGATCAGTCCTAAAATGTAACTTTTATGTAGCAAAGAGACATGTTCTTTGCCTCCAATAAACATTTCTACTTTTAGGAACTCTTCTTGAAAATACAACACTTTTAACACCTTAGGATGTGAAAATTACACTTATCCCCATCACCGTAACCTTGAAATCCATGTAAATACTCTTTTTGTAATAAATATGGCCTCGAGTAACATTGCCTCGAAATGTTATTAAGATGAAAGCCACAATTGGAGATATCTAACTCTAGGGCCTCTTGGCTAAAACCTAGCATCACCACCATGTCAAAGGTGGTGATTAATATCTAGGAATGCATTTTTTGAAATTTGAGTATGCCCAATTAGTGGATAAAATACTTGTTTTGGCCTTGAGACATCATTTCCTTAGATGTAAGATGCAAGCCAAAGTTGGAGGTCTCTATTTACATAACTTTGTGATTAAAAAATGGTATCACCACCATGTCAAGGATGGAAATCAACCTTTAATACTACATTCTTAGCATCTGAGTATGCCTAGTTAGGAGGTGAAGCACCCATTCTAGCATCAAGATGACATTTCCCTATAAAGCTAAATTATTGTTTTTAGGCAAACTTTGGATAGGCATAAAACAAAAACCATAAGTCCTATCCATGAACTAAAATAACATCACATGTATATCTAAGTCATCTAATTTTACCCTAAATCCTTTGGATTAAAAATGATCGATGGAATTGTGGCAAAGGATTTAGTGATCAATCATAAAATGTAACTTTTATGTAGTAAAGAGATAGGTTCTTTGCCTTCAATATACATTTACACTTCTAGGACCTCCACTTAGAAGTCAATCACTTCCAACACCTCAAGATGAAAATTTACACTCATTCTAACTACCACAGCCTTGACATCTATGTAGATAACCTTTTTTTAGTAATTTTGGCCTCGAACAACATTGATAAGAAATATTGTCAAAATGTAAGCCACAATTGAAGATCACTATCTCTAGTGCATCATGGCTAGAAACTAGCATCACCACCATGTCAATGGTGGTGATTAACCTATAGGACAATATTATTTGCATTATAGTATGCCCAATTAGGAGATATAGCACCCATTTTAGCATTAAGATAGTATTTCCCTAAATGCAAGATACAAGAAGTAGCTGGAGATCTCTATCTCTAAGGCCTCATGACTAAAACATGACATCACCACTACCTTAGAGGTGGTGATTAACATTTAGGACCATATTATTGGCATTTGATTATGATCTATTAGGAGATGGATCACATGTTATGGCCTCAAGATGACATTTACCTATTAGGTGAAATTGTTATTTCTTAGGCAAACTTTGGATAGGCATAAAATGGAAATCATAAGTCATATCCACAAACCTAAAAAACCATCATGTGCCTATCTAAATTCCTCTAAATTTACCCCAAATCCCTCAAATTTTGAATCATTGACATAATCATGGTCGAGGATTCAATGATTAGTCCTAAAATAAAAATTTTATGTAATAAAGAGATAGGTTCTTTACCTCCAATAGACATTTCTACTTTTAGGACCTACACTTCAAAATTCATCACTTTCAACACCTCATGATGTGAAATTTACACTCATTCCCACCACCAAAGCCTTGGAATCCATGTGGATACCATTTTTTTGCAATAATTTTTTCCTCAAATAACATTAACAAGAAATGTTTTCAAGATGTAAGTTGCAGTTGTAGATCACTATCTTTGAGGCCTCATGGCTGAAAATGGCATCGTCACCACACTGGGGGTGGTGATTAACTTCTAATACTATATTATTGGCATCTAAGTACACTTGGTTCATTTCATATATATATATATATATATATATATATATATATATATATATATATATATATATATATATATATATATGGGGCATCATGACTTAAAAATTGACATTTCCACCATGTTTAGGGTGGTGACTAACCTCTAGGACTGCATTCTTAGAATCTGAATATGCCTAGTTAGGATATGGATCACCCATTATAGCCTCAAGTTGTCATTTCTCTCTAAGGCAAAATTATAATGTTTAGGCAAAAATTAGATAGGCATAATACAAAAACCATAAGTCATATCCACAAAATGAAAGAAATATAATGTGCCTATCAATTTCTTCTACTTGCACCCAGAATCCATCAAATTACAAATCATCGACAAACTCATGGTAGAGGATTTAGTGATCAGTCTTAAAATGTAAATTTTATGTAGTAAAGAGATTAGTTATTTGCCTCTAATAGGCATTTATGCCTCCAGGACCTCTTCTTCAAAATACATCACTTCCAACACCTTGAAGTGTGCAACTTACACCTGTTCCCATCACCATGGCCTCATAATCCATGCAGATACCCTTTTTATAATAATTTTGATCTTAAGAAATATTGATAAGAAATGTTGTCAAGATGTAAGCCATAGTTGGAGATCTATATCTCTAGGGCCTTGTGGCTAAAAGCTGGTATTTCCACCTTGTCAGAGGTGGTGATTAATTGTGTAGGGGTTAATTCAAAAACACACTTTCAACATATTGCATTTTGACAAATTTGACAAGTTCCCACTATTGCTTCCTTTAGTCCCTCAAGATACATTTATAGGGTAAAAAACACATGCAAGGATTATTTAGAATGTCATTATTGTTCATTAATCCATATGAATCCCAATGTATACTCCCAAATCTCCATTCACTTAGTTTTCTCTTCAAGTGAATATAAATTAGCTTGGTTTAGATTAGAGTAGGTCTATTTTCTTGTCTTAACAAGTCACTCTAAAGATTTATGACTTTAACATGAATTTATAAAGATTTATTTGGTATTATTAATCTTATTATATGATACTTAGATACCAAAATTACCCACTCTATCACCAATCTTCAAATCTCTTGATTACTCTCAAACTGTTTAAGGGCTACTAGATCTAAAAGGCTAAATATCTAGTTATCATTAGGAAAAAACTTAAGAAACTCTTAATTTTATTATGGATACTTAAAATAACCTATATCATGGTTCCAAAACAAACTTAGACCTTCACTTGACTTGGAAACCCATGAAAATGCAAAATTTCTTTCTTTTTATCCCTTTATTAGGCTTTTTCTATACCCTTATCCTGCACAATCAGCCATATATACATCTGTATGGTCTTAAAAACCATGAAAATATCAAAATAAATTAGAGTAACTAAAACACACTTGCATGTCAAGTTTAAATTAATTCCACTAAATAAATCAAAATATATTTAACTTTTTGTGAAGAAACCCTAGGTTGTCCTGTCACAGGGCAACAAGCATAAAAAATGCATAAATTGATCAAAAAAACATTTCAAGGCCTAATACAAAAGGCAAAAGTTCTATTTTGAGGTTTTCTATCTTTTATATTTTATGTCCAATGGTTTGTCTTGTACATATTTTCTTAGACTTTAAGGTTTGCTTAAATTTGGGTTCTCAGAACTCTATTTTCAGAGTTTCTAGAGCTTGGAACGTGATAACAAGAAGGAAAGAGATCAAATAGAGTTTAAAAACATATATATGAGTCCAAATACACTTGATAATCAATAAATAATATATATATTTATTTAAATATGTTTTAAGGGTGGGTTACAAGTCTGATACACCTTAGAAACCATCAACAACCATGTTGTTCAAACCATTCACTCCACAAACGATGATATGTATGCAATAACAAGTCAATAATTTATCAAATATAGTTTAATCACACTTTTAATATCATGAAAAATATTATGAAAACCTAATTTTATTCATTTATTGATTGAAAACTACACAAACACCCCTCTAACCTCCTTACATACTATTCATCAATCTTGTATGCAATGAGAAATGCATCAGATCTAGAAATCAATCTTGTAAGGAATATAGAACATAAATGCTCTGATACCAACTATCAGGATCCTACTCCTCAATAATAGTACAATATGATTACCTTGTATAAGCAACTAAACACGAAATTATACCAGAATAAACAAGTAACTAGAATTCACAAATAGCACAGAATATGAGAGACAATACACAATCTTGTATTAATACTCATGCTAGAAAGAAATACAATGAAGATGCCACAATCTTTCACACCTCTCAGATGTACAAATATCTTTCCCTCAAGAGTTCACTCTCCTACCAAAAATGGTCACAACAAACAACTCAAACACAGAGTTGGTGTTCACCTCCAACCAGTTAGTAATAACACTGCTAGTACACAAGTACTCAAAGTACTTCAAGTAGATCTCTCATGAACTTGCAACAACCTAAAACTCAAATGATCTTACTTACACATGTAGATCTACCATGAACTTGCAACAACCTACAATTCAAATGATCTTACAATTGGAAGGATCTACCTTACCTTCCTCTATTGCTCTTATTGCAATACATTCCAATGAGTCTATAAATAGATCCCATACTAAACAATAACTTATACTTCTAATTTACAATAATTAGACACGCAGCTCAAGACTCAAAATAGTATTTACATGCAAACAATCAGTTTAACAAACTAACTGTTCGTGCAATGAACAGTTCTAGAACTACACAAGTGACCGACGTCGGTCTCTGTCTGACTGGAGGTGATCGACATCGCCCGACTCCTATCGATGTCAACAGCTTCTTGTTCACCTATGACCGATGTCGGTTGGCCTGATGGATGCCAGTGACTGTGACACTTAGCAACCTCCTCCATGTTTGCATACAGTGAAGCTTTTAGCTCCACAACCTAACAAATCCTAGCTTGGAGAAGATAGATCCTACTTAAAATTATGATTAGGTATACATTAGATAATATATGTCATGACCAATATGGATCCACTAGACCTAATCAAGGGATATCTTACCATAATAATATTATTAGGGAGGGTTTCACAGCCTCCAGTTAAGCAAAACTATGTAATAACCCTAACTAGGTCCTATGTTTTTATATTCACTAAACTAATAATAAGTAAATTAAAAGTCTAATCTAGTGCTCACCAAAGCTTGTGGTACAACATGAGTGTTAATAAAAATAAAAGTAAATATACATAAGATAATTATAATTAAGCTATGTATAGGTAAAATCCTAATGCATGGAGAGAGAGAGAGAGAGAGAGAGAGAGAGAGAGAGAGTATTATTCAAAATCCATTACTTATGCTACTTATATCTACTAAAGAGAGGAGCAAAGTTAGATATACTTACCTGAAAGATGAACCCATTGAGACTCAATCTCTCCCTTGGCCAAAGGTGATTTGCAAGAGGTTGTTGTGGTTTGTAAGAATCACTAAGAAAGGTCAAAGAATTCAAGACTTCTCCACAAGACTAGATTATTCTCCAAGTAGAAACCATATGCTAAGACTCCTCAAGTATAATGATGGAACACCATATTGTAAATAAGTACAAATTAATAATAACTTTTACATGCTCTCTAAGAATGGTGAAATGGATGTGTTTATATAGGTGGATATAACTCTAAACCTCTAAAAGTTTTGGCCAACAAGGTTGACCTGGTCAACCTAGTATCATAATTGAGAAAAAACATACTAGGTCACAGACTAGGTTAGCTAAAGGCTGACCTAGTCCCTAATAAGTTTTGTCAATAATAATACAAAGTTAATGCAGTTGACATAGTCATATAAACTATCAAAAAGGGGTTTACGCTAGGAAAAGGGATAATGAAGGTGGTAAAATACTAGAGGAGTATGCAAAATAGGAGGTAAATCTTAGGAAAATGGTTTTTAGATGACAAGTGTGTATATATCAAGTGGCAAAAGGGACAACAATCTTGTGAAGCACTAATGGTTTGCCCACCCATTTCCTAGTGTACCCCTTAAGGCATGCACTCAGAGAGATTGAGACTCAATGAGTTACTACAAGATAAAGAGCATCAGTAATTGATAAAAGTTTTAAAATATTATGTGTATACATATGCCCCACTTGAATCTCATCACATGTCATGTAGGTGCAGCATGGGATGGTGCTTCAGGAAAAGAACATAGTAACACACAACATGGGCTAGAAAAAAGTTGTAGTATTTTAAAGCAAAAATAACTAAAAGTAAATGGCTGAAAGGAAAAAAATAAAATTAATGTGTATCTTGACTTACCTTTATCATTGGATGGTTGTTTTTTGTGTTTGTAATTTTGATTTTAAATGGCACAGAGATTGCTTTCAACAAACTCAAGAATACAAAACTAAAGAGCAAAAACAAATAAATGCAGTAAAACTAAGATAATTGGTGCTATATGGATGGGACATACTTGTAAATTTAGAAAGTTAGGGTGACAAGTGCTATGTTAGACCAAATAACCAAGTCAAAATTTAAAGTAAATCGGGTAACCAAAATTCCAAGGCTATTAAAGACCAAACAACTCAAACAAGTAAACCTTAAGTAAGAAAGGAAAACTCACCAAGTCCAACCAAGGATACAGGATGGTAATCAAACATAAATGTAAAATAAGTAACAATCCTTACTTAAAAAAATATGGGCAAGCAAAAAAAATGGTAAAACAATATTGATGAGTGAGAAGTAACAATCCTTGCTCAATCATCAATAGAAAAAGGTGCATAAAAGGGAAAACAACATTAATGAGTGAGAAGTAACAAGACAACCTCACTCAACAATGGAAAAAGTACATGAAATTAGAAATGAACTCAGGTGTCCACAAAAAGGGTGGTATAATAATGATAAATGGTAAAAGGAAGCAAAGTATGTCTATAAATGTAATGCCATGGTGTAATGAGAGTAATCCATAGTTACTCAAACATGTTGTTTTCCTCTAAGGATAGATAAAACTGAAACAAAGTAGTGCTAACATGTTTTTAAGATGTGAAGAAGGAGTATAGAAGAGGGAAAACAAATTTAGAATGACTCATGCCTATCAAGGGGGAAATGAAATGGGTGGAGGGGAAAATGAAGGAAAAACTAAGGTAGAGGAACTCTTTATCAAATTCAAGATACTCAAATTAGGTTTGTCAAAACAAGAGGACTTTTGATCTTAAGGAATCTAAATAACTTCTCTTATCCACACAAGTCTAAGGTCAACAAATGAAGTACGTAGATCATCCCATGAAAGCTATATGAATGAAAAGTAAAATGGACCTACCTTCCCTCAATGTGTTCCCCATTTCTCAAGACCTTACAGATCTATTGGTCTACTATGAAGATTGGGTACTTGCATGATAAAGTAGTTATCACCATAGAGTTTTTAAAATTCTCCTATTCCAATCTACTAGCCTACCACACCCCAATGGACCTCGGCTCTAGTGCGAGGCCAACTATGGAGTTTGAGCTTTAATTGGAGATAGATGTACTTATAATCACATATTTTGGTGTGATTTTAAATTTTGAGATTTGTATGCTACCTTTAGTATATCATTACCTTTTGTTTCAAATGATTTGGATTTTAACTTTCTTGATGTCTTTTTTTATTCCTCCTCCATACATATTTAAAAAACTAAACATGGGTGTTAAAGATGAATTTCATTGAATACTTGGGGCTTGGTTTATAAGAGAGATAACTCAGAGATCATGGTGTCTAAGAGTCATAAAGTTAGGATAAATAAAAGTGCTATCTTGACTTTGACCTTGTTTTATCCAATGTGGAGTGAAAGGAAAGGAAATTAAGAGGAATGGGACATGAAATAATTTGAATTATTTCAAAACACAAAAAAATGTGACAAAGGGTGAAAAAGTAATTCAATGACAGAAAAGTGTGATTCGTTATCATGAGAATGAGAGAAATGTAGGAAAACATAATATCATAGATTGTTGTGCAAATTTCATCTATCAAAAGAAACAAAAGCTAAAGTTGAGAACAAGGATCAAAAAATCATAACCATTTAAAAACACATTCTAGATAAGGAAACGATGGTGATTTTATGAGGAAGGTTAGGTCCTATCCATGTTATTACACTGCAACTCAAAAAATATAAAACCAAGGGGGTGTATAAAATATGTGAACAATAAATAAGGTAAGAAAAAGGTGGTATTTTTTAGGAAGGCCAGGTCTTATCCAAGGTCTTACACTACAACTCACAAAATATAAAACCAAAGGTGTCAAAGAAGTGTGTAAAATTTGAGAAAACAAAGAGGATAAAAGTAAATCATGAGGAAGACCAGGTCCTATCCTTGTTTTACAATGCAACTCATGAGAAAAAGGGAAACCAAAAGACCAAAAAGGAAAGACTAAGGTTTGTAAAAATAGATAAATGTTGCAGAGGGTGAGACCCATTTAATTATTCTATAAAAAAATGTTAGATAGATAGAATATATAAATCATGAAAAACAAGGGAAGAATTAGATAAAATACTTGTTGAGGAATTATGTGTTGATGGGCTCTTTGAAAATATGGCCTTCATTGGTTTGAAGGCAATAGGTACTTGGACCAAGAATATCTTTGATTAAATAAGGGACCCACAATTTTTGGGCATATTTACCTTCTTTTCCATGAGTGTAGTCTAATTTAAGGAAAAGATCACCGACATTAAACATGCAAACTTTGACTCATTTGTTATGTTTTTTGGTAATACGGGCCTTGTATTGGCAATTGTGTTACAAAGTAGAAAGATGGTGTTCATCCAAGAGATTGAGAGAATGAAGGAGAGATTCACATAATTCTTCATTAGGAATGATATCATGAAGATATATATGAAGAGATGAAATATAAACTTCTAATGGAAGGACAGATTCAGAATCATAGACTAGACAAAACAACATTGCCCTAGTGGCAATACGTATGCTAGTGCAAAAGGCCCAAAGGGCAGGATAAAGATGAAGGTGCCAATTCATGTGTGTTTCACAAATTTTCTTTTGGAGAATTTTATTAATAATTTTTTTGGTAGCCTAATCTTGGCCATTATAATGTGGATGATAGGGTGTGGATAATTTGTGAATGATTTTAAATTTAGCATAGAGTTGTTTGACATCTTTATTTTTGAAATTACCACTATTGTCTAAAATGATAGTATGAGGGACACCAAAGTGGAAAATGATTTTATTAAGGATGAATTTGGATATGGTGGTATCATTGACATTAATAAGGGGCATAACCTCAACCCATTTGGTAAAATATTCTATGACTGTGATTATAAAGACATACCCATCTTGAGATTGAGGTAATTTGCCTATGAGATCTAATCTCCACATGGAAAATGGCCAAGGATATTATGCAGTTTAAAGTTTGACTAGATGTGAATGAATTAAAGCATCATGAAGATGGTAAGGAGTACACTTTTTATAAAATTTGATGGCATATTTTTCAAGAGTGGGCCAAAAATATCCCATATGTAAACATTTACAGTCTGTAGCATATCCGCTACAATGGCTACCACAAATGCCCCCATGTGCTTGTTCAATAAGGGGAGGAAGCTCATCTTGAATAACATAATATAGCAAGGTACCTTCAACATTATGATAACATATGATGTTATATTAAAATACATACTTACAATCTTATTTGTGAATGCTAGTCTTTTCATGGGAATCTAGGTTGGGAGGATAAGTTTGGTGTTCCAGAAATTGAATGATGTATTTATACCATGGGCTTTGTAAAATGGTGATGACCTCAATGTGGTAGATAAGTGAATCATGTGGTTGAGTATAAGATAAATATTTTCATATTTAGATAAGAAAAGTGGGATCGGTAAGAACTTGGTGTGGATGAAAAAGAGACTTTGAAGAAGGGAGGGAATCGACAATAGAATTTTGATCTCGATGGATAGACTCAATGGTGAAAGAAATGAAATATTTGGTGAGGGTATTTGTAATTTGATGATAATAAATTATATTTTCACTTTTGTAGTGTTAATCACCATTGATTTGGTGTAAAATGAGTTGGGAATCACCTAAAACGTGTAGGTATTGGATATCTAAGTCAAGGTAAGCTTTCATGCCTAAGATTAAACTTCGTACTCTTCCATGTTGTTAATGACATAAAATTTTAAGTATAAATATAAAGGGATGATTTTTAAAAGAGGGATTATAAGAATACAACCTACCCAAAATCCTTAAATTCATTTAGTGCATCAAAATTTAGGGTCTAAATATCTTCGTGTAAGTCAACATTAATTTCAGGAAGTTATTTGATAACTATTTTTGGTTTAGTAGTATTGGGGAAGATAGCAGATTCATCGATATTACTTGCTTTAAGATCAATAGTGAAGTTGTAGAATTAATCTTTAAGAGCTATGGCTTGGTTGAGACCTTCAATATAGATAATGTTGTCATCAAGAAGACTATCTTGAAGGTGATCGATAGTTGTCATAAGAGCTGTGATAAATTAATCAACGATGATTTATCATTTGAAAACTTTTTGAGTAATAATTTAGAGATCAAATTCCATGAGAAGGACCATCCACTTGCTAATTCTATCTCTAAGAAGAAAGGCTTTTGAGAATAAGTGACAAACGGGATCAGAATGGATGATAGCATAAGTAGTTTGGTAAAGCATATAATGTCAAAGTTTTTTAGTTGTAAAATATATGGTGAGGCAATTACATTCAACTTTCTTATAACATTTTTCATAATGAATAAGGCCTCAACTGACATAGTAGATGGCATACTCTCTTCCAGTATCATCTTATTGGGTAAGCATTTCCCTAATAGATATGGGTGTGGAAGAAGTATATAAGATCAAAGGTTGATCATTTGAAGGGGGATGAAAATTATGTGGGTGAAGTAATGATGATTTCATATTATCAAATTCTTTTTTATAGGGATCTATCTATTATATAACATTACCTTTCTTAAGAAGAGAATTGATAGAGTGGATATGGTAAGCCATTTTGGGGATGAATTATCTAATTGCCCCAAGTTTACTAAGATAAGTGCAAATGTTTAAAATGGATCGAGGGATGGACATGTTGATGATATCATTAATCTTGGTAGGGTCAACATTTATGCCATAGAGAGAAACTAAGAATCCTAATAATTTCCCAGATGTAACACCAAAAATAAAATTTTAAGGATTTATTCTAACTTTATATTTAAGAAGATCATCGAAGATGATGTCAAGATCATAAATATGAGTCTTGTGACATTTATACTTAGCAATGAGGTCTTCCACATATGTTTATATAATTTTATGAATAAAATCATGAAAGATATGGGTCATTTCCCATTGATAAGTAGCTCTGTGATTTTTGAGTCTGAAGGGCATTTTAACATAGCAATAGGTACCCCATTCTATGGTGAAATTTATCTCATATTGGTCTTTGGGGGAAATGTGAATTTGTTTATAACCCAAGAAACCATCCATAAGAGATAACATATCATAACAAGTTGTGGAATTGACAATGGCATTTATTAAAGGTAGTGTGAAATTATCATTGGGATAAGCAAGATTGAGATTATGAAAGTAAATACAAATGCAAATGACCATGGTGACATTTTTTTGAACATGGACAATGTTAAAAACATATTCGGAGTAGTCCACAGGTTTGATAAACTTAGCATTAAGAAGTTTGATAATTTATTTATGGCATAAGTTGGAAACTTCAAGTGGAAATTTCCATTGCTTTTAGTGCACAAGTTTGGCATTAGGATAAGTGATGATATTATGTACCACAATGCTAGGGTCAATACTAGTCATGTCCTTGTAGGACTAGGCAAAGATCTCATGATATTTGTCAAAAAATAAATTAAAGTTATCATGTTCAATGGGTGTGAGTTCATGAGAAATTGTAATAGGTTGAGGGCATGATGGAGTACCATATTAATACAAGTAGTTTATTCAATAAGCATAGCATTTCCATCTTGGAAATGAAATGGTGCATTTGGTAAAAAATAAATTGGATTAGATTTTAGGGTAAATGCTAGCAATGAATTTGTTGAAATAGGGGGCTTTATTTTTGAAATTCTTGAGTTTGTGATTTTTCCAAGGAAGTTGATGTTTTCAAGTATGAAGTAATTCAAGAATAGATTCATTACTAGGCAAAGTGGGAAGAGGGCCATAATACTCAACATCTACTTTGAGATCAAGAATTTGATTACCATGGCTATCATATTCAGAATGTATCTGATGGACATTTGTGGCCTTGACATCTAATGTAATCTCAAGGTAGAATGAATAGATTGATCAGATGAGATTGGTGTGTCATTAGTTTATTTTATGGGGAAATAATTAGATATTGTGATGGGATATGTATGTGGTAAAGAAGATTCAAGAATATCTAGATGTTTAGAAGGTAAGATTTGTTTAACTACCCAAGGAGTATCAAGAAGTGGAGTATTAGCAGGAGGTACATGACCTTCAGAAGTTAATTCAAATTATGTGTAAATGGTGTGAACATCCCAGCTGAAAGCATGTCTTTTGAGCTACACATTTTTGATAATGTTGAACATCCAAGTCTCAATATTGAGCATGGGCCATGATGTAGTTATCATCATAGGTTAGAGAGATGGTACATGCTTTAGATATATGGGGAATTTTGAAAGGTGAAATTCCAAGGTCACTAAACTTTTGTAGAGACATGATTAGAGGATCTTGAAATAATTTGGCCACTTCAAAATCATTTCATGTGAAGGTGTCTTCTGGGTAAGAAGGTTCTTGGGCATTGCATGGGGGTATTAATCAATGATCTCATAAATGAGAGGAATAGTGCAATCATGAGGTAATAAATGAGGAAGCCACTCTGATATGTAAAGAGGTAGTTAGTAGTTTTGTAATTATGTTGCAAGTCATTAGGTTCATCATCATCTGAATTAGCAAGAGTGACTTGTAATTCTAGATTAATGTTGATAAATTCAGCCAATGGAGCACTATTGATTTTCAGAATGGTAGGAATGTGATATTGAGATTTTGGATGAGGAATTTGGATATTCCAATGGTTTGGATCAGCCTCATGCTTATACCATTTGTTGTTATGTATAAATTTGATGCATTGGCTACCAGAAGAGGCAATGGCCCTCATTTTATGAGTTCAAAGGCAACTGAGGAGTATGTTATAAGATAGGGGCAAATCAAGGACCATAAGTTTATTTAAAATGGTATTGGGTTTGATTATTAAGGGAATCCATATACAACTGAGTGGATTTTGATTAGTTTTATTAGATCCACAATAGGTGAGATGGGTTTGCTTGAGATGATACTTATTATAACCAAGTTTTTAGATAAGCCATAAAGATGTCACATTAATACCAGACCCTTCATCCACTAAGAATTTAAAAATAAGGGTAGTATTAATGGAAATTTTAATGAATAATGGTGGATCATCAGTGCAAAAAAGGATTTCATCATTAATCATCTCCTCTTCAATAAATTCAATAGAAGGTTTGGAATAAGGACAAATATATTTAATGGTATACACATTGGTAGGTTGAGGCTCAATAGAGGGTGGTTCTTCATCTATAGAAGATGGATCTTTGATTTCTTATAATTATTACATAAGGAATTTGTGATGATAAGGGGAAGTGTGAACTAACTCCATAAGTGGAATCTTGCAAGGCATGGAATTAAGTTCTTTGGGAAAGTTCTAATGTGATTTAGAAGAAGAACCAATGTGAGGTTTAGAAGTTAAGGTAGATTTTGAAAGAATGGAAGTTGTTGGGGGTTTAAAAGAAGGAAGTGGCTCCTCCTAGGATTTCAAAACTAAATGAGTGGTTGTAGTATCTTTGAGAAGTTGTTTCTCCAAATATGGTTTCTTGGGTTTTTTGATAGGATCTATGTGAGATGGATTGAAACGATAGTCGACCTTAGTTGTGTTAACATATTGAGAATTTATATAATATTGGTCATAGTAAACATCAATAGCATAACATCCTTGGTATTTTTTTGATGGTTATATGTGGAAAAATATTTTTTCTTATTAGAAGAAGAAGCTTTGGGATCTCGTCATTTTTGGGAAGTGGTGTTTTACTCTAGATGACAAAGTTAGATCATGGATTCATGGTTGAAGGAATCACCAAGCATGTAGGAGACAAAAAATTTAGTAAACCCTCAACAAGTTTCATGGGAATGACCAATTTATTAGGGTCATACCATTTAAGAGGATTATTAATATAAATAAAGGGTTTAGAGGGTGGTAAGAATTGTTTCATTTGTTGCACAATTAATGGTATGTGAGAATATGGGGGAGTGTCAATTTTGGCAACTCCTAGTTTGGTTTGAGGAGTATTGTTGATGATGGAATTAGTAGAATTTTGAAACGATACTTTAAGGAATCTAGTATTGGGTTCAAATTGCATAATGAGGAATTCTTGATGTTTGGATTGGTCAAGAGCTTTGTTAAGTACTTGAGGAGTAAAAGTTTGAACCTTATATTGAAGCGAAGGAGTTGAAGCTATTATAAAGAGTTTAAATAAATTATCATTAGTCATGTTATGGTTGGCCTTATCATTGAAAAAAATCATGAGTTGACTCAGTGGGAGATTGCTTAGTATTGATGAAATGGTTAAGGTAATTTTTGAGAAGGTCATTATGTTGAACTCTTTAACTAAAGGATTGACTAAATCCTCAAGTTGCCAAATGGAATGTTGGGGAAATTAGTTGTACCATTCGAATACATTGCTAGTGAAGGTTTTAACTAGAAGTTTATTTGTGGCAAAAGTATTAGTTTTGATCAAATATTTATAAATATTGCCAAATGTTTTGAGAAAGGATGAAAGGTCTTTAGTCCCATCATACTTGATAGTTGGATATATATTACCAATATCAATGGACATGATGAAAGGAGTTAAATAATCATTTTGGATATTTTGAAGAATTTTTTTATTCATGATAGGTTAAGGAATAACATTTCCTGAGGCATCTCTAAGAGGTGGAGGAATAAAATTTTGATTAGCTTGAGGATTGAGAACAAAGGTTGATTAGCCATGGTGATCAAATGATGTTGTAATTGAATCATTTGAGAGGTGTTATAAGTTTTAATTATGTTCATTTGTTGTATGACTTGTGTAATAATTTAACTCATATCAATTGGTGGGTTGGTTTTTGTAAGAGAAATCCCCAAATTGGTATTAGGGGGAGGGTTATTAGAAGGTGGATTACTAGTGGGATTGTTGGATAGACTTGTTGTTAGCACTCTAGGTTGTACCCTAGCTAAAAGGAGTGTTCAGGTCCTAATTCCAAACTTATACTAACATGGGAATGGTCTAAGGTTATGGGTTGCCTATATCTAGACTAAACCTCTAGGATTTGTAATGAGGCTAGCTCCTCGAATGCATCATTTCAAACCTTTGCTTCTAAAACCTAAAACTGGTTGGGGTGAAAAGGGAGAAGGAGATTAAAGAAACTGAAACCTATTCTAACTTGTGGTGATGCACCATGAAGATTGTCTATCCACTCATACTTGAGCCTCTAAAACACTAGTGAGATAGAAACAAATAACATGATCTATAACTCCAAATACTTGTCATGCATCAACATTTCATGAAGAGGTTCATCAAGTGGTAAAAAACTAAGGGAGATGATGGAGAGGCTTGGTTCAAGGCATTAATCCAATCAACATGTCCACTATTGGCTTCAGTCAAATGACATTAAACACTAAACATAACCTGCATAACTAGGGAATCTACCATCCAGGTGAGATTAGGACTCGATAAGGGAGAAAGCTCTACCACTTATGCAAATCAATAATGACATGAACACACTAGTCTAATATCATGAAATCTAAAAATATTTATATTATTTATCTCAAGATGTTACAAAGCTCAATCTTGGTAGAGTCTAGTCATGCCCAAGAGAGGGATCCATAATAATAGTTTAAAGGCTATACTTATAAAAAATGAGAGAAAGAGAGAGGGGATTTTGGTGCCAAAAGAGTGGAGGAAAACCTTCTAGATTAAGGAGTGAGGTGGTAGCCTTTGATTATCTTTTTGTTTGCATGCCTTATTCAACAAAAAAATTCCTTGTTATCTCAATAATCATCAAGCTCCTCTCATTATTTGAGGGATCTCACTAAAAGATAAGGGATTCTTATGCATAGTACCAAAGTCTATTTGAATGGAAATAATGCCCTTAACTACCTCTCTAAGTACCAACTCACCATCTTAGGACTCTAAGTCTACTTGCCTTGATCATGAGGATTAAATCCTTGAATCCTAATATTAACAAGCATGCCATGCCTTGGGTGACAGAGTACCTTCTTTGTTGATGATGGATCCATGTCGACAGATGACCCATTTTAAATTTATCACATACCTAATCTATTTTTATAGATTTACTATAGGTGTAAAACCAATCTAAGGACATTGGTTTTACTATAGTCCTTATATTAAAATAGACCCATAGACCATATATCATCTTCTAGACTTTGTCGGGTCCAAAAAGACTCACTTTATCTTTGTAAGATCCAAAGTTTCTCAAAACTAGGTCCTTCTTTAGAAAAGTGAACAAGGTCACAAAAATAAACCCTTCAAGCCATAAAAATTCAAACCATAGGTCCACATAAGCCCTAATGGTGGTCCCTTCATCTTCTCCATGTTTGACTGCATCAGTTGGACTGTTATATGGCATGTAGATCTGCATTTTCACTTGATCCACTAGTTGTGCAAGGATTCCTAAGAAAGATACTAAATGCACAATTTGGCTATTCATAACTACTTCTGCATGACATCCTAGTTATGTTCTAGCCCTTAAACTCACATAATTCATCATTTGATCATTTTTTCAAAGTGTTGATGAATTCTTCAAATTTGTGTAACCAGGTCTATGCTTCTGAAGGCTCAGGTACCATGAAAATATGCTTGGACCTTCCTCTTTGAAAAATATTTAAATGTGGGTCAAAATGGCCAACATATTTGGTGACTCATAGGGGTTGCATGCCTATCTATGCAAGAGGACCCAGACCATGTTTCTTTGTCTAGTCCATTGGGCATGGAGTTTCTACTTGGATCCAACATATTGACTACCAATCTTACTCTAACCTCTCTTGAAACAAAACAAGGACCAAAAGGAGAACAAAACAAGATAGAGTTCCCAAAGCACTTATTGAAAAGGAAACTAACCTAAAATAGGGACAACAAATAAATCTTTTAAATCAGCAATTAGAGGAATTTGAACAAAACTATCCTAAAATATATAGCCTAAAACTATGTGTACCTTTCTTCCTGGATCAAAAGGAAATTTTGACAAATTTTCTTTCCTCATGGGATGTGGAATTAAATGAGAAATAGAACTCCTTAACTCTTGGTCTCGATGTTTTTTTCTCCTTTGTTGCAACTATCAACCTCTTTAGCATGATTCTAAATGATAACCAAGTAGCTCTGAATAGGTCAGTTACATGCATCTAGACAATCTCAACTTTCTCATATATATCCTCAACTACAACCTCCAATAGTGGTTCAATAGGGCATACCTCTTTGATTTCTATGTCATCCTCAATAAGACTGGGCTTCTTCTTTGATTCGAGATCCTCAGACTCATCAAGGAGCTCTACATATTCTACCCAATCTTGATCATTTTCCTCCATGGGAAATTCTTTGTCCACCTTCTCAAGCACTTGATCCTCAACTCGACCAAGATCTTCAAGTCCTACTCTCAAACCTAGCCCAACATGGGAATGACCTTAGGCTATGGGTTACCTATAATGGGGTCAGACCTCTAGGGTTTTTAATGAGGCTAACTTCTCAAATACATCACTCAACTCATTCTCACTAAAACCTAAAAATTATTGGGATGAAAATGGAGAGAAATACAAAAATGGAAATCTATACTAAATGCGATGATTCACCAAATATTCAATGATCCACTTTCAACTTGGACACTTTTATGACTACTAAGAATTCAAACAAGACAAGGACTAGTTAGAGTCAATGATAAGGTTGCAAGCATGAATATTTTGTATAAAGTCTAAAAGGAGACCTGTGACTTGAAAGATAAAAAGGCGGAGGTCTGTATAAGATGCTATCAACTTATGATACTTCAATAGGAATGTCACTAGTTGACACTTCACATGACCTACAATAAAATAATAGAATTGAAGAAAGGTACATGAATTATATATATATATATATATATATATATATGATAATGATGATGATGAATAAAAATATACAATTTGCACATGAAACTTCAATAAAGCACACTTAGCATTCAACTAGAATTTGAAAATTGTCTTGTATTGCTTTACGAGAGTGTTATAAAGTGATTTTGGTAGAGTTTTGCTAACTCCAGCCAAGGATCCCAATCAAGATCTCAAAGCTAGTATTTATAGGAATAAACTAGGGGGAGAGAGAAAAATGGTGTTGAAGGGATCATTAGTGAGCCCCATTCCATTCGAAACAACCATCCTCCAACCTTCCTCAAGCCTGCTCCTATATTAATATCACTCCATGTAGGGCAAGGTCTTTGTATTTAGGGTCATGCTCATGTCTGATTTTATCAGTTATCTATATGGCTCAAGATGCTCCTCCATTAATTACATCTATCTACCTTTGCTTTTAAATGTGCATCTGGGCTTACTATAGATTGAAAACCAATTTAATATATTGATTTTCCTATAGTTGATACATATACTTAGACATATCTATATCATATGATCAGCTTGTAGCCCACCCTAATCTATGTTAGGTCAAAAAAGGACCTATTCTATCTCTACAAAGTCTTAATGGTACCATTTGATCCCACAATATCTACTCTTGGTCCAAATTGGATCATGCTAGAGCTTGGTTCCATTCATACTTACCTTGGGTCAAAAATGGATTTCTCAACTTTCATCAAAAAAAATCTTGGGTTCACCTTTGCTATTATTGATTGTCAAAAATTGACTTGTCTCATTGACTCTCATTTGATCCATTGATCTATCTATGCACGGATGCCCATGAGCTATCGATCTTCTACCAATTGAATGCATCTTTGACACTTGTCATGTAAACATTCACCCTTGAGATTTGCTTACCATTTTGACTCATGCTCACCATCAATCTTCAATCACATGATTGATCATGCACCATATCTATTTCAGACCCATTGACACTGTTAATCACCCATGCACCATTGGATCTATCTACAAGCTCATGAGATCATGCCACTTGGTAGCACCACACTAGTCCTTAGGACATTTGAATTTAAATGGCTACTTATCGAGGCTTAAAATTGATGTTTGTGTGCCTGTATTTGACATCCATGTGAATGTATAATTTTTTGGATCAATTTTAAAGGCATGGATAAAATAAATTCCCCAAAACAATTTATCAGAACTTTTACATTGAGCATATTATTTTAGGCTTTATACGAAAACATTTCTTTGAGACTTTTGCTAGACAATCTCAAGATGTTTTATGCAGAATACTTCCTTAGAAGGAATTAATCTGCCTTATCCTTGCCTTAGAAAATTTTTGTGTATAAAATGTATGGGTATATTCATGTCTTTGGGATTTCAGTTTCTTAAAAAATACCCTTCAAAAACCTTGAAAAGTGCCCTTCAGAACTTGGTCCACCTTGCTGTAGAAAGATCCTTTAGAGAAAATGTAGAGGACACTTGCCTGAGAAACTAACCCTTCAAGCTTTGAAAAGTGCCCTTTTTGAAAGAAAAGTACCCTTGAAAAAACCTTAAGTGGACCATTTCCCTGAGAGACATATCCTTCAAAAATTTTGCACTAGACTATTTTCCTGATAAAAGTACCCTTTGAGGAAATTGTTTGGGACACCTTGCCTAAAAAAGTGCCCCTCAAGATTTATGTTTTAGACTAACTCTTCTAATATATATTCTTTATAAGTTTTTTTAAGGAACCTTTTTGAATAATGAACTTTTGGGGAAATTATTTCGGACAAAATGCCCGAAACAATTCTTGAGACTTGAACAAAAAGTCCAAAACATAACTCCTAAAATAATCCCAATACTTAAACAAATAAAGTGGGACAAAACTCCCAAAAGTATTAGGCCTTGTACATTTTTTGTAGGCTTTATGTGGAACACTTCCTTTGAAGGAATTTTGAACACCACACTTGGCCAAAAGTTGAAAACTGATGTAACATAAGCTTCTTTTTTGGACCTATTTCTGTAATTATTCAGCACTATGAAGACCTACTTGGATCCTTTCACTTGTAATGTTGAGCCAGATTCAAAGCCACCTGATCCATTCATCAACTAGGACCCTACTCATCTATTAAAACCAAGTATAATCTTGGTATGTGGGCCAAAATGTCTAACAATTTTAGTGACTCAGTTGGCTTGACCAGCCTATTGGTCATGGAACCTAGACCTTGATCGATCTTGCTTAAATGGAAAGATACTTACAAATAGACTATGTTTGACTTCAAGAAACACTTCCTAGAGAAACAGGGAGGGAAAACAATAACAAAGAAACAAAAGAGAAAGAAATAACATAAATTACAAATAAAATAACTAAAAAATGGTAGTGTACAAAAGCACTTGGAGGAAAATAAAAGACCTATCTACTAATGTACAAGGTGCAAGACATGACACTAGTAGCAGAACTTGAGATACCTCCCATTGACAAAGATAAGAAGGCCTTATCCATTCAATTTGGAAAGATTAAAATCATTGCTCTCCTTATATCCTATGATGATAGAGGGTCCACTCTAAAGAGTGTCAAACTTGGAGTGTTTTCCTATTTTTGCATGGTCCTCGTCCCATTTTAGGACTACATCACCTTGTTGGAATGTCTTCGATGAAGATCTTCTATCAAAGGTCATCTTGACCTGATATTGGTTAGACCACATGGCATGCATGAAATCATCCCTTATTTCCTCTAACTCTCTTAGTTCATTCATCTTGACCTCTATTATATCACTTTCTAAAATCTCTAGTTGGTATGCAAGTTCCAAAGTTGGAAGCTCCAATAAAATGGGTAGCCTTGCTTCTCTTCTAGAGACTAAAAGATAATGGGAGTTACCAATGGCCTTCTTGGGGGTGACCCTATCAGCCCATAAGATAGTCTTTAGTTTTGTGTGCCAAGATCTTTGATTATCTTCCATCATTATTTTAATGATCTGAATCAGGTTCTTATTAGTAGACTCAGCTAATCTATTACTTTATGAATAATACTTGTGTCAATTGTTCCCACATTATGTTGAAAATTTTGAAGATGATAATTATCTTAATAAGTATAAGACTCTAATATTAATTATTTATTCATTTGAGCATACCTTGATAACCACCTTATATGTAGTGTTATTATTGATAATGGTGAAAGAGAGAATGTTTACACCATGACATTACTTACGCACTAGGTTTATACTCATAATGATTTACATCCTTCTACTAGATCAGTTAGAAAATTTTATGGGACCTACCAAAAGGTTCTTAGGAAGATAAACCTACCTTTATAAGTCAATCCCACCCATGTGGTTACTAATTTTTAGTCATACCTTCCATGGGAATCTTTGATATGTTATTTAGAAGACCTTAGATCTATACACTTTCAACAATACCTGCTACAATGCACGGGTGTGTTATATTCATTTATGCCAATTGGGTAGTTATATTTTACATAATTCCCTATGAGCATCCTCTTGAACATGAAAAAATTATACCCATATAGTTAATTACCAAGCCTACTAAGGCTAATTCACCACCAAAGGGTAAGTAATAGGAAATACCCTTTAGTAGGTAGCTGGTACTTAAGGGACCATTACAACAGAGATATCCAGTGGATTTCATAAAATACCCATTTATTATGCACCATGTTTAGATATCTAGATCACCTACACATGTTCATAATATGATTATTTCAATGAAATCATAGATCATTCAATTTTGGGTTACACAATCCCTTATTCCTTCTACTACTACTTCATGACCACATGGTCCTATTTTACATACATAGAGCATCATCGATATTATAATGATAGATATTGAACCTATACATGCTCCTCTACAGTGTCATAAGATTATTAAACTAGGTCCATAGTGGGGAGATATCTATAACCATCCATTTGATTCCATTATAGGATGATCTTTCCTTTTCAAACATTCCAAAACATTAAAAGAAAAAAAATTCAAAAATCCAAAAATATTTTCAACACCTACATGTTTTATTAGTTCCTTTACATCTATGTGTTAGTTCCATGTTGATGGATGGCATAATTAGTTACTTAAACATATGCACATATGTGTCACACTTCTACTTGAGTGTGATATAGACATACATAAATACATGATCTATTCCTATTTTGGATGTTGGGCCTTCCCTCTACTCATGTCATGTAGACATTGGGGGCCTTTTCTTCTTTGATCTTAATACACACAGGTTATGTGGTTTGATTATCATGTTTAATCTTACATATGTGCTTACACATGTGTATTATCCATGATTATATCATATACAAGATAATTTATATGCTATGCACTTGATGTTTTTTCCTAACACATTTTATCTATGGACTACTATGATATGTTTATGTTGGTTGTTTATGCTTTTTTTTATGCACTTCCTTGAGTGTCATGTCTTGTTATCATCTTGCTTGTTCAAAAATTTGAATATGCTCCTTTTCTTATGATTCCCATGCCTATGTATGATTTCATTGACAATTACATATGTCTTTGTTTATTATATAAACATTTGAATATATCATTCTTGCTCTTGTGGACATTTGAATAATTTATGTCCCTTCAATTGTGAGACATTTGAACGTGCCCCTTGTTTATGGTCTCCTTGGACCATTGCATTTTGACTTGCTTTTGAGTGCTCTTTTATGTGTGCTTGTTTGTTTTTTGGTCTCGTACTATTATTATCTAGACCTTGTCATGATCTTTATTGTTCATTTTAGGCCTTCATGTGATCTAATTGATTCTATGTGCTTAAATACTATATCTAGCTAGATATTTTATTTATATATGCTACATGATTACGTTCATAGATTATATAATTGTCTTATCCTTTTGAAGAGAGGTAAATACCTGTTCATACATTTTCCTCACCTCAAAGGGGTCATATTATCGGGGGAATTTCATAGAGTCATGTTCTCCATTCTTGACATAGTTTTTAATTCAGTTGGGGTATGATTTGGAAGTATGTTATCCACACTAGTATATGGTACTTATATCAGTTTTCAGATTTAGTGGGTACATGTCATATGGGCATGCCTTCCACACATTCATAGTTTTTTAATATTTAGTGGGGGCATTATTTAGAAGCATGTTCTCCACACCTATTCAATATTCATCTTAGGGTCATGTTTTGGAAACATGTTCTCCACATTTTTACTTATTTAAATTTTTATATTTCTTCATATATAGTGGATGCATGATTTAGAAGCATATTCTCTACACTTACATGGTTTTTTCGAATTGGCCAAAGCACACAATTATATGATTTAGATTCATAGTTTTGGTAGAATCTTATACATTGGTACTATTATTATACATAGTTTCAACATGAGACATATCTAAGGTGCATATTCTATGGAATATGCACCTAATATTTAAAAATTCAAATCAATCTCAGATTTTAAAATATTCTCAAGGACTATTACCACCCACTAGTTGAAGTTTTACAAACTATATTAAACGAATATACTATAGTAGATGGTTCACCTTTTGGTATGGTTGAGGTGTCAAATCACTCAAACTTTCCAAATTTTTAGGTTGAAATTGGTAGTATCATCTAATCTCACCATTTTTATAGTGTGGGTGACTTTGTTCACTCACACTCACTAGGTTATAAGTATCATTGGGTTACATGGTTGAGATAATCTCAATTGATAGGAGGCAACTCACTTTTACTCCAAATTTAGAGGCATGTGCCTTCCAATATCTCTATTTCTCTATCTCCTTGGATGTATGAACTTTCAATATTTATCTTTATTTGTCCTAATCTTAGTTTTATAGCCTTATAATGATACATTTTTTTCAAATCAAATTTCCAATAGGTCAGGTGGTTACATTGGCACATAGGTGTATTCCTAAACCTTGATATTTGAATTATATATATATGTAAAGTAATTTGAATCCCAAATTATATGCACTAATTATATACTGTAACATGCTCTTAGTTGTGATTTAGTCACAAACAAAGCACACAATTTGGGCACATGCAAAGACAATGTGTGTTATACATAACCATGTATGCATTCCTTTCCTTTAAACTAGAAATTTAATTACTAGATTAAAGAAGGAAAATGTAGATGATATTTATGGATTATATAGCACCTCATTCTTGTACACTTGGTAAACTTAGACCTTAATTATTCCTCTCAATTTTGAACCTTTCCTATTTTTGTAAGTCTCGTATTTGCTCTATCTTATGCCCCTTGGCCAATATATCTTAGTCTAACTAGTATTATGTTGATGACCTACTCCTTATATCATACATAATAGGTCATCTCTATAAGTTTAAAATTTACTTATCTTACATCTCTATAAGTTTTGAGCTTGTACATACTTTCTTGCTTCCTAAACACTAGCATCTGGGATAGATACTAACATCGACATTAGTGTCCTGACATGACACAAGTATCCAGTGCCTTAAAAGTCATCTATTTTGGAAATGAAATGTATCCCAATGGTTGATCTAAGTTTTTTAAATGTGATTTAATTATCCAAATGGATTTTTATGAATACAATATCAACCCTCTTTCATTTTTCACCTAGAAAAGATTAAAATATGCCAAGGAAACTTATCAAAAGCACTCTATCAAGAAATCAATTGAACAAAGTTTCCCTATTTCCATATGAATCATAAGTACAATACATCTATAGGTTTGAATTACTAAAGTATCATTCCAAGAGCATGATTTTTCAAGTTAGAATCTAGGTCACTAGTGTACTTGATTACACATATTGCATGATTCACACATAAGCCAACATATAAGGGAGAATTACATCAGTCTAAGTCCCTCTTCAAAATATTATATATGTAGGTAGTGATCATTGATAGAGGGTTATTTAGGGTTATATACAAACCATCTTACCACTAACCTATTTTCCCCCAAGGTCATAATGAATATGAAGAACTAGGGCTTTTGTAAATTCAGGAGGAGCAACAGTCCATGATCTAGATCTAAATGCACTAATTGAAGGTGAAGATAAAACTAGAAGTATCTAGTAGGTTGCATCCTTTTCTATCAAGTATTCTATATAATACACTTATGTTGAACCCAGGATGACATTAGTGTCTAAATCTCTAGGATCATTAGATCCAGAATATGATGGTTATTCCAGAGTACCCTTCTAGATTATTTTCTACCTATTCAAGATCCAGTAATGTGTTGGCATCAAAAAAAGTAAATATATCACTTTTTTGTCATTCCCATGCATAACTTAGTTGTAATTTATATATTTAGCCTATTCCTAAAATAATAAATTTAGTTTATGTTTATATCTGAGTTTAACATTTAATTGACCTTTTGTAGATCTTATTATCACCCATTTTCATTGCCATTTATATATTATTAACCCTATTAACACTAAGTTAGGATTCCTACATCCATTTTTAAGGTTAAACACTCTAGTTAAAGATGGTGTATATAGGCAAGATAATGTAGTATTAATAGATATAGAACATATAATATTACTCTACATGATTAAATAGATTTAGATAATATAGCATTCACTATGCATAGAACAATAATAAAAGACATTTGGGAAAAACCATTATAGAAATATATATTAATCTCTATCACATTAGAAATTTTTTATTATACAATTGAGTATTATATATAGACATTTTACAAGTAATTTTCATTTCATATTACATTCTTTCACTAAAAAAAGACTATTCTCCTTTTCAATATTTGTGACATGCTTTCAAGTTCTAAAAACATATAAAAAGAGATACAAAATATAAAATAGTGCGAGTCACACATGTGTCCACTAATTACACTCTGTGATTTTGTAACCATGTTTATTACCAATAATTTCCCAAAATTAAACAATTATCTCATACAAATAA
The DNA here is from genome assembly GCA_037957365.1 of Torreya grandis. Lineage (NCBI taxonomy): Eukaryota > Viridiplantae > Streptophyta > Pinopsida > Cupressales > Taxaceae > Torreya > Torreya grandis. The sequence goes on from JARHVA010002678.1 coordinate 2,046,513, forward strand.
GAATTCATAATAAGTGTGCCTTGTGTTGAATCTAAAAATCTACCTATAATGAAAATCTAGACTAGAACCATAAGTTATGGTAATCTCTTAAGGTGTCATTTATCAGTTTTCACCTTTTATGAACTACTTAAATTGATCTAAAAATTATAATTTTTTTATTGAAATATATTTCAAGAACATAAAAATAACATAGTAACAATGATTGCTCTAAGAAGAGATGTTTTATTACTCAAGATTACAAATACAAACATATGGTTATCTCTAGAAAGAGATGTGTGATTTCCATTTCAGGTGACATATTCATTTATAAAAAATTTGAAGGTAGGAGGATGATGTGTAAGGTCACAAATATCAAAGGAGATTAAGTGTTTTGAATTCCATGATTTATAATAATACAGAATTTGAGGAATTACTATTTTTAGAAACTTACTATTTTTAGACTACATTACTAAAATTGAAATTTAGGGTACTTCCATTAGGTTTTAAAGGGTTAAAACCCAATAATAAAATATATATACCATATCACCACATTATCCTTATTCTTATCTTTCCAATAGTTCAAATCAGTAGTCAATCAGAGATATGGTGCAAAAGTTATGGCTCCCAGAAGTTCCATCATCAATTAGGGTAGAACCATCGCTCGAATTGTCACCTTAATTATTGCCCAAATCATTCTTCCATCCTTGAGAATAAATGGTCCCCATTGTGTAAATATTATTCACCATGTGTGGCAATTGTGTCTTAATTTTATTCTCTATGAACCACTCACCTTGGTGGCTAAGGTGGCCCCTTTTGACCACTCGATAACGCAGAATAGAGCATCCTCTTGTTGCCTTCATCCAAGTGTCCACAATCTGATCCTCCACTGGAGAAAGACTCTATGGATCAAGCTCATGAATGTCTAGTTATTATGCTATGATTAAAGTGTCCAATAGAGATGGATGATATGGTTTGAGGAGCTCCACATTGAATATTAGATGTAGACCAAGGTAGGTTGGTACGTTCAACTCAAAAGCATTTTCTCCAACTTTTTTGGTGATGGTGTAGGGACCATATCGTAGGGGCCAAATTTTTCTATGTGGGCCAGCAAGTCATTCCTTTTGAATTCATAACCAAATCTTGTCACCCATATTAAAATTGTGTGCAATCCTATGTTTGTCATGGTGTTGCTTATACTTCTAATTCATCTTCTCTAAGATGTCATGAAGCTACTGTTGGATGTGTTGCATTTGCTCAATGAACTTTTTTTCTTTTTCTACCTCAAATCTCCCATGAGGGGTGTATTCCATAGTGGAGAATGGAATGTCTATATCAATTATTACCATGGGTTGGAACCTAAAGCATACTTAAAATGGACTATGCTTGGTTGAGCTATGCAAGGCCTGATTGTATCCATGTTGTATGAAAAGAAGCCCCTAATCCCACGTGCATGGATGTTTAGAGTGATACATCTGAATCATGTGAATAATCAAGTGGTTCACCACTTCTATATGACCATCAATCTATGGATGAAAGGTTGTGGACTTCATCAGCTTTGTATCCATCATCTTCCATAGAGTGGACCAAAAGATACTCATGAACCTGCTATCTCTATTGAGACAATGGACTTGGGGAGACCAAAGTGGAGCCAAACATGAATAAAATATAATTGATTAGTTTTTTAAGTACATATATTTTTATTATAAGTAATGATGATAGACATTCTTGAAAAATGATCAACTACAACAAAAATATAGTCCTTGCCATGTTTTGAAGTGGGCAAACCTGAGAGAAAATACATTGAGATAGATTACCAAGGCCTAGCTAGTTCTAGAAATGGCATGTACAATCCTTGCTTCTTATATGTTGTCTTGGATATCACACATGGGGTGTAAGATTTGAGGTAAATTTCCACATCCTTCTACCTATGGGGATAGTAGAAGTGTTCTTGAAGAACTACCAATGTCTTCTCTACACCAAAGTGTCCAACTATCCTACTAAAATGTGCTTCCCATATCGTCTTCTATTTATTTGTAGCTAAAACATAGACATGCCCCATGTGACAGAGAACATTATATTGTAAATAGAAATAAAAAACATGTTTACCTTCTCAAAACACTTGATATGTATTAGCAAAGGCAAGATCTGCTTTATACAAAGCACCCCAAGTGGTAGTCTCATGTTCATACAGGTCAAGAAATGTTGTGAGGGCAGTAATTGGTGGGTGGCTTAGACAATCTATACTTATATTTGAGCTCCCCTTTTTTGTTTGATTATTAGATGGAATTGATGTAGATATGTGGCCCACTTTTGGTAACTCTTATTTCATAATTTTCTCTACATTTGGATGAATTACAATGGTATATGGTTAGTGTGGATGACCGTCTCTTTCCCCAAGATGTAGTGTTTCCATTGTTTGTAGGCTTTCATAATTGCATAGAGCTCCCTATCATATGTCAAGTATTTCCTAATTGTATCATTGAAATTCTCACTATGACATGCAACCAGATGGCCATGTTACATGATGATAGCTCCCATGACATATCCAGATGCATATGTCATCAACTCAAAAGGTTGATGCAAGTATGACAAGGCAAGAATAGGGGCTGAGTAGAGTTTGTTCTAAAAATTCTCAAATGCCCTCTATTGTATTTCACCCCACTAAAATGAAGATTTAAATCCTCCTTTAGTCATTTGGGTTAGTGTCCAAGAAACATGTGAGAATCTAAGAATAAACTTGTGACATAAATTTGCAAGACCTAAGAATCTATGAAGTTCTGTGAGGGTCCTTGGTGTAGGCCATTCTTGAAAAACCTGAATCTTCTCTAGATCAACATGGAACCCTTATTCATTCACAACATACCCTAGGTACTAAATTATTTTCATCTTGAATGTGTATTTGTTAAGGTTTTTATATAACTAATGCTCCTAAAGAGTTTGAAGCACTTTACAAACATGTTGTAGATGTTCCTCCCATATTTTGTTGTAGATGAGTATGTCATCTAAGTAGACAACTATGAATGAGTTGGTGAAGGGTCACAGGATGTCATCCATCATCCTCATGAAGGTTATAGGTGTATTAGTCAATCCAAAAGGCATAACCAACCATTAAAAGATCCCCTCCTTAGATTTGAATGAAATATTCTAGACATTAGTGGGATCAATGGGAATTTGGTGATAACCAAATTTGAGATGAATTTTGGTGAACAACTTTGCACCATGGAGTTGGTCCAATAGGTTATCAATCTTGGGGAGGAGTAGTGATTCTTCACAATGAATTTATTTAGAACTTGATAGTTAATGTAAAGCCTCCATGTTCCATCTTTCTTTAGTGCCAAGACAATCAAGTTGACATAGGGTGAAGAGCTTGGCTTGATGTGACCCTTTTGAATCAATTCTTGAATCTACCTTTTTATCTCATCATTCTCTAAACTGATCTACAATACATAGGATTGTTAGGCAAAGGTGATCCTGGGATCAAATTGATAGAATGTTTTACCTAACAGTGAAATGGAACTCCCATGGGTGACTTGAATAAGTCATCATATTCTCCCATAATTTTTCCCATCTACTTATGTTATTGTGTTGATTGTGTAGTTAGGACTGCAACATCAGCATTCTTGGATTTATATAGTTTGACCACCATGAGAATGAATTGCTTTGTCTTCTGCACCAATCTCTTACATTACTTATAACTAATCAAGAAGATAGATGTGGGAGGTGGTACATTCGATACCCTATGGTGCCATGTTCCAAGAGTGAGGGTGATTATTTAGGTTTGTGATTCATAGATGCCATGTCAATCATACATGAATGGATAACCAAGGAGTACATCCCAAACATCTATATTGACCACATCACACAAGACTTCATCTTGGAAAGGTTTTATTGCATATGAAAGAAGACACTAATGGATGACACAAAGGTCTCTCCCTAGGCTCAACCATCTAATACTGTATGGCTTTGGGTGAGGCTTCATGGATAGATTTATACTTTTCACAACTTTAGTAGAGATTAAACTCTTTTGACTCCCACTATCAAGAATGAAATGTAGAGGCTTACCTTTTACCCATAATTTAGAGTGAAACAACTTTTTCTTGTCATCTAGCCTTTCCTCATAGGTCTATGATGAAGCAATGATGGTATCAAGCTTAACATCTATAATCTCTTCTTTGTCCTCTTCGACTATAGGGTGTGTATGAGGTAGAGTAGTAGATGTTAAGTATTGTGACTTAGAAAGTAGTGACTTGATGTCTTAACAATCTTATTTGGAGTGAGTTCTAGTTTTGTGGTAATCACACCATTTCCCAATATTCCCCTTCTAGGGTTTTCTATCCTAGAACTCCTTTTTCTTCCAATTTTGGCCTCATGTTTGACCTTATTTATCACTTTTCCATTTCAAAGGCTAACTCTTCATATTCTATCTTCCATGCTTCTACTTAATCTTCACTGTGAACTTGTATGCCTCATTATGGGTTTCCAAATTGAAGAGTTCCATTTCCCCCCATATGTACCACTGTATTCCATCATGATATTTGAGAGTCCTATGTTTCTCACTTTCTTATATGCCCAATCTCATAGATAGAGAATGAAAAATGTTAGTGTAATCTTGAATAGATTGGTCCTTACCTTGGTGAAGTTGTTGCCAATGTATGTACATATAATCATATGCTCCAATGGGATAGTATTCTTCCTTTACCACTTCCATGAAATCATCCTAGGTAGGTTCCACCTCAAGGCCAATGTCATCTATACTAAACCTCTTTTTGTACACTTTCCACCAATTTTTCATGGGCAATGATGCTTTCAAAAGAACAAAAGTGATATTTTCTCCATTGGTAAATTTATTAGTAGAAAAGTAGGAAGATAATTGATCCAACCAATTTTATAATACATCAACATTGATTTTTCCTTAAAATTTAGGGATATCAAAATTTACCTAAACCTTAAAGGGTGTTGGGGCACTAAAAGGATGTTCCATGGATGAGGAGCCAGGAAGTGTAGATGAGAAGCCAAAATTTTCCATCAAGATTTATAAGAAAATTTGGGTGAATTATTGTAGCATCTACACTTGTTGCCATTGGAGGGATTCATTCACCATTTATTTGAAGAGATCATATGTCTTGATGTCATCCACTATTTGAGGTCATTTGGAGTGAATAGGTGGATAGTTTGAAAGCTCTATTGTTTTCCACTCAAGCTTCTTGTAGCCTGACCTCATCCTCAAGATCATACACTCTCAAGACAAACCACTCTAAAACCAAAAATCCAAAACTCAAAAGTTTTGATTGAAATATATTTCAAAAACATGAAAATAACATAGTAATAATGATTTCTCTAATAAGAGATGTTTTATTACTCAAGATTGTAAATATAAACATATGCTTATCTCTAGGAAGAGATGTCTGATTTCTATTTTAGGTTACATCTTAATTTATACATATTTTGAAGGTAGGAGAAGGATGTGTAAGGTCACCAATATTGAGGGAGATTAAGTGGTTTGAATTCCATGATTTAAAACAATACATAATTTAAGGAATTACTATTTTGAGGCTGCACTACTAAAATTGAAATTTTGGGCACTTCCATTGGGTTTTCAAGGTTCAAAACCCACCAAGTGGAGCTCTATGCCATGTCACTATGTTTTCCTCATTCTTATCTTTCCAATAATGCAAATGGGGAGTCAATCAAAGCTATGGTGAAAATTTTATGGCTCTTGGAATTTTTGTCATCAATTGGAGTAGAATCGTCACCTAAATTGTTTCCTAGATTTTTGTCATCAATTGGAGTAGAATCGTCACCTAAATTGTTTCCTAGATTATAACTACCCTTTCAGGTTTTCAAGTATCATACAAATATATTGCCCTTATATGTTAAAAATATATTAAAATAAATAGGTGGCCTCATTTTATTATTTTTCAACCAATTTTTTCCCGCTCCTAATGTTCATATCTTTCATACTACAAAATGCTTACAAAAATGCAAAACTGGAGTGTGTGCAATACCTACAAATAAGGTGGTGGCATGGACTACATTAGTTAAGTTAGAATAAGTAATAAAGATAGTTTTGATTAATATTATAAAGAATAATTTGTTTCTATATAATCTAATGATGGAAGTAGTTATTATTATTGAGGTACAAGCTATGTAGTTGTTGTAAACTCTAGTAGAGTTCTTACTAGAATTGATTTGGAGGAACAAATTGAGGTTCCTAGATTATGTCTACGATATATATATCCAAATTATACATTTCCTTTTTAAATATTATCCAATCTATGATAACTTATCTTACCATATTAATTCTAGTGTGTAGTTGCACTTGAAACTTGACTAATCTTTGGATATCCTCATCTTTTGTCATTAGGATCATAGCCCTTGCATTAGATATTTTCAGTTGAATATCATGGCCTAATTTATCCAACTTATATGTGTGCCTCTACATTTGAATATTGTAAAATGTATTATGCAGCATTTCATTATTTTAAGTTTGCATCTTTAGCATGACACTATCTATAGATTAAAGTGACTACTTGATTACTATGTCCAGTGCATCTGAGGTAATAGAATGGTCTTCCATGGTAGACTTGGATTTATCTAACTTCACCTTTATCCATGTGTTAGATAATTTTTACTTCCATTTTAACATATTCTAAGCTATTTTATGATCATGATGTGTAGTAGTGTTGAGGACTTGTTCATATTCCTCTAAGAGCTCAAAAACATTTGATATCTTAGCCTTGAGATTTTTCCATTGCATGTGAAGTTTTTTTAGCTTCTATGCATCAAGCCAATATTTTGTGATTTTTTAGAGGAAGGCTATGAACTATTTATCCTTTGACATGATTTGGTCACCCAAACTTGAGTGACTAAGATAGGACATGTAACATCAATCAACTGATGAGTTTATGTAAGGTGGAGGTGTAGGGTTGCATTCTCCTCCCTAAGTTATAAAATTTATTATTCTATGGTATATGCCTTTGGCATGATTAATTCATGAAAGGTAGTTACTCCCTCAATTTTATTTGAAAGAGGTAGTTGTAAAAAATAAAGTGATGCTTATTGCACCATTGTATCCAATGCCAAATTTGAAGTCATAATCATGATAGGTGCCTTCTAAATATGTTCCATGGTTAGAGAAAATGTTGTGTGATGTGTGGAGGTTGGAAGGACATCCTATAAACATTGGCTAAAGATTTGAGGATTATGATAATATGCCTCCTCCTATGCACCCCCTAAGTAGAATCTGATCACTAAGATTTGGATGATGGCTTCTAGGTCTCAGTTATTTTTACCATCTTGGTGGCCTTTACTATCTATTTGGATATGCCTTATTGTTTATCCTTATGCTATATTGTTGCCTTGACTTTGGCATTTGTCTCTACCTTGTTCTTAGCCTCTTTATCTTGGGATTACTTTTTCACTTGCTCTTCCTAAGTTTGTAGCACCTATTTTGGCTTATCCTCTTCTTGGGATTTTTTTTTATACCAAAAATTCATAATTATCCTTATGTGCTTTGTACACTTATTGATTTTATTGATCTTGTTCTTTCCTCATAGCTTCTTCCCCTTATTTATTTTTCACCTCCATTTCCTCAGCCCTTTTCTTATCTACCTTAGTTTCCTTGACCTTTCCCCTAATTTTATCCTCTTACTTATTCCATTGCTCCTCATCCTTGATAGCCTTGCATTTCACATCTTCCTTATTCTTTATATTTGCCTTTCAATCCTTCTTTGTAGCTACATTTTACACCTTTTCTTATTCTTTATAATCTATGACAACTTGTTCTTATGATTTGATATATATTTGTTTAGTTTTATAATCAGGTTGTGATGGATTTATCTCTTTAGGATACTATGTAAGACTTGGAAAATCAAACACTGAGATTAACTATGAATCAAATGATGAGGTTTCTTCAATCACAATTCCTCTACATATTAATTCCTTTTCTTAGAATGTAGTAGAGGATTCAATTTATTCTTCAATCTTATGTAAGATCAAACCAAATTTTGATGTTATTTCTTGGGTGCTTGTGCCTACTACATTTTAACTTCTTCTAGTGGATCTACAAAGTAAACCATTTGCTCTTTGATTTTTTGGGACACACTAGACACATAATGGTTCCTTTTCCTACACACCAGAGTTGGTTGTAGGATTTATTGCAGTGGTGAATGTTATGTTTATGCACCATAATCTCCTACACTTATCTCTACATGAAATATCTTATCTTATAGATGGTTTTGCATTGCTTCCTACCCAATAATATATACAATTATTTATGGATGAGATTGGGTGATATCAACCCGCTAGTCTTATCGCACCTATATAAATACTTGGCATGTACATATTGCTTTATAAAATAATTTTTTTTATTCTTATTAATCATAGACCTCATTGCCTATGTCTATGAGCATTGACTATAAAAATTTATCTTCCTTGATGCCCAAATATTCAAGATTTCAATCTACAATAATTTTTGGAACATACTTATTGTCCAACCAATATTTGATGTTGTGGGTCCTCTTATTTGGTGTTAGTGGTGATGATGAATGTGTTGGTGCCTTTTATTTTCCCATATCATTCCATAAAATATTTTTTCCTATATACATTAGTGCACGTGCTTGTGCTTGGGCTTATGTAGGTAAGGGCTCTTATGAACCCAGAGGCATAAATTGTAAGTGTTTCACTATTATAGAAGCTAGGGATTATTATTGTAAGACTTTTTCCTTGGAATCCAAGATGGTAATGAATAAGGGAAGTGGAGTGGTTATTTCCTTGGGTAGTTCATGGACTTTGATTTGAATCTCATCATACAACTATGTGATAGTTGCATGCTACCCTAGATACTACAAAACATCCTTGGCTACCCTAGGGTATGAGATAATTAGGGATTGGATCTCAACCCAAAATTATCTAAACATGGCCAAATAATTGTATTATTTCCTTTTCTTAGTCTAGGCAAGGCTGGAAAATGTAATTGCAAGCCAAAAGTCTTCATCTAGGTTGATTGTACCACCTGGTGAATTCTACTATGTAAAAAAAGTAGTAAGAATAAAAATTGGTACTAAAACACCTATGATGTTTCAATGAGAACCTTATTAATATTTTTTTATGAGCTCATAATCCAAAAACTTAGGCCAATTAAACTTCTCATGCATTTGGATGATTTGGTAGGCAATATCAATGACCACTTTTATTTCATGTCATGTACTTTTAGTGGTTTTATAGAAGCACTTGGTGATACATTCAGATAAAAAGTGCACTGACATGTCTTCCACTATATTAATAGATATTCCCCCTAGATTCCCTTATTATAATTATCCCTTGTATCTGAATAAATTAGGGGAGCCTTGGTTTTTTATGGTAGAAGAGATTTTCCCCAGGCTGGGAGTCCTATTACTCATGTCATGGTTATAGGGGTGATGAAAATGTTGACATATTATGAGATATGGATCAAACCCTCATTATATATGATAATTAGTGTGACCATCACCTCGTCTCACTTCCTAAAAGTAGGAATATTGAGGAGTCTCTCTATAATATATCCTCCTAGAGGGTTTTGTAGTGGTAAGGCTCTTGATTATGTTTCTAGTGATTGGTTGTGGATAAACATATTGGCTTCTATAGTGTCAACAAATTTAAAGGGGTCTGGATCATGGTATCTAGTTTATCCAAGCACCAGACTAATACCCATTTCTTTATTCTATTTATTTATGAGAGGGATTAATAGTTTTGCATGATCCATGTTTTTTGTTGTATTCATTTTTAAATAATTTATTTATTTGTAATGGTGCTACCAATGAATCTATGCACAATTGATTGAATTTGAATCATATCATATAATTATCTTGTTTAAAATAATGTGTAATGTCCTTGTGTTCTTATTTACCCTTGTTATATATATTTTTCTGCTCAAATCCATCTAAAAATGCTTTGAATGTGTCAATTTGGTTAAGCATGATTTCACCTAGTGAATCAATATAAATCAATTGTTGGTGATGTGATGCTTGATATTTTATGTATAGAAACATTGATTCATCTAGTCTAAGTGTTGATGTGACACCATATTCTCATTGATTCACTTTTTTAATTGTATAGCCTTTAATTCTAACATATGATCTAGTTTTGGAAAGATACAATATTTCAAGTGTATCATCATTAACATTTTTTGAATGACCATTGATTATCTTTATCCATACCTTAGTTGTCAACACCTCATTCCTAATACTTACTTGATGATCATTATGTAACCATTGCAATCTATATTCCCTTCATGATGTATTTATTCATAAATTGTATTCTACAACTTTGACTTTTGAACCCTAGTTCTGATATCTTATGATATAGATATCACATTGTACAAACACACCCAAACCTAAAACCAAAATATGAAAACAATACATTAATCAAGAATCCTAAACTACATGGTGTTACTTAGCACCCTCTCTCATTTTTTATGAGAACTGATAGAGATTATTTATGGTATGGCTTAAGCCTATAGCCATTTACATGTCATGGTAGAATGGTTCCCTAAATATATTATAAGATAATAATTCCTTATTTTGGGACACAATGAATGATATAAGGTCCCTTTTATATAATACACATTTTCCCATAAATGTTCTAAATCTTCTATCATATCATAAGACTGCTTATTATGGAAAGAATTATTTAGATTATAGGTTGCGATTATACCATGATTTCTGACTTCGCATGTTAACTTGTTGTGTCCATTGTGCCCTTTGCCTATTTTTTCACTCTTGTTAAATCCATCAATCATGCTTGTAGATAATCTTAATCCCCTAGTCTCATGATCATTGCAATGCACATACTAATAACTATGTATTTGATGGGCATTATTTATTTAAGGCCATAGAGCAATTGAAATGGAATGAAACTAATTTTATGCTTGTGATTTTTCATGTATGCTCATAAGAATGCAGGAATTTGATCCTCCTGATAATCTCTTTGGACATTGCATATCTTTGTGAGCATCTTGTCAAGGAATTTGTTTGATGCTTCCACTTATCCAATTTCTTGTGGATGATATGTTGGGATTTTGTGGTATGATATCATATCTCCTCTGTTAGAGTCTTGATGGTGTTATTAGGAAATGTGTGCCTCTATTGCTTACCAGTTTGATCAGACACCCAAATCTGGTTAAAATATTTTTATATAGTAACTTAGTTACATATTTATCACTGTAACTTGGTGTCATAGCATCTTCCACCCATTTGTTAAAGTAGGTTATCATAGTAATGATGTATATTGCATTATTTTGATTACTAGGTGGATTTATTAGCTCTATAAAGATGATTCCCAACTATTCAAATGGGCACTATTCTAGAATAGGATTCAATGGCATTTCATCTATTTTAATATTCTTTCCCATCCTTTCATAGATATCATAGTGTTTTGATACTTAGTTTTAATTGTGAAACAAAGTAGGTCACCACAGATGACTTTACAATATCTTTTTTTTTTAATATTTTCCTATGAAATTTTCACCTATGATTCCCTAATGTTCCTCCTCAAGAATATGATGTCGCTCATGCTCCAAATCTACTTTTCATATTACATCATCTTTCCCTAGTTTTTACGTAAAACCATTAATGATGATGAATAAAATGGCTCTTGTAATCAACTACTTTTTATCCCTTTCTACATAGTGTGTTAGAAACATCCCTTGTTTCATAAAATGTGTTATGTCTTCCATGTTCTTAGGAATCACAAAGATATGAAACAAATTTTCATCTAGTTATTCATCATGAAGTTAATCTAGTTCTTCTCCATTACATATCTGGCTCAGATGGTCTAGTCTCACTTTTTCCCTTCCTTGCCTAACATTGTTCCTGAACTAAAACTATTGAAATAACATCAATAAATGAGATATCCATCCCCCTAACATAAGCTTATTTACTAGGTATTAAAATGCCTAATTATCAATAAAAAATTAAAATAACATTACCAAAAGTTAATGTCTAAAATTTTGGAGTGCAAACACCATGGCCAGACCTTCTCATTCTATAGTTGTATAAATTTTATCTACAATTGAGAGTTTGTAACTTGTATAGTGGATTTTATGGTCTAATACTTTATCTCTTGGTTGTGTGATAATAACTCCTAATAAAATTACTAAATAATCTACATAAACATGTGAAGTACTAGTAAGTTTTCCACTTACCCATTCAACATTTGCTTCATTACCTATTTGATCCACTTGCAAACTAGATTTCTTATTAACTTGACTCTATTCTTATGTTGTAACAAGAATATCCTTTTGATTATTGGTATTGATAGACCAATGACTTTATTTTATACATACATACATACATACATACATACATACATACATACATACATACATACATACATATATATATATATATATATATATATATATATATATATATATATATATATATATATATATATATATAATGATCACTTGAATATCAGTGTTCTAATCAGGATATGGCCTTAAATAATGTACTTGGTTCCATAAATTGTGATCTACATTTACACAACCTCTCAAGCAACTAATTACACTTCCTCACTTATTTTTTAAAATACTATATGGGAATTCCCTATGTTTTAAAATTAAATTTTTTTGAGTTCTCTTTGACCATGAATAATCCTAACACCCAAAATTTAAATGATAATTTTAGGTTACAAATAGGCCTATTATGCCTAATTCTGCTTCTCAAGGGATCTACAACAATTTTCAAGATGAAACTTTATATCTATTTAGATAGGTGTAATTTAGTGAACAAAAATATATACACACTTATATAGGGTCAAAACTTTAATTCTCTAATCAATATTGATTCAAACCTCTCTTTTATATCTCATCTCAATAAACACTTACAATAGTTTTACACACAGTCTTCAAGATTTGAATGTTCAAAGAATAATTTAATGCAAATACAACTTAAATGAATTTAAAAAATGATATTAAGAATATCAAGATATTTTAACAAGCTACAGAAACCAACTCTATCATCAACTAACAAGGAAACTTGACTTAGTCTCATCTTGTTACGGTGTTGTGAATGGATCTAATTAATCTTGTGACAATATCATATTTTTTGACTCTACTCAATACCCTTATAAATAAATTATTAAAACATTGTATATCATATATTGAGTATGAAACCAATCATTTTATTGGTTTCCCAAACATTTAAACACAATGTTAAATTTCTACTTAAGGCTTACACAGACCTAATCTACCTTCTTTAAGGAATTTGACTTGGTTTCACTACCAAATGACTTAAATCAATTATAAAAACGTCCTCAAGTGATATCATAATGTTAATACACCTTCATATAGAGTTTTGGGCCAAATAAAAAAACAAACTCAATCATATTCCACTTTCTTTATCCTTTTTTATAACAACCTACAGGTAGATTAGAATACAGTCACTTATAAAAAGATCCAAAAGATGGGTTTAATCATTAAAATAATTGAGTCACCTTATAAAATATCTCAAGTAAATTCCATAAATATTTGGATGGATTTAAATGGTTCAAATTGAATTTATGATTCTTTTCATATCAAAAACCCTATTATAGCGCTAAACTGCGCATACAAACCTCAAGAGCTATTAAGTGATTGTTCATAGAATTGTTAAACCTTATGGATGATCTAACACTTATATAAAAACTTATATTAACCATATCAACCTTTAAAATCATATGAATCACCTCATACATAATATTATACATCTTTTAGAAGATATATGTTTAGTTTTAGATAAAAAAACAAAGTTACAAAGAGTTTCTAGTATAGAAGATTTAAAGCAATCACGAAATATTGATTGACAAAATTAAAATGAACATGAAGAGACTTGAGACACATAATACATCATTTACACAATGGTAATCCATGTAAAACATGACAATTTCCTCCTTTATTGTTTAATTTTCATATATTTACATCATAGGCCTAAAGGACTGAAGCCTTTCTCTAAACTCTTACTCACTTATGTAACCTTTAGCCATCTTTCTTGTGTTCTCTAATTTAAGTAAGACTTCTTATCCTTATCTATATGTAGTTGTGAGACTCTATATTGGGATTGGTCTTAATTAAGACCAATATTCTCTCTTTTTAAGCTTTATCCTCAACTACCATGCTTCTTTTGGCTTCTTCCAACATAGCTCCTCTCCTTTCTAGATGATCATGAGGTATTTTTCACATTTAAAAAAGTTATAAAGTCTTCTAAAACATTATTTTGACCTCTTAAGGTCATTATACAAAGTCCATTCCCCTTTTCCAATGGGTCAATATCCCTTGCAAGTCTCACGTGCCTTTTTTAGTAATTTCAAATATTCAAACTACTCATTTTGGATGGAAATTCAAATATGAGGTGACGCAAAGCTCAATTAGACATAAGACCTTATAATGGAATTAAACATGACTCAATTATGACTCTAAATGTTTTACAATATCTCTTACATATTTGATCATTCTTCTTTGGCCTTTAAAATAAGGATTTATTTGAATTTTTACAAATTTATTCTAAACATTACAAAATGTAATTGATAATCCTACATCAAACTACCAAGCTTGAAAGATTTCATGAACTCCTGATCATGTGTTTTTATCATGCCTTGCTTTCAAAATCTCCATTCATGATCTTCTTGAGCCAATCTCTCGTATAGGTTAGCATGTTCTTGTTGACTAATTTGACCCCTACTCAAATAAGTCAAACCCCCTTGCAAGTTAAAACTTCCAGAGGGTCCCCTAGGTCATAAAATTTCCACCATGGTTATTAATAAGGTAAAATAATATGTCTTTATCCTTGTCATATTTGTAAAGTTTACCTTATGTCATATTATATCATATTTTGGCCATGTGGGTGAATTGTATAGTTTTCCACTTAATAAAAGTGTCTCAAAGTGTAAGTGAACATCCCACATGTCAGTAAGGTGTCATTTTCCAATTTTGAAACTGAATTATACAAGTTCAAACATTGGAAGTAAGAAAATTAATTGAAAAAGTGGGAGTTTTAGTTGGTGTATAAACTGTATGACATTTATGGCACATGTGAAATATTTATTAATGTCCCTTAAACTCACCACAAGTCATATCCATGTTTATATTACTTAGACAATCCTAAAAATTACAAAAACTGGTTTACTTATCCCATCCTTCTCTTGTACAAGTCAAAGAAGTCCAATGGTTTTCCTCTGATATAGACAGGTCATGCAGAGTTGAGGGGAATGCATTTGTTGGATGTTAGTACTCATCTTTTACTTCCTTTCCATGGAAATAGTTTTTTATTTGGTGGTTTTTACTCTATTAACAATCTTTAGGATTGTTGATGCCTTCAAAATTCTTACACATCCCCAACACCTCAGTCTTATTCTCTATTTGCAGTGGTTTGATTCTTATAGGTGGTGTATGTGATCTAGTATAGAATGTCCACTCCTTTATTTATAATATCAGACTACTTTTCATTTTTTTATATGAATATGCAAGCAAGATCATTATCCTTATGTTGCAAGTGAAATTACAATAGTTTTTAGGATATGTTTCATAGTTTCAGAGTTTTCCTTACGTAGATGGCTTCATATCAAAGATAATACACCTATGTCTCTCTTATTAAAGCTTGGAAGTTGGTTTTCCATCAATTTTTTGCATTCCAAGGCTTGGATTTTTATAGAGATGAGGTTTCTCAAGATAGTGAGTAAATAGTCAAAACTCTTCTATATGACAATCATCTATAGTTACTTGTAGGCATTACAAAGTAGATAAGATCATCTAAAACCCTAGGAGATATGGTTTCATGAAATTCCATGACTTGAATGAGTTTATCACATTATAAAATGTTATAGTGTTGATCTTATACCAATTCAATCAACATACACAAGTGCAAGATGGAAAAGCTACTAAATGAGACTGATTATCTTATTTTCTTTGAATAAAGTGTCTGCCTAATATAATGTCTTATTTTGATGGAATATAATGAGGTTTGTGTGAGCCTTGATGATTTATTATTATATTATAGACATATATTTCATGATTTAAAATGAGAGTAAGTGATCAAGACAAGATAAGGTAATGGTAAGTGAACTTTCAAATACAACCAATTTTCTATTGTAAGCACTCAGTAAACATAGTGCATTGAGCCTAGAACCTAAAATACAACTAGTGCACTATAGTATAGAGAATGGTTAATATTATAGAGGCATGAGATAATTTCATTAAATATATGTTTGAAAATAGTAATAAATCATGAATAGGCACTTACATGAGCCCTTTTACTTCTACTTAATGCACACTTACAGTAGACATAGTCTACAGCCTAGTCTAAGCCAATGTAAGATGCAAGTTTGTTTGGCATGCAGTAAATAAATATGGATGAACATGTGGAGACCAATATAAAAATGTTAATATCTTCCTCATTTTATTATCATATTAAATTAACATATAATAACTAATTTTCAAATGACATACTCAGTTTAGTTGAACCTTGCACACAATCACAAGAACTAGTATCTAGTTTTGGGAGTTTGAATATTAGAGAGACCTAGAAGCATGATCAAGATTTGAGAATTTGTGAATATGGTAACCATGAAATAAAATATATAATAATGATAACCTTAAATTAATATTAATAGGGGATATTCTCTTTATTTTATCTCAGACAGAGGCCACTCTATGAACAACATAGTCTGTAGGTTAGTATGTGAAGAGTAAACAAATGAGTGGAAGAATATTGAAATAATTTTAGGATGGTTTGAGGGTTTTATTTACATGTTAAAAAATCATTTATATTCCTATACATATATATAAAACCTATAAGTTTCCAAATACTCAATTAAACACAATTAGGCCTATTAGGCCAATAAATAGGCCTAAGCCCTCATAGCCTCCAATTTGAGTCATAAGACCATATGACCTTTCCAATATAATTAAAATTATTTAATTGGAAGTATATGGTTTATAAAAACCATTTATTTTTAGATAAAATCACAATAATGGTTAATTTGGCCTAAAACTATATTAGGCCTACTCATAATGCATAAAATGAGCTCGGGGACCATTTTCACTCACTCGTATCTATATGGAGGTTGTGTATGAGACTTAAATTAGTTGGGGATATTTTAAGGGGGTATTTATCATGTCCTCAATGTAATTTTTTTAGAGTTTTAGCATATATTTTTTATAAACCATTGTTAACAGTCCAAGAGACCTAAAACCCTCTCAAAACCCTTACTTAGACCTGATCAAGAAGAAATGAAAGGATATACATATAGGAGGGGAAAAATTGAAATGAAAGTGATTTGAAACTATTTATAACTCTCTCAGGATCCTTGAAATTCATTTTATCCATATCGTCTTCTATACAAACAACTAATATGGGGTTTTCTACAAGTTTTGATGTTTTCTACAAGTACAAAAGAGAATTATTGAATTACAATCATTAAAAGAGGTATGTAGAGACTTATTAAAACCAATAATACTCATATCTCACCATATTTGTTCATTAAAATCCTTTTAGTACACTCTTAATTATAGGCATTCTAAAAGAGACAGTGAGAAGGATAAGTGATGGTCTAGTGTGAAGATGAGAAAAGTGGTACATTGAATATTTGGAAGTCTATTTGATATACCAAAGGAAAAAAATATATTTAATAGGTGTATAACACATAATACATGGATTTCATTGATAAATTACAAGTAATTATGATGAAAAACATGAAGAGTGAGGCCTATAAGTCTAATGAGTGGTTGGTAGATAGTGAATGACAAGTGGTGCAGGGGAAGTCATCAGTTGATGGGCATATGAGAAATATTACAACCTTGTTACCACATTTTCATGATATTACAAATTATTCAAATATACATTTGTTAGTTTTATAAAATCAAGTGAACTCATCACCAAAGGACAATTTCAAAGAACATGAAGAATATTTATGCCATGTTGAGAGAGAATGATGCATTTCTAATGGACACTTATCCATGACAACTTCCTGACCTCTCTTCCACTTCATTATCTTTATTTTTAATATTTATCATAGTTTTACACTTGGTCTTGTGACCCTTTCACTTCTCTTCTTCTCTCTCCTCTCCAATTCTCTATATATGCAAGCCATTTTGGCAATTGTATCCAGTACACACCTAGTATGACAAAGCCCTACTAGTTCGGTACCTTGTTTTTCCTTGGAATAAATATTATGAAGTTGATTTATTCTCTACTCATCTTACCTAAGTATTTCAAGTAGTGTATTTGGATGATAAGTGATGAATATTATTTCTCCTTACTTCCATTATACTCTTGTATGCATTATGTAAGTGGTATCTCTTCTAGCAAGTCTCATAAAGTGTATTATTTTTTAATGTGTACTTGAAGTGTGAGAGGGAATAGTAGTGTCTAGTATTAGACCTTTTTTTACCCACCTCTAGTTATGCATAGCAATATTCCTCTATGACAAACACTTATGCTAGAAGATCATAGAGTTGAGGTGAGTTTTGTTAGTATTCTTTCTTACTGTAGATGTAAGTGTGTTGTGTGGAATTATCCTTGGTGTATCACCTCATTATAATAGGTTAATTTTGATTCCCTTATTCCCTTTTAAACCTCAAGTGACTAGTCTAGTGTAGTGTGTAAGTGTAAAATATAAATCAAGGGAGATAGCCCTTTAACCTAGAGGTTTACCTCTGTTATAGGTAAACCATAGGACTAGAGGTAATCCCATGTTGTCTAAATGTGGGAGAGGCTTGAAAACCCTCTCCTAGGGTGTAATATTTATCTAAAACAATTCCTTTTCTCCACATATATACTTCATCTTTCTTTATGTCTTATCCTACCAACATATCAACAAAATCAACTTATTAAATAAAACAATCATTTTTATATACCTTTGAGGCATACTTCATCCTTATGTTTAGTTTGCATATTTTCCTTATTACCAATATTCATGATGAGATTTATATTATTCATCTCTTGCTATCTCCATGTAGAATATCTCTTCAATCAATTATTATTTTACTTGTCCTTTACCTTCTTTAAATAGTACTTTTGCCTCAATTGTAATAATTTATGTTTGTTTTTTTTTTACCATCTCCATAGCTGATATTATTATTTAATCTTTCCCTTACTTGAAAAACCATATGGTTAAACCAAGAATAAAGGTTTTCTTTTGTTACCTCCTTCACCATTTTCTTATACAATTTGTGAGGACCAAAACCATATTCTTCATAAAATTTAAAATCTGAACTAACACATACCTCATCTTGATTTTGAGGTTTGCCTTGGTCTCATCCTTCACTCTTCATGGTTTTAGCATTGTAGTTGTCTTCACAATTTAGATTCTCTATATCTCCCTTGTCCTCTTGCTTCACCATCTCTCCATATAATTTTTGAGGGTTCAAGCCATACCCCTCTTGCATTGGTTTCATGGCATGCAAATCATCTTATGTAACTTCATTTATTTCATCTTATTTTATCATTCCTTCATAAGAAACAAATAATTTAAAATAAAAAATTTCCTTCTTAAAGTTTTGAAGTCTGTTGTATTGGATCTCAAGGACTGATTGTTCTCTTAGTGCATTAACTTGCATTTTCACTATCTCTTGATGTCTTGTCTTCTTAAACATATCTTGCCCCATGTTTACATCTCCTCTACTAAGGTTAATATCTTCCAAAAAAAATCATTTTCACTAGTATCATTACCCCCAACTTCTTCATTATTGTCCTTGAGGACAACTTCACTCTTTTCCTATATATGTTATCCATATGATCGTGTATTGACCTTATTATTGTCCATAAAATTTTCCCTCAAACAACTAATTTTTACAAGAAACCTTTCAAGATAATCCAAACTTATTATCATAGACAAGTCATTATACAATCCATTAAATAACTTATCCATTTTTTTCATTATCAAAATCTGAGTACTTGAAAATAAATCAGTGTCTTCATTAACTGTAGGATTTACCTTTGAATGATCATATGACTCACTTATTACCTCATCCTTTTTACATTTATGCTATCTATTAATAAAATTTTATTTTAAATTATTTTTCAGGTCAATCTCTCTTGATTAATTAACTTCAATACCATACTCCTTTGAAGGCCTCAATTCCCATTTCTCATTAAAAACCTCATTACTACCTTCATTCATATGCTTACTCAATGAAATATTATTTTCAAAAATTAAATGTTTTACCTCATTAGTTATCTCATTATTTCCTTTCTTAACAAATTCCTCTCTACCTTCATCTACTTCCTATAGTAATTTAACAATAATATCTTATATTTCCTTTTCCTTATCTATTTCATGGTTCACTACTAAAAAATACCATGACTCATCAAAATCAACATTATTATGCAAATAAAAACAAATTTTTCCTTGTACCTATTGCTCTTATTTATAAGGTTTTCCTTATTCAAAATAGATTTATTTAGTTTCAATTACACACTTAGATGTACTATTAGGATCAAAATTAATTATATCTTCTTTGGATTATCTTACTATCATCCTCAACTATTTTTTCAAACTCTTCATCTCCTTTTGCCTTCTTCTCCTCTCAATTTTTTTTTAACTAGCCATATCGCTATCTTCTTGATCACATACCCTCATTGATTCTAAATTGAATCCTCTAATCTCTGTCACAATCTTTCCAAAACCTATTTCATCAATTATATCTCTTCTTGTAAATCTTTCTCTTTCCTCAATTCTTCTTTATTATTTATTTGGTCCATTGCTCCATCACTAGGATCCTCACCCAAATCTATTATACCTTAGTCTTTTGGTTTCCTTAGGTCCTCACCTAGGTATTTTTAACCCTATTATTTTGGTATATTTAATAGCTTCACTGAGTGTTGCACTGATTCAATGACCTGCAATAACCTTCTCACACCACACTTCAACAAAATCAACAAGTCATAAATCCAATCTACCTCACCTTGGATCTTCCTCTAGAGAATTTACTATGCTTTCTCACTCCTTTATATCTATTAAAAATTCTATCTTTAATACTAATATGTTATGATATGTTCCTTATTCTTATATTTTCTCAAAACCAAAATTTTAAAGCAAAAACTTCAAATATCATTCATACCTTTTCTAATAGGTCTTCTATTTTACTGAACCTTCTTCTAATATTACTATAGTATCTCTATACTAATGAATCAACAATTTCTATCTTATACTCTAAATAAATCCTTTTCTCTAATACTGAAAATGATGTACTAGTATGTGGTCCACTTACCCATTCAACATCTACTTCATTACTTGTTTGATCCACTTGTAAACTAAATATCATTTTAACTTGACTTTATTCTTATGTTGTCACAAGAATATACTTTTGAGTATTGGTATTTATAGACTAATGAATTTATTATTTTTATCTATATAATGATCACTTGAATCTAAGTTTTCTAATCAAGAGATGACCTTAAACAATGTACTTGGCTCCATAAATTGTCATCTACCTTTACACAACCTCTCAAGCAACAAATTATACTTCCTCACTTATTTTGTACAAGACTATGTGGTCCTTCCTTATGTTTTTAAACTCAACCTTGTTGAGTTATTTTTTACTATGAAAAATCCCAATACCCAAAATGTAGATGACAATTTCAGGTTATAAATAGGCATATTAGGCTTAATTATGCTTCTTAAGGGATATACAAAAAAATTCAAGATGAAAACACTATATAATCTATTTATACTAGTCTAATTTAGTGAAAAACACTATATTCACCCTTATATATGGTCAATACTTCAATTCTCCAAGCAATATTGATTGAAACCTCTCTTTTATATCTCATCTCAATAAGCACGTACAATAGTTTTACACACAGTCTTCAAGATTTGAATGTTCAAAGAATATTTTAATGCAAAGACAACTTAAAAGACTTTAAAAAAGGATATTAAACATATAAATATACTTGAACAAGTTTTAGACACCAAATCTATTATCAACTAACAAGGAAACTTGACTCAATCTCATCCTGCTATAGTATTGTGAATGGATCTAATTGATCTTGCAGCAGTATTGTATTTATGAAATCTACCAAATACCCTTATAAATACCATATTAAAACATTTTATATAATATATTGAGGATGGAACTAGTCGTTTTATTATTTTCCTAAACATTTAAACCCAATGCTAAATGTCCTCTTTAGGCTTACACAGGCCTAAGCTGCCTTCTTTAAGGAATTTGACTTGGTTTCACTACCAAATGAATTATATAAACTATGAAAACGTCCTCAAATGATCTCAAAATGTTAATACACATTCATGCAGAGTTTGGGACCAAATAACAAAGCAAACATAGTCAAATTCTAGTTTATTTATCCTTCTTGATGATAACCTACATGCAAATCAAAATACAATAACCTATAAAAGGATCCAAAAGATGGGTTTGATCATGAAACCAATTGAGGTTCCTTATAAAATCTCAAAATCAATTTTCATAAATATTTGGATGGGTTTAAATAGTTTAAATTTAAGTTTTGAGTCTTTTTGTATCAAAAACCTTATTCTAGGGTTAGATTGTGCACAAAAAGCTTGAGACCTATCAAGTGATTTTTCATATAATTTAAAAACCTTATAGATGATCTAACACTTCTATCAGAACTTATATTAACTCTATCAACCTTTACAATCCTTGAAAGGACATCATACACAAGACTATACATCTTTTAGAAGCTCTATTTTTAGTTTCAGATAGAAAAACAGAGTTACAAAGGGTTTCTAGTACAGAAGCTTCAAAGCAATCATTAAATATTGATTGACCAGACTAAAATGAACATGAAGATACTTAAGACACATAAGTATAATCCCATTAAAAGTGTTAATTTCATGATAAGAGTGTCTCTTGATTTAACTTATCCCTAGGCTAGCCATAGACCTATCCTTGAGCATTAGACTTACTTTTCCAGTCATTCAGAAGATCACAGTCACCTATAGCTAGTCAAAACACAGTCCCAAAACTATCATCCTATATCCCAATCCAAATTTCTTATAAATTTAAAAAAAATACATTAGTGCCACATTTGGGACACTATAGTCACATGGAACTAGTGTCCCCAAATGGGTGTTATTGTCCTTAGCCCCAGCTCTTCCCAAAGAATAGATTTTTAAATGTGTGCCCCTCCTAAGGTTGGCCTAATCTCATTTTTTATTTTCACAAGCAACAAAACCTTATAAATACAAGTATAATCCACCTCTATTCACTATATGAAAAATATATGCAAAATCTGTTCAAACCAAAGATAAAGTTGTGTAAAATTAAGGTATTTGATCCATATTCTACCATACTTTATGCATGCTACCATCTACAATAGCCATAAGTCCAATTTTTTAAGAATTTCAAATCTTAATCACATTCAAGGCATCTAATGTCACTCTCATTCTATAATTCACTTGTATATACATCAAGCACTAAGTGGGAGAACTACATCAGACTTGATCCCTCCTCAAAGTATTGATATGTAGGTGACTCTTTACACAATGGGGTTTTGAGGATGTCATGTACATCATATTAACATGCACAAAAATATTGATTATGTCATACATTCAAGGAGATTGGGTGTTTCACATCAAATCAAATTTTCCAAGTATAATATAGAGCTACATGTTTCGATCATGCAAGAATAGAACATATAAACATAAGCACAGGTACTCCCCAAAAATAGGAACAGTCCAAAAAAGGGGACATTAGCACCATATTAAGGGCACTACACATAGATTGAATTAATATCCAAACTGGGTGTTATTGTCCAATGAATAGATGAAACTAAGAATCATATTGATGACATAGACTACTGCCTATATTTCAAATATTAGAACCTAGATCATCCATGACAATCAATTTTCAGATAAGTCTCTATTTATCCCTATTTGTTGTTATTTATTGCATATTTATTTAATTTATTTATACATCTTATCCCTTTAACCAAACATAAGAATTATAAATGTAAAACCTTAAAAGGTTATATCATTTGGTGAACCTGACTTACTTTAAATATTGCTCTAAACCCTAGCTTGTATTAATCCAAATTTTATGCAATAAATTTAGGGTTGTCTACTTCTAATTTTTTTATTTTATTTATACAACCTCGATAATTAAAATCAATTTTACATTAGGGTTTTAATTTATTTTACATCTAGTTTAAATTATTGCAAAAACCCCTAGATTTAAAAACCCTAACCCTAGACATACTTAAGATTTGTATCCTTTTCTATTTATGCTCAAATTTCATTTCCAAAATTCAAATTTTAGATTCACAGATCTTCTAATTCATATCATCATGATAACATTGATAGAAGAAATAAATTAATTTTTATTGCAAAGTTTTATACCTTCATTTGCATGCTTATTCCCTTTAATTTAAAATGAACTAAGAAAAGACATCAATACATGTATAGATGATGTTTATCATCAAATAAAATATTCATCATACTCCATATAATTTTATCTTTCTTTTATGTTCAAAATAATTAAGACATTATTCTTTAGTCACATAGACGTATGCATACATGATGTTTCAAATCAACTAAAATATCTTTCATGTTGCATTCTTTCCATAGCATGTTATCTTTATTCTATGTGAATAATAATTAAGACACTATTCTTTAATCAAATAAACATATGCATACATGATGTTTCAAATCAACTAAAATATCTTTCATGTTTCATTCTTTCCATAGCATGCTATCTTTCTTCTATGTTCAAAATATTTAAGAAATTGTTATTTAATCACATAGACATATACATACATGATATTTCAAATCAACTAAAATATATTTCATATTGCATTATTTTTTTTGCATGTCATCCTTTTCCTATATATAATTCTATTAATAAGCAAACCCATACACACATAGAATATTTAGCACATAAACTAACCACTATATTTCAAGTTTCAATGTCATATCTTATGCATAGGAAAAAATTTCCTTCTCCTCCTCATCTCAATGAAGTTGATATCTACTTTCCCTCTAACTAGGTCCATGTTATCATTCCTCCATGAGATGATGTATTCTATAACACTATCAATAATCCCCCTACTCATCCTATTCACACTTCTTCCCTACAGGGTGTGTGCCTATATGTTCAATTAGAAACAACTAGGGTTTGCACTTTTGAGACTCTGCATGATCAAATTATTAATATGACTAAGATAATTATAGGTTTACCAAATTAGAATCAAATATTACATGAAAAGAATACAACATTATAAAATCAATTTACAAGACAAAGGCTTCCCAAGCACAATAATGTAAATCATGTGTATACATATTCAACTAGTCAATTTGTGGCAAACAATGTTACATATTAGAACACAACATCACAAAAAAGTATATCTACAACTAGTTATTCAAAAATAATTCAAAGGGAAAATAAGATTTCAAGTGAGACACTAAGGGAAATGATTAAAGATAAGTTGATCAACCTATTTGCTCTACACCCAATGAAGAGATTTAGATATTTTTATGCATATCATATAATGCATGGGCACCACACAGATTATTGTATAGCATTGAAAAGGAAAATACAACAGATAATGGATATAGATGATTCACATAGTAACACATCTTCCACACATACAATAGCACATCTACCAATTTAAAAAAGGGTCAAACTTAGACATGATACAAAAATGGTCATCAAAGCATAATTTAGAACCATAAAAAGTTCTAAAAAGATAATTAGATCAAGAAATAGTACAATAAACATAGATAAATCAAGCATATATACCTATCCAAAAGGAGGCTCAACATTCAATATGGTATGGGTTTGGTCAAAATTATCTACAATTGTCTGATTATCATGGTCAAGGTTTGGGAAAATAAGACCAAGGCATAACTTCTCCTATTCTAAAAGTTGATAATAATGGTCAACAAGGTTTGGGATTCATTGAACATCCTAAGGTACATTAATCATAGATATAATTTATCAAGTCAAAACATAAAGATACATAGGACATGTTATATAAAGAGAAAGATATTAAGCTACAAAGTCAAAATCATGCTCAACCAACAAGCATTCTCAAACAAGGCTTTCTATCAAAATATCCTTTATGGTACCATATGTCTATAATAAGCACAATTTTAAAGGGAAAAATCACAATCATTATACCAAATCACAATTTAGAAAGGTCAACTCCATAGTATAAGGTGGTTCCCTCCAATGTACTAGATTATCATGATTTTGATGTTGAACAATATTATGATTCTGATGATGAAAAATAAAAATATTACCATTGCAACAACATTTAACTACAACATAACAATCACACTACATGAGAGATTACCATTCCTATTTTTGACACAAGCCATAGTGATAACGAGTATTCCATGACACTCATCGATTAGTATGGTTCTTACCCTTGTGCATACTTCCTTCTCTCTCTCACACTCCTTATACATAATTTATTTTCATTGGCTTGTACATATCTTATACTCAAAAAACACAAAAATAATATAACATGTCAAAATACAAAAAAATCAAATATTCTTAAAAAAACAAAATTTTGCAAATTTTATGCATTGCTATGTTTACTTTTCTACTACTTGATAGATATTGCATATTGATAGGTATCCTAACATAGTCAGTTTTATCATACACATATGATTCACTTGTTTTTGTTGAGTGTTTTAAAATTCAAAATAGGACTTTGGTCCCTTACACTAATCCATAATAATTATAATCTACCCATTAGAGGCATTTACATTGATCCAAGTTTATACATTTGATACATCTACCCATTGGGGGCATTTCCTACATAGTTTGTATAATCAAATTTATCTTAACATACTATACATTCTAGTTTACACATTGATTTATCTTGATATTTATCATAGTTCCTCATTGCTCATATTTTTTGTTGACTATCAGTAGTTAGACTCAGTATATATGCATCCTAGCATATACCTAGATTTGTATTACATAGTTAGACATGATTTCATTTCTAGTTCCTAGATTAGATTAGATTTTATTATGTTCCTATGCTTATTCCATTTTCAAAGGCATTTGAATATGCCATTATTCTTTATCTCTACATGACTTATATATTTGTATGCCTTGGACATGTGCCCATGTCCTTTGTGTGTGCTCTTTCATGCTTCTATATGTGTACATTTAAACATGTCCTTTTATGTGTCTCTACACCAAATTATTTGGTGTTTATGTATGTGGACATTTGAACATGTCATTTTATGTCTTCATTCTAAGATTTAGTGACATGTGCCCGTGTCCCTTATATTGTGGCCCCTTGGCCTACCTTTTGTGTGCCTCATGTGCTTGTATATTTGCTTCTTTGTATGCTTCTACACCATGACACATATATTTTCTTGTTACACATACACTATTTTTTATGCCATGAGAGCTCTCATGCATCTACCTATCCTACTTTGGAGCCTTGATGGACATCATGCCCCATCCCCCTAGGTAGTTACATAGATTTTGCTTCTATATACATTGATTACATCTATCTTGACACCCTTTTGAAATGCTAGATTACAACATACATCTTACATTTCCTATGTATGCTCATATACATTTACATTTTGATGTTATGTTTTACATTACATTGGAATATCATGCACATGCTCCATCTAACACATTTTGTAGAGCTACTTCTTTAAAGGGTATTTCTTCCATAGATTTCATAACTACCATCAAAAGAGGGAGAATTTAAAGGGGTTTTTCATAGATACATTTTAGCATAAAAGATTAATTTCAGATATCAGACTCAAGGTAGACACAAAAATGAATAGAGACTCAGTAGTCAGTTTAGATCACATAAAAATCAGACTAGGTAGTCATTAGCACCTAGATTGGGAAACTAGAACTATAGGGTGATGTTGTCTACTATAGGGTACTACTGTCTAGTATCCCCAACTTCATGACTATCTAAATCATTTAAATAATTACACCAGATGGTTATGTTTAGATTTAGCTTAGATAGATTCATTATAGATCAAATTCATAATAGTTGCTCAAATTTCGAGGCATCATGTATGGCATGATCACTCCCACATTCAATTTAGTTACATAGATTCAACTATTACATACTTAGTTTAGAATAAGTATACTCAGATACCAGATTGGGGTCATGTGCATGGAAAATAGTTTTCATATACTCAACTACACATAGGTTGATTATATGGAATGGCAAAATCCATGTCATTCTCTATGTCGTATACAATTTCTATCACATTCTAGGTTGTCACCAAATTTATTCCTTACTCCATTTATAGTGGTTGGCATTATCGAGTGGCCTAAAACCACCTAATATATTTGAGTGTCCATGGATCTAAATACATAGTTAGATTACTGAGTTAGATACTTTTAGCACTTTATTTAGTACAATTACATATGCATCTACTTCACACAAGGAGAAATGATGGATTCATGGACTACTTGATTTCTTGAGCCACCTATATGAGAGGGTTTAACACACTTACAATCTTAACAAAGATATTCATAGAGATCAAGATCCACCAAGCAGAGGTGGGTAATAATGGAGTCAAAATTGGATTGATTTCTTGAGCCACCAATGTGAGGATTGAGCAAGCCATCATCTCAATCCAAGATATTCAATGATATGATCACTATGCACATTCACACATGCAGGTTATCACCAAGTTCATGCATTGGTTTATGTACCCAAAAAGGTGTATTCATTCTTTTCCTCTCTCTTTGCTCAACTTTACTCAATTATTTTATTTCAGCATAGTCTTTTGATTTTGATTGTCTCTTAAGTAAGGACTAATTTTTGCATGTTTCATTACAAGACATTACTTTGGATCATGTTTCACATATGCAGACCTGCATTCACAGACTCAAATTCAACTATAGGGGATTCACTTCCAAGGTAAGTCTAGGTACGCTTATTTTTCCTTTATACTATTCATTTTGTTTTGTTGTAGTACTAGCATAAAGATGGGGGCAAATGTAATCACCTAAAAGTGGTAATTGGATTCTAAGAATGTCACTTGAGTTAACCTATCCCTAGGCTAGCCATAGACCTATCCTTGAGAATTAAACTTACATTTATATTCATTCAATAGAACATAGTCACATATATCTAGTCAAGACATAGTCCCAGAACTATAATCCCAATCCAAATTTATCATCAATCTACTAAAAGGACATTAGCACCACATTTGGGACACTACAACCACATGGCACTAATGTCCTTGATTGGACACTACTATCCTTAGCCCCAGCTCTTCCTAATGGATAATTTTTCAAATGTGTGACCCTCCTAAGGTTAGCCTAAGCTCATTTTCTTATCTACACAAGCAACAAAACCCTGGAAATATAAGTTTAATCCACCTCTATTCACTAGATGGAAAATAGATGTAAAAGCTATTCAAACTAAGGAGAAAGTTATGCAAAATTAAGGTATTTGATCCATATTCTTCCCTACTTTTTGCATACTATCATTTACATCATCCCTAATTCCATGTTTTCAATCATTTCAAAATTCAACCACATTTAAGGCATCTAAGGTCACTCTCATTCTAACATTCATTTACACATACATCAAGCACTAGTGGGAGAACTATATTGGACTTGATCCATCCTCAAAGTATTGGTATGTAGGTAACTCTCTACACATCAGGGTGTTGAAGATGTCTAATCTATCCTACTAACACACATAAAATTATTACTTATGCCATACTTACAAGGAGATTAGGGTTTTCACATCAAATCAAGTTTTCCAAGTATAATATAAATCTATATGTTCAGGTCACATAGGAATAGAACATAAAAACATAGGCACAAGTGCTCCCCAAAAATATGATCAGTCCAAAAAATGGGACATTAACACCATATTGAAGACACTATGCATGGATGGCATTACTATCCAAACTGGGCACTACCATCCAGTGAATAGACAATACCAAAATCCTATTGATGAAATGGACTACTACCCAGATCTCAAGTTTCAAAACCTAGATCATCTACAACAGTTAGTTTTTAGATAAGTCTCTATTTATCCCTATTTATTGTTATTTATAGAGATTTAAATAAGTTCAAAATCATAAAAAATTAGTACTTAATTATTGCATATTTATTTAACTGATTTAGACATCTCATCCCTTTAACCAAACATAGGAATTACAAATGTAAATCCCTAAAAGGTCAAATCACTAAGACATCATTTACACAATGGTAATCCATGGAAAATATAAAAATATCCTCCTATATTAGTCAATTTTCATATATTTACATCACAGGCCTAAATCATTTCTCTAAACTCCTACTCACTTATGTAACCTCTATCCACCTTTCTTGTGTTATCTCATTTAAATAAGACTTATTATCCCTATCTCTACATAGTTTTGAGACTCTATATTGGGATTAGTCTTAATTAAGACCAATATTATCTATTTTTAAGCTTTATCCTCAACTACCATGCTTCTATTGGCTTCTTCCAACATAGCTCCTCTCCCTTCTAGATGATCATGAGGTATTTTTCACGTTTACAAAAGTTATAAAGCCTTTTATAACATGATTTTGACCTCTTAAGGTAATTGTACAAAGTACATGCCCCTTTTCTAATGGTTCATTATCTTTACAAGGATCACATGCCTTTTTTAGTAATTTTAAATATTCAAACTCCTCATTTTAGAGGGAAATATAAATATGAGGTGATACCAAGCTCAAAATGACTTAAGACCTTGTAATGGACTTAAACATGACTCAATTAAGACTCTAAATGATTTATAAGACCTATTACATACTTGATCATTCTTATTTAGCCTTTAAAATGATGTTTTATTTGACATTTTACAAACATTACAAAATGTTGTTGATGATCCTACATCAACATGGAAAGGTTTGCTCCAATCAGGAAAAACCAAACTGAGAAATATGACCAATCTCTGATTTAGGTTCACAAATTTTATTTGGCACTCATTTGTCCACTTGAATCCTATATCTTTTCATAGTAACCTCTCCATGGGGGTAGATATATCTCCATAGTATTTTATGAATTTCTTATAGTATCTTGTGTGCCCAAAGAATGATTGTACCTTTAAATATCTTGTGGGAGGTGGCATGCCCACAACTACAATGATTTTGTATTGGTCCACCAAGATCCCATTACTACATATTATGTTCCCCAATAGGACACTAAAAATGTGTGAAAAATAAGCACTTCTTCAATTTTAGTGTAATGTGCAGAGCTCAACATCATTTCAACATAGGTTGCAGCTTACATAAGTGATCCTTGAACAAGGAAAAGAAAGCCAAATCATCTAGGTAGAATTCAATAAAATAATCAATGAAGTCTTTAAATTTAATGACCACTATCTTATAAAACACAAATAGAGTATTCTTTAACCCAAATGACATTACCTTATATGAAAAAGAATCCTATTTTTTAACAAATGTTGTTTTGGATTTATCCTCTATAGCAAATGGGATTGATGGTAACCATTGAACCCATACATGAAATAATACACTTTATGTATTATGACTAAATCTAAAACTTCATCTATGAATTGAATTGGAAAAGGATCATATATATAGGCATCATTTAACACATGGTAGTCCCCACACACTCTAATTTTGATAGACTTCTTAGGTTTCATTACCATTGGGCTGGCCCAATATATCTTTTTCACTAGATATATAATGCCTATGTCTTGAATGTGATCCAATTTAGCCTTTCATTTCAATTTCATGTTGGGTTTAATTTGTATGGTCTCTTTTTCACATGTCCTATGAACTCATTTAGTTATATGTGCATTTCATCTAGAGAATGTTCTACCCTTTTCACTTCTATGAACTTCATTGGAAATACGTCTCGGTAATCTTGTAGTCATTGTAGACACCGCAAACGTGTCTGCACCTTGGTTCTCCCCCTTGTCCACCTCAAACCCCTAATCCTAACCCTTGGCCTCCATTTGATTAAAATAACCTAAGTATTTTAATCAAGAGGCCCCCTTTCCACCCTACCCTTGCCACCTTGGATCCTCCCTTGAATCCCTCCACCTTCCCCCTAGCATTTATTAGGCCAAATCTCTCCATTATATCCCCCCGCGCCCATTTTGGCATCCTCGTGACCGTTCTTCCCATGACCCCTCGCCCGGCGGCGTGCAAGAATGGGCAGAGGCTATTTTTAGCCTCTGTGCTCATCCTGCGACCGCCGACGTCAGTGACCCTTCAGCCGACGTCGGTGAAACTGCCGGCGTCCGCAGCCTTCATTATCCCTTTCTGCATCCGTTGCACCCCCTGGACTCTTGAGCTCGAAAACAGACTTCTCTTGGCGCTTTGGCTTTCGTCTCTCCTCTGTCTTGACCTCGTGCAACAGCAGCAACAGGTGAAAAGGCTCTGGATCAGGTATTCTCTTCTTGCAACAAGTCTTCTGTGGCTTCGACAACAGCTCTCCCACTCTTCATTCAGCAAGCTAAAAGGTAAGCAAGTCTAGTTTTTTATTTCATTTGTTTAGTATTCAGTAATCTATCCTATCCCCCATTGTCTCCTACTCCCTCTGTTCTTCCCCCTGAGAGGCTGCAAAGCCTTCTCAGGCCCTGTTCTCTGTGTCTCTTCCTCTTCCCCATCCCTCTGCCAAAAAGACCTTGCATAAGGCACCCAACCAGATCTAGACCTCTCCCCAGTCCACCTAACTCTGTCCCTGAACTCTGTCTCGACCCCGTTCACGAACCAGACCCGTCCACAGTCCAAAAAGCAACTCAGACCCGACTACAGGCCACAACCCCGACCGACGCCGGTCACTTCCCCAACCGACGTCGGTAGGATAGTCGACGCCGGCAGATCAGATAACCGACGCCGGCGACATTTCTGACCTCGGCGACTGTCTTCAGCCATACAGCTCCTTCAGGTAATCATTTTGTTTTCTTCTTTCCTTTCTAATTTCTTTGTCACTTCTGTATTCTGGCATTCTGTCTTTTATCAGTCACTTATCTCATCAAAACAGTGGGTTGACCTCCCTTAAGGAAGTTTTTACACTTCTGGGAACAAGCTTTTACTTGGCAACCCACTGCCTATCCATCTAACATTTTCTTGTCCAAGTTTCCTTTTTTCTTGCAGGTGTCATTCCTCCACAGCCAAAGAGGAGTGCTCACAAGCGTCTGGATTTACGGTGCGCAATCTTTAGTCCAGGTACTTCCCAAGCCTTGTCCATTACTTTTTAGTTTCTTCTTTATCTTACATCTGAAAAGCAAATTTGAGGTAGAAACATCTCTGGCACGCTCGGTGGGACCCTAGGTTCCTCCTGGGTTCCTTTTCTTTCTTCATTCATTTAGGTGCATTTAGGCTCCTTCCTTCTTGTCTCTTTCTTCTATTCCAAATGACACTATAAGCAAGACTAAAACGAACCTTTCTTCCTTGCATTCTAGACTAGTCTAAATATCATACTCTCAACCCTTTCTCAATCTTGTCTTCATAACAATATCACATTTCGACTTGGGCATTAAAACATATTGCACTTTCATTTCTGCTTGTGCTTGCATTAGTCCACATCTAGTAACTTAGGCGCATATTGAATAAACCGTAGACACTTGATGTTACACTACCGAATCACATGCACTAAAACGAACATAAAACTTACCTGAGACAAGGCCCGACTGGGATTTCATCACCCAGCGGATACCTTACCCGTCCCGGTGACCCTACTTAGATTTCATCACCAAGGGGGAAGCCCACTCCGTTCTCTGGCGGAGTCTAAACTCTAGGCGAGATATATCTTGGCTAAGCGAGACCAGCTAACCACTGGAATCGTGAAGTGAGGGGAGCTTGCTCCTTAGCACCAGGCCACGTACCAGACCCTAACACAGATCTTTGAGCACCTAAAACAACACCTGAAACTATCTTTAGACCGCCTTCTTCTAGGACCCATTTTTCAGCCAATCTCCCCAAACATTCATCTAAGGCATAAGCCACGAGTTTCTAAGGTTAATTCCTAGGATTTATTGCTTAGGCTTGTCTGTCTTTCTCTGTTTTCCTCTCCTCATCTGTTTGTTTGAGTGTGTGAGGATGCTTTCTTCTTTGTTTTTCCAAGAACCTTTTGGTTCTCTGGAAAACACAGTCACCGACATCGGTTCTGCCACCGACATCGGCTTCTCCTGTCACCGGCATCGGTCCTTCTACCGACGTCGGCTTCATCTGTTACCGGCATCGGTTATCTGACCGACGTCGGCCTTATTTCTTACCGACATCAGTTTTTCAACTGACGTCGGTCTCTGTCACTGTCCTTTTTTT
Source organism: Torreya grandis (assembly GCA_037957365.1). Taxonomy (NCBI): domain Eukaryota; kingdom Viridiplantae; phylum Streptophyta; class Pinopsida; order Cupressales; family Taxaceae; genus Torreya; species Torreya grandis. Next base: position 2,080,702 of record JARHVA010002678.1, read on the forward strand.
TCAAAACCAGCAGCCTGAGACCTGTCCCTTCTCTGTCAAAGACTCCATCCTGGTCTTCTGAAACTGAGCAACACAGTTCCTGAGACCTGAACCTTCTTTGCCTTGCATGGTTTTGACTCGTAGCCAAGCCAAGGCTCTTGTCGACCACGCCAGCCGTCAACCACTTCCGTCCACCCCATCCATGACCAAGCCTACAATGGAGTTCAACTCAGAGACCGAAAGAACTCCTGCCCGTCCAACCCCGCCGCAGACTCCCATTGTCCAAGAAGGGGACCAAGACTTCGAGCGATTCTTGGACCTCAATGTCAAGGCCTTGCAACACTATCTCACGCATAGCCGAACGCGAGACTCCTTGGGAAATCCGATCTACGGAATGCCGACCTCCCTTGTCGCAACTACGGCTGTATCGACAACATCCATAGTTTAACCTTCGGACACTCAAGCCATCGCTTTGACCACTGACCAGACTTTGACCAATCCTCCAGGTGTGGCCTCTCCCTCTATCATTGGGCCCACTTCTACCGGGGTTCCGGCCCCTTGTCAACCTCAACCCGCTCAACCTCTATCCACTCCATTTCAAAACCTCATTGTCTCTATTCCACCTACCCTGGCCCCTATCAACACCAGGGTGGCTTCTTACCCCTTGGCCCCCGTTACCACAGTCCAACCTCTCGTGGCAACAACGGGCCCAGCTATGTCTTCTACCCAACCACCTTTAGCCTCCACCTCTGCCCCTGCGATTAGTCATCCGTATATTCTATAACCGACTATGTCGCACGCCTCCTCTAACCTCTTCCAAGCGCCCTACAACTTAGGGGGCGCGCAACCCGTCAATCCGTCAGCAGACATCATCAAGACGCTGATGGATAAGATGACCAATTTCGAGACCTCTGTTTTTGGCTCGCGCAACACTCTTTCATACGAGCAGATCTGCAACGAGCCCATTCATCCTTCTGTCCCAATCAGACCATATCCTAGCCAGTGGGAGCTTCCGAAGTTTTCTCGCTTTCAAAACAAGGAAGACCCACAACAACACTTGCGGGCATTCAAACATGCCTGCTACCTCATTAGCCATGACGATGCATTACTCTTACGCACATTTCCTATGTCTCTCTCGGGTGCTGCACTTGACTGGTACAGCTCCCTTCCTAGCCATTCTCTCTTCTCATTCACACAATTGGCTCAGCTCTTCCTCGATCACTTTTCCATCAACATAACCAAGAAGGTCTCAATCACGGACCTCTATTCTATTCGGCAATTCGAGGACGAGTCCATAGCTGACTTCGTTGCTCGATGGAGAGGCCTTATCAACCAACTCTCTTTTTCCTTGCCTCAGGCCGAGCTTATTGAACTCTTTTCTCAAGCCTGTGCCCGACACATCTCTTCCACCCTGAGGGTTCAAACCTTCCGCACTTTTGACGAGGCCTTCACAATGGCCCGCAAACTAGAGTTGCGTGCCATCGAGGAGAATAAAGTCAAGTTGCGGAGTAAGAATCCCAGCTCTAAGACCAATGACTCTTCTTCTGCTAAGCCATCATCATCCAATTCTAAATCCAAGGCTTCAGCTAATGCCGTGGTTGTCAGACCTTTATCTTCTTCGACCAATCAGCCTGAGCCATCTACATCTCAGAGCGCTACTCGGCAATTCTAGCAAAGATACGTGCAGCGATGATATACTCCTCTTGGAGAATCATATGCGTCTGTGCTGGAAAAGCTTCTTAAACAGGGAGTCCTCAATCTCCCTCAAGCCCGACCTCCTCTGCAATTCGATCCCTCACACACCATCCCCGCGTGGTATAGGGAGCAAGACTTCTGCAGCTTCCACCGTGTTAAGGGCCATGACACGGACAACTGCAAGACCTTTAAGAACATAATACAAGACATGCTTGAAAAAGGGGATCTCATCTTAGACAATCCAAATGCACCCCCTAATCAGGCCATTGACATCTTCAAACAACCTTTCCCCAATCATCCGCCAACTCAAAACAATGTCCAGACCTTAATTGACGACAATCATGAGCACAATATTCGAACAGTCAATACGGTCTCTCCTTTCGTCCCCAATCAACCTCTTGAGGTTAGTCCATCAGTCAGTCTGTCACATGTGGACGAGCCTCTCTCCCCAGCTAGTTCTCCATTGACCTCTCTCATCTTGGAGGACGCCTCGGCCTTACCAGCACCTCCAGTCTCGCCATCCTCCTTTCTGCGGCCTTTGGAGGACCCGACCATTCCTACTCCTCAGCCGCAAGTGGAGGGCACCGACATCCCTGCCCTTTACCCGCTGGAGGAGCCTCGCTCCCCGGTTTCTTCTCCACCCAGGGAAGAACCTGTCTCTCCTTCGTCCTCAGCTAGATCTGTCATGACTTCACCACACCATGTGTCTAAGACCACTACTCCCATCTCGTCTTCAACCTCGCAACCATCAACATCTTCCTCTCAGCCATTTTCCTAGTTAGTGGAGAAGATCGAACTTCTCCCTCCGATGAAAGTGATGCCTCAGGTGTTGTGGGAGCGTCTTAAAGCCCTTCAACATACCCGCGCCCTCTCATCACATGCCGCTAATCCTCCCAAGACAGAATCTCGTCAGACTCTTGACAAAGACCAGACTCTCAAATCTCAACCAAACCCGTCCAAACCGAAGCCTGCATCTATCTCATCTAAACCCATCAAGTCATTTGGTGTTCATCCTATCTCCTCCCTCACTCACCCGCAAGTGAAGGTGGACCTAGGCCAGACCTCGACCAGTAGTAGTCTTCCAACCAAGGTGAAGAAGACTGCCAGACCACAGAAATGAATGCCTCCTTCTCCGTCACCATTGCCGTCCATTTTGGGCCCCCATCCTTCGACCTTGGCTAACATCCTTCCCACTCTGACCTTCAATCAAAACTCGTTGCCTCCTTTGCTTCCTCTGCCTACCCCAAGTCGTCCCTCTCCTAAGAAGGCGGTATCAATCACCAAGAAAGAGCCGTCTCCATCTGTCACTGCACCATCAACCCATAAGGTGGTACGGAAACCTCTTCTAACCTCGCCTAAGAAAAAGTCACCAACCTCGCGCATATCAAATAGCACGGACCCTCTATTGGGCTCATACTCGTCGATATTGCGCCGACTTCTCCAGACTTCTGACATAACCCTTCTGCCCATCAAGCCTTTCCTACCTCTCGGGTTCAAGCCCTCCTGGTTCGACGATACAAAAATTTGTTTATATCATCGTACACCAGGACACGACACCGAGACTTGCTGTGCCCTCAAGGCTGTCATTCGCCGCCACATGGAGAGAGACACTCTTCTCCTTGAGGACACTCTTGACCAGACCCCGACTCCTTCCTGTCCAACTTCTTCAAATACGTCAACATCTCACCAGCAAGACATGACCCCTTCTTCGCCTCCCATTTTCGAAATCAATGCTATCCGTATAACCACTAGATCGCAAAAGGACAAGGCCAAGGAAAAGGCTGCCATTCCTTGGACCTATCCCTTCGTCAAGCCACCCCTTGCGCCCAAGCCTAAAATTTCTATCCTTGGCGCGTCCCAACCTTCTTCGTCTTCCTCTTCTGGACCAATTCACGACTCCATGCTGAAGCAGCTTCACCAGACACCTGTGAAGATGTCTCTTTACGACCTTATCCAAACCTCGCCTCAGCACCGTCAAGCCCTTATCCAAGCCTTGTAGGCAGCGGAGGTCCAACCCGAGGACCCCCAACCACTCGCTGCCCTCGTCCATTCCTTGTCTCCTGTCGCTTCCATCACATTCAGCGATTCTGAGATTCCCACATCTAACACGGAAGATCAGGACGCCGCCCTCTTCATCACTACCTATGTTGATCGGACACGCATTAAACGCGTTATGATCGACAGCGGCGCTAGCATCAACATAATTTCTACCCACGCCTTTGATCAGTTGGCTCTTCCCAAGAACTACGTCTCCAAAACTGACGCGATCTTACGCTTTTTCAACGACACCACCGCCACGACCATTGGCACAGTCATCCTCCACATTCGCGTTGGTCCACGCACAGTCCCAGAGCTCTTCTATATCATCGAAGGAGAGTTTCAATACAACCTTCTACTGGGCCGACCTTGGATCCGTGCCATGGCCTGTATACCCTCCACCCTGCACCGTTGTGTGAAGTTCAAGCATGACGGGCAAGTCCACACCATCCCCGCTGACCCTTCACCCTTCAAGACTTGCAACACCACCTACCGTCCTAACGATGTCCTCATTCCCATCAAGCCGTTAACTCCGGCACCGCCTCCATCTGCGGAAGCTTCGACCAGTTTGCAATCGGCGGTTGCCCTCACCCCTCCTCTTCAAGCGCCAACCAAAGACCCCATGGAAGACATCTTCCAACGACTATCACTTGGGGAATATCGCTTGTTGACCCTTGACATGTTTCAAACTCCGCAAGAGTATGGATGCCTTCACCTCAGTCCTAATTACGACCATCGGATCGGGACGGTCGTACCTTATGGTCCTCCTCACTTCCAAACCAACTTTGTCTATAGGGGGCTTAATCAAGCTCCTACCAACGGCACTTCCCTCTCTTCACCCCAACCTTTCACATCTGATTTCTCGTTTCTTGGCAACCCCGCCTTTACACGCACTTACCTTCATAGGTGTGCATGGAAGGGTTTTGGTTTCGGACGTTATGAGCAGGGCTCCCATCAGCCCATCGAGCCGCTCAATAATCACGACGCCAAGAAATGGTATGGCCTGGGATATCATGACCCCACTCAGGCTCCTTCTGACCTTTATCCCGAACCAACCATTGATCAATCTCTTCCAGACTCACCCATTTCTCCTTCGTCACCTACGGAGTCGGTGGTTTCCATCCCTCCTAGTTTTTTTTTCCATAAACACCATCCGCCTGGAACCCCTGACCTATCAGCTCAATGGGGTGCCCAGGTCTCTCCCTCTCATCTTTCCTAGCATGGTAAAGGATGAGTCGGCAACCATTCACACTGTCCACTGCGTTGACGATGACGCCATCCTTTCCTACATGGGTGCCGATGACTCTTTCGTCCAGCGTTTCCTCCCTTCTGAGACCCAGGTTATGTTAAATGAATCCACCATTGACATCAACCTCCCTTCTTCTTTCGATGTTCCTCACGTCTTAAAGATTGGCCAATCTTTAGATGCTCAGGAGCAGCTTGACTATGCCCAATTCCTTTCCAACCATAGCAAGGCCTTTGCCTAGACTTACAGCGACATGCCTGGCATCGACCCCACCATTGCTACCCATAACATTGTCACCAAACCAGAGGCTAAGCCTGTTAGGCAGAAGCTTCGAAAGATGCATCCTCGTGTTGCGCTCCTTGTCAAAGAGGAGCTTAAGCGCCTTCTTTCTGTCTCCTTCATCCAACCCATCGATTATCCACAATGGGTCTCTAACATCATCCCAGTTACTAAAGCAACTGGGAGGATTCAGATCTGCACAGACTATCACGACCTTAACCTAGCCTGTCCCAAAGACGACTTTCCTCTCCCTAACATTGACCAGCTTGTTGATCTCACGGCCGGCCATGAGATGCTATCTCTTATGGACGGGTTCTCAGGATACAATCAAATCCTGATCGCACCAGAAGACCAGCACAAGACTACATTCATCGCCCCATGGGGGACTTTCTGCTATCAAGTCATGCCTTTCGGCTTGAAAAATGCTGGTGCCACTTATCAGCGTGCCATGACCTACATTTTCCACGATCTCCTCCACAAAATCATGGAGGACTATGTGGATGACCTTCTCGGCAAGTCCAAGCTTCGCCATGACCACTTGACCATTCTCACAATCATCTTCTCTCACCTTATTCAATACAATGTCTGCCTCAACCCCAAGAAGTGTGTCTTTGGGGTCCTCTCAGGTAAGCTTCTCGGCTTCATTGTTTTCTTTCATGGTATCGAGATAGATCCCGCCAAGATCCGCGCTATCCTCGAAATGCCGCCCCTGACCAATCTCAAGCAGCTTCGCAGTCTACAAGGGAAGCTCCAGTCCATTCGTCGTTTCATCTCGCAGCTTTCAGACCGCTGCCAACCTTTTCATCACCTCCTTAAGAAGGACGTCTCCTTTAAATGGGATAAGGGCTGTCAAGAGGCTTTTGAAGCCCTCAAAGGCTATCTGGTCTCTCCACCAGTCCTCATTCCACCTAAGGATGACCAACCCTTCTACCTTTATATCTCTGCTACCAACCATTCGTTAGGTGCCATGATCGCGCACCGAGACGAGCATCATCGCGAGCAAGCGGTTTACTACATCAGCCGAACATTGGTCGACTATGAAACTCGGTATACTCATACCGAGAAACTCTGTTTGGCATTAGTCTTTTCCGCTACCAAGCTCCACCACTATCTTCTCAACCACAAAACCTTTGTCGTCACTCACACCGACCCTCTCAAGTACATGCACTCCAAGCCATATCAGAATCAACATATGGCTCGGTGGCTCATGCTGCTTGCTGAGTTTGACTTCGAATTCATCCAACAGAAATCTATCAAGGGGCAAACCATTGCTGACCAACTGGCAGATGCCCCTCTTCCCGACAACCAACCTTCACACTGTGAGTTCCCTGACGAGTCTATCGCCACACTTTCCACCGATGACACCGTCTACCAGATGACTATGTTCTTTGACGGCTCCAAATGTCAACTCGGTGGGGGTGCGGGGGTCATCCTCATCCCACTCGAAGGGGAGCCCATGCCTCTATCTTTCAAGCTTGACTTTGATTGTACCAATAATATGGCCGAATACGAGGCCTTAATTTTGGGACTTCAGACTGCCCTTTCCCTCCACATCAAGTCTATCAACATCTTCGACGACTCGCAGCTCGTCGTTAATCAAGTTAACGGTTCATATCTCTGTAAAAACAAAGTTTTACAGAGATATAAGAATCGTGCTGACATTCTTTTGGCATCTTTCGACCATTACCTCTTGCAGACTGTTCCACGCTCTACGAACAAGTTTGCCGACACCATGGCTTCTCTTGCTTCGCATATCCCATCTTCATCATCGTCATCTCGCCTTTTTGTCACAGTGCATCGCGTACCTTTGCCTTCATACATCTCTCCTCACATCGACCATATCAACACTATCAATTCTAGCCCACAAGATGACTGGTATAAGCAACTTGTGGACTACTTGTCTCTTTCTGTCACTCCTCCCAACCTCTCTAGCAATGCGCGGTGAGCTTTTATCAAGCGCACAGCTCGCTATACCATGCTAGGGGGCCTTCTTTATAAGCGAGGCTTCGACGGTCTCCTTCTTCACTGTCTAACCGCCACTGAAGCTTCTCATGCCATAAAGCAAGTCCACGACGGGATTTGTGGTGGACACTTCAGTGGAAACTCGGTTGCCAAGCACATCCTTCGCCTAGGTTATTATTGGCCCACCCTTCATCAAGACTGTAGTGATTATGTTTGGCGTTGCATCAAGTGTCAGCAGCACTCTAACCTGCTTCATCTCCCCAGCCACGCCTTGCAAGTCGCTCAAGATTTTTGGCCTTTCTCTCAGTGGGGCTTGGATCTCATCGGTGAGATCAACCCTCACTCGTCTCTTCGTCATCAGTCCATCATCACTGCCACTGAGTATTTCACCAAGTGGGTGGAAGCCATCCCTCTTGTCTCCACAAAAGCCAACAAAATTGTCGACTTCATCAGCAGCCACATCATCTGTCGTTTCGGTGTTCCTCACAAAATCATCACCGACAATGGCAAGTCCTTCAAAAACAAGACTGTCCAAAAACTATGCGACTCATTTGGCATCAAACTTAGCTTTTCTTCGCCTTACTACCCACAAGCAAATGGGCAGGCCGAGGCTTCCAACAAAATTCTCACCAAGATTCTCATGAAGGTGGTCGACGATACAGGAAGGGATTGGCACGTTCATATCCCCTTCGCTTTGTGGGCCTACCGCACTAGCATCCGAACCTCTACGGGTGCTACTCCTTTTTCTCTCATGTACAGAACAGAGGCTATCTTACCTCTCAAAGTACAGATCCCATCTCTCCTCATCTCCCTGCATGACATTCTCTCCAACGATGAATTTCATCAAGATCACCTAGCTCAACTTGAGTTACTCGACGAGCGCCGTCTGGCTGCCCTTAATCATCTCCATGTCTACCAAAGTCGCATAAAGCGGGCCTACGACAAAAATCTGTGAGAACGAGATTTCAACATCAGAGACCTCGTCCTCAAAGAGAATCAGCACGTGACCAATATGGAGCGAAGTAAACGAGGCAAATTCGCCCCCAATTGGCTTGGACCTTTTATCATCACGCACAAGTATGGGTCAGGGACTTATCGTCTGTCTTCCCTCGACGGACGGCCAGAACCTAAGCCTCTTAATGCGTTGCATCTTCGACCTTTCTTCTGTTAGTCGAGTGCTCGATCACTTGACGTTTTACTTGAGCTCGTCCCTTGAGCAATCCTCGTCCTCTTAATCCTCATTCCTTTCAACCCTATTCCCCTTTAGCAAGTCCTCTGCAACCCTTTTAGGATGCATGGATGCTTTGTCCTAATAAACAGGGGCGTCCTTGAGCTTCTACAGTCTTGTCCGTGACTCAAATTCCTATCAAAAATACAAGTCAAGATGTCAAAACATATCCATGGTCACTAAATCAAATCAAATCAAAAAAACAGACTGATCCCTCGAAGGACAGCTGTACTATCATTGTTGTATTACTAGACTGATCCCTTGAAGGACAGCTAGGCCAACTTATCAAACATTATCAAGCAAAAATATAGACCACTCCCTCGAAGGATGGCTATGACTAATCTGGCAATAAACAGCACTATTTTAGAAGCTTCCCGCATTGATCAGCTTCACAACCTGACCATTACATCAAATGACATCTCTATGCAGGCTTCCCGCATTTATCAGTCTGCGCAAAAAAAAAAAAAAAAAAAAAAATGAGTCACAGACTTGGCTTGTAGTTGTCTCAGGGTCTCCTATAAAAGGGGCAAGGTTATTCCTGCTCTTAAACTGGGTTACCCTATCCTCCTCCTATCACCTGCTCAAGGGACTTCGAGCTCACTTTAATGTCAAAGTGATTCGATTACCGTTCTAACACCATACTGGTCAACGACGCAATGCATGAATGGGGCTTTTGTTCTTATAACCCCTATCTATGCTTCCTTTCTGGTCCTTGTCAATGAAAGAGCAATTTGCCTTTCACCTTTTCTCTACACTTTGGTCACGCTTTGGCCACGTCAATTGTCGACTCATCTCAAACCCAGCCATTTTCATCGTTTTCATCAGGCATCATCCTTGTCCATTTCACATAGTTTCTATGGACACCAATACACATGGAAACTATCGACCAGACCCAATTTATGTTAAGCATAAACCAATACTTGCTGAAGCATAAATAAACCCTTCATTCATTTTTATCATACATCCATCGCGACTATGGAAACTTGCTAGGGATGAAAGACTCTCGACCAATTCTACAGAATACACCGTCTGTAGCATCTTTTTATCCTCATCTTAGCCTCATCATTTCGACACTCAACCAAGCTCATCATCAACCAATCTTCTCAATTAGTCCGAACTACATTGGTCTGAGGCCCTATGACCAGGGCTATGTAGGCAGCACTCAGATACCACATCTTCTGAGGTTAGCTCGACCACCCCCGTTTGTTCATCTTTTTGATGGACAAACCTTCTCTTCTTTGACTCTTATCACGTCCAACTCCAAGACCTTTGACCAAGACCAATCATCGACTTTGACCAAGACCAATCAATCCCTCTGACCCTTCCTCCCTTTTAGGGAGAACTACATCGGCCTGAGGCCCCTTCACACAGGGGCTATGTAGGCAGCACTCAGTTGACATGGGGTCTTCTGGGGTTAGCTCGGCCGCATCCTTTCGTCCATCCATCCTCTTGACCAATGACCATTGGAGATCATGCCTATCTCCTTCGACCTCGACCACTTCCAAGACAGCGTGTTGCCTTGGTTGTTTTTGCGTGTATGCTACCTCACGGCTGGTTAGCAGGATTGTTCGTAGACCTTTTTTTGACCCTTCACAAGTATAGGATCGCGAGCCAGTTGATCCCTGCTACTTGTGGCTTTTTCATGTTTCTGGGAGCACTTCCTGAGCCCCAGATACCTGGGACATGATGACCATTTGGAGCTTCAGCTTAGATTGAGTGACCCGATCAGCAGATGACTAAATGCTGGGGCTCGGTTACTTCAATTTTGGCACTCCTTGACCCTTGACCATGCGACAATTTGACCTGACCCTCTTGTGAAGTGGACTACGCGCAATCACGACTATGGAAGCGTTTTCACTCACTCTCTTCTATCCATTTCTCTATCAAATCGACACTCGATCTTCAGTTCCCTTCTCTCGACTATCGCTTTGAGGGGGGAACACCTCATCCACATCATCCCTCACCTGGGGCAACCACTCCCTGTTTTTGTCTTGCAGTTCATCCAGAACAACCAACAAGACAAAAAGGGGCAAATGTAGACACCGCAAACGTGTCTGCACCTTGGTTCTCCCCCTTGTCCACCTCAAACCCCTAATCCTAACCCTTGGCCTCCATTTGATTAAAATAACCTAAGTATTTTAATCAAGAGGCCCCCTTTCCACCCTACCCTTGCCACCTTGGATCCTCCCTTGAATCCCTCCACCTTCCCCCTAGCATTTATTAGGCCAAATCTCTCCATTATATCCCCCGCGCCCATTTTGGCATCCTCGTGACCGTTCTTCCCATGACCCCTCACCCGGCGGCGTGCAAGAATGGGCAGAGGCTATTTTTAGCCTCTGTGCTCATCCTGCGACCGCCGACGTCGGCGACCCTTCGGCCGACGTCGGTGAAACTGCCGGCGTCGACAGCCTTCATTATCCCTTTCTGCATCCGTTGCACCCCCTGGACTCTTGAGCTCGAAAACAGACTTCTCTTGGCACTTTGGCTTTCATCTCTCCTCTGTCTTGACCTCGTGCAACAGCAGCAACAGGTGAAAAGGCTCTGGATCAGGTATTCTCTTTTTGTAACAAGTCTTCTGTGGCTTCGACAACAGCTCTCCCACTCTTCATTCAGCAAGCTAAAAGGTAAGCAAGTCTAGTTTTTTATTTCATTTGTTTAGTATTCAGTAATCTATCCTATCCCCCATTGTCTCCTACTCCCTCTGTTCTTCCCCCTGAGAGGATGCAAAGCCTTCTCAGGCCCTATTCTCTGTGTCTCTTCCTCTTCCCCATCCCTCTGCCAAAAAGACCTTGCATAAGGCACCCAACCAGATCTAGACCTCTCCCCAGTCCATCTAACTCTGTCCCTGAACTCTGTCTCGACCCCGTTCACGAACCAGACCCGTCCACAGTCCAAAAAGCAACTCAGACCCGACTACAGGCCACAACCCCGACCGACGCCGGTCACTTCCCCAACCGACGTCGGTAGGATAGTCGACGCCGGCAGATCAGATAACCGACGCCGGCGACATTTCTGACCTCGGCGACTGTCTTCAGCCATACAGCTCCTTCAGGTAATCATTTTGTTTTCTTCTTTCCTTTCTAATTTCTTTGTCACTTCTGTATTCTGGCATTCTGTCTTTTATCAGTCACTTATCTCATCAAAACAGTGGGTTGACCTCCCTTAAGGAAGTTTTTACACTTCTGGGAACAAGCTTTTGCTTGGCAACCCACTGCCTATCCATCTAACGTTTTCTTGTCCAAGTTTCCTTTTTTCTTGCAGGTGTCATTCCTCCACAGCCAAAGAGGAGTGCTCACAAGCGTCTGGATTTACGGTGCGCAATCTTTAGTCCAGGTACTTCCCAAGCCTTGTCCATTACTTTTTAGTTTCTTCTTTATCTTACATCTGAAAAGCAAATTTGAGGTAGAAACAGTCATTACAATGATTTTGAAATATCATTTTACATCTATTAGTCACTAAAAATCACAAGCTTTGGTATTGATTTTGTCCTAATATTTCCTATCAAATTATTTAATGGATCCTGATATATTTTTGGAACCATGTGGAATGGAAGCTTACACTATTTTGTGTCTTTCTTTCTCTTGGATATTAAGATTTCATAGCTACTAGGCTTCATTTTTTTTTTGTGACTTTGGGTTTAGGATCCTCTACTTCTCACTCTAGTTCAAAAAATCCTTCAAATATAAGTCCTCATCACTATTAGTGGACTATGTCAATTCTTTATCATTTACAATCCCATAACATAGTTTGACAAAAAATTGTGCTTTTTGTTTTCTTTCCTTGTAATTTTGGATAGCTACATTCAAATCTCTATCTTCTTCTTATTACGAAGATGATTCTATCATGGTACTTAAGTATTGTTCTCACCTAGAACATAGAAATATTTTTAACTTCTATAGAGTATTCTACATCAGAGGATTCTCATCTTCAAATACAAATGTTTAAATGAAATAATTTTGTACCTACAACCAATTATTTATCTCTCATATGTTTTATTCGTACATGTACCAAGATGTTGGGAGCACTACCAAAGTATATTTAAATACATACACCTAGTATTTGGGTTCTACACCATACATTCACACACTTATGAACATGCATTTTTGGACACTATCCTTACTAGAAAAAATGTGATTATTACCTAATGGTAGGTGATATTTAGAATCAAGTGTGTATTAGTTCACAAAACTCATCCCATTATAATCAGTTTATCCTATGGATTTCCCACCAAGTCATAGCATCTCATTTTATTACATAATTTAGTGCACTCATCCTCTGATCTATATTTGTCATATGATATTCTAGCCTTAGAATAAATTTATTCAAGTCATCAATTATAAAGTATTGAGGTTGTTGATGTTCTATGGTAAAAACCATTTGCATTGGGTATTCCTTGTGTTCACCCATTGATCAATTCAACATGTAAGTATCTGAGTCACCACTAACTAAAGACTCAGTCTCCCAAGGTAAAATACCCTCCTTCATTAGCTCTTTGTAGTCTATGTCAGTCACTCTTACTTTATAAATAAAATATGCTTCTAACCTAGTTTGTGATCACACAAAAGGTGACTTTCATTCATCCATTTTAAACTAAAAAATTGATGCCTTTATGATCACAGGTATGGAGGTAATCTATTCAATTGGCTATAATTGATGTTGAGGGTATGTTTTTTTATGGAAAAAATATATTTTATAGTTCACAAAGCATTATGATTAGATTTTGTACTCACCTTGAACTTGTTATTATCTCCATATGCATATGTTAATCCAACTCCATGGGTATGATGTATGGCTTGTGATCTACTTTATTCAAGGGTATAATGATAATTATATCCCTTAGTGCACTTATAATTTATTACACACTATATTAATGGTAATGTGACTATCATAGGCCCACTTCTTACCAATTAACATAGGATAATGTTTCATCAATATTCATGTTGATCACTTCAAAATATACTCATATTATTAGCTCGTCCACTTTGATTTCCACATCTTCTAGTCAACCAATAGGCTCTACCCTACCATAATTTGTGAGTCTTAATGTTATTGAACTATAACTAAGTGTTATCCATCCAATAGCTTCCCATGTAGACCAAGGAATCATATTTATAGTGATTCCAAAATTAAATACAACATTGGGTAATTCATATCCTTCTATCTCAATATCCATGTGGGAATCAACATCCCAAGTTTTCTTAGTCTTTATGTACAAAACTAGCTTGTCAATGTGTTGTTCATCTCATTGTGCACACTCTAATAAGTTATGTATAAGATTTTTAATATTATGTAAGATATATTCATTTCATAGAGTGATCATAAGTTTTAAACTTTCATTTAATGTAGTCACTACTCCTTCTTTCCTCATTATGTGGATGATATACCCATACATTTGCACATCAATGGATGTGGCATCACTATCTGATATGATTTATTTTTGTATGTGTTTAATAACTTGGGTTGCTTGGTAAAATAAGACCTTTTATATCATATGGTTAGGATATCTTCCCCTATAAAACTTTCTAACTCTCTGATCATGTGGAATTTATAAAGGAGGCAATCCTTGTTCAGTGTATTATTTCCTTATGAATGCTTACATGATTGCATTATCCTTAGGGTGTGAATTTATCATGTTTACATTTAGCATAGTTTCTATTTCCTTTATTTCACTAAAAGTAGACAATATTCAGTATGGTTTTATTCTATAACTTTATAATAGATGTAGTATATTTGCCTTTAAGGGTTAGTAGGGAAGTTTCATGCAAAGTGATTATATTGGCCACACTGATAAAATTGAATTAGTTGATGAGCTTATAATTTATTTATACTATGACTTAATATCCACCATATAACTCACCTCTAAATCCCATTTTATTTTTTTGGAAACACTCCCATTAAATCCCCCTTATTATTGCATAACATCATATCCTCCATAGTTCCACTAATGGGATGATGGAGCCAAACTTGACTGTTATGGTTGTGTAATCACAATATTCAATGATGACTGGTACTAAGATTATGGATATGATGGCACCCATCCTACTAGACCATGGGGTTCATACCATGGTGACAAATGCATCTACCTAAGAACACCTTGTGTCATGTTAAACATTTATCTTTAAACTTGGAATTCCTAAATTTATAATGTGTATTTGTTGTGATGTGACTATGAATATATTCTTAGTGATGTCTTATTTTAGTTATTATGGAAAACATCAACTCTCATGCCCAAAATTTAACATGATAAAAGTTAACAAACTTTGAGAAAACATGGGGGGTTTATTATTATTAATGTTTTAAAATGTTGCAAGGAAGTGTGACACACATAATTATGTAGTGACTTAGGCATATCATTTAATTTATATAATTTAAGGAGTTTATCCATGCATTGATGTACAATCCCAATCAGGAAAATGACAACCTTAACCTATCTTAAGGACCTAAACCTGATGCCCCCACCACAACTAGGGAAACCTACATATCCACTCCATGGAATCAGAGTCTATTGTAGTTCTCCTTACACTTGTGATGGCCTCATCCATGAGAATCATCACCAAATAAGATTTAGTGATCTATGTCAACAAAAGAACTAATACATCACTCAGAAAAGCTTCTAAAGGTCTAGTCATTTATTATAATGAATGACACAACTTAAGGTCATCAATCACTATCTGATTTAATTTTTTTAGGAATAATGGAGTTTTATTCTTATTTTAGTTAAGAGTTTAGATTAATAAATTAGTATAGAATATAGCAATAATTACAGTCCTAATTTGTGTAATTGTTTATCTTTTTCACTTTTCTAAAAATAGCTATAAATAGGAATAAATATAAATTAACTTGAAAACAGTCTAAGATGACTGATATAAAGGCTAAAAATGGCTATGTGGGACTGGGAAGGTGTCATAAACATGAATCTAGCTTTAGTTCTATGAAAGGATAGGAAAGCCAAAAAGTGGATGCTTTGGTGTCTAGCACTATTATCTGTTCCTACCTAAATTATCAAAACTAATCACAAATACCTAAAAAAATTTGAGTAGTTGTGTTGTGCCTATGTGATCCTACTTGTGAAAAATCAAGCATTGGTTGTTGACGAAACTCATTATGGAGATGATTTTATCTCAAAACCCTAACCCTACATTATGCTTGATAAAATGATATTTGAATCACTTGAGAAAGAGGGGGGTTAGTGTTTAAGATGTAATGAACATGAAATCCACACCCTTTGTGTGGGCACATTACCTACACATCAATACTTCGAAGAGGGATCAAGCCATATATATTTCTCCCACCTAGTGTGCTTTGTGCAATAGTGTGATGTGGATGCAAAATGCCAAATTTATAGTGTTTGAAGTGGCTAGGGATAGGTATGAGGATTTGAGTAGGTGTACAGCTATTTTGGGTGACTATATATAGAGAATAGGGAAGTTTTCTTTAGTGATTTGTTTGTATTCTTGCTTACTTTCTATGTTTTTTCACCCCTTTGTAAATGATCTTTGAGTGGGATTTTATAGGAAACAATTGGTCATGGGTCAGATGTATTTGTGCTAGATTGACCTAATTAAGGATAAGTATCAGATGAAAATGACCATTGGATTTCAAATTGCAAATGGAAAAGACCACTAAAAAGTGGATGCTTTGGTAACTGGCACTATAGTCTAAATTTGGCACTCCTATCCTATAGGATTGAGACCTAGGAGAACAAAATTGGCATGAGGAATATTATTTGGCTGAGGTAGAATGACCACTTAGAAGGTTCTGGATGATAGACAATAAGAAAATATATGTCTATAAAGGTCACAAAAGCATGTAAAAGTACCTATGGATGGGGTATTACAAGCCACACTAAAACTACCAATTTGGACATTTTATATGACTACATTCCCCCCTTATTCTAGTGATGCAACAAAGCAAACTACTAGGATAAATAAAAATTAGAAAGCATACCTAAATTTACCGACAAGGGTGAATCCCATGAATATATGTGATGTTGAGTGTGTGTATAGAGAGCATAGTGTGAAGTGTAAATTTGCAAGAATAAAAGGAGTAGATCAATTCTTACTAGACACGTTATGTCTAAAATAAAAATGTAAAAGTTTTGGGTAAAAGAGAGAGGAAGATAAAGGAATGAATACACCTCACTAGGTATG
This sequence comes from Torreya grandis, assembly GCA_037957365.1. Lineage (NCBI taxonomy): Eukaryota > Viridiplantae > Streptophyta > Pinopsida > Cupressales > Taxaceae > Torreya > Torreya grandis. The sequence continues at coordinate 2,097,278 of JARHVA010002678.1, forward strand.
AGAACTAATACAAAACCTATTATGATGTTGAGTTATATTTGGTATGTGTCGTACCAAGAGTAATATCATGAATGGAGCTAAGTGCTCAATTACCTGAGGATGGATCAAGAATACAAAGGTTGGCCTTTTAGTTCTATCATCTCCCACTAAGTGTGAAGCTATGTGATCATGTGTGTGTTAGTCAATGTTTGGACTGTGTGTCCAATCTCTCTAAGTAGATGGCTCAAGAATACAAAGGCTAGCTAGTCCTTTGGCTCTATCATTGCCCAATAAGTGTGAATTTTGAACTGATACTAGTATGAATGTGTATCGTATGAGATGTATTATGAAGCCCATGAATGTTTTATAATCTGATAATGTGGTGTGGATCATTGAATGTGTACTGAGAACTAGGCCAATCTTGGCCACTCTAAAAGGTGGATATTATGCTTGTATGAAATCCACCCCAAAACTAAAAACTAGGCTTATATGAAAGCCACTCCAAAATGATGCCAACCACCTACAGATGGAATAAGACATGCAACTAATAAGAATACCTAGGTAATACAATGAATTGTAAATAAAAGAAGTCAAATGTGTCGTGCACATTGCCCCAATCACTGGTGTCTATAACATGGATTCGAATATAGAAGTTGTACCAACTGCCTAATATAAAATTAGAAGTGAGAGCCATCATGTCATGCATGATGCCCTTTATATCTAGATATTCTAATTAAAATTATATTGACACTACCTAATTTGAATTGAACTGTAGCTGACAAAACTATAATTGACCTTACCTTTCTATCTAGTTCTAAATTTTTTGGATTTTTAGCTATTTAGATAAGATCACCAAAAAGTGGACACTTTGGTGTTCAACATTGTTTTCCAATTATGGTGCTCTTATCCTTTATTATTTTTCATGATTGTTCTATATTCATCACTATTTTTTTGGTCTATTCTACATGTTTTGAACTCTGATTGATGTTCTGAGTGTTCCAAAAACTAATTTTGATTGGTAAAAGGCTCTAATCTCTATGATAAAACCCATGTTTATTGCCCTCTCTTTTGAGGGTAGGAGTGAATACCATGCAATGACTTCCATCAAAAGAAATAGCCTCACAAGTATGTTATGTTATGAAATACATGATATAGTAATGATAATCCAAAATATGTCTCAAGATATAGCATAGTTTTTATTGGAGATTGTTAGATCAATAAGGGTATGCCTAGATATATGTAACAATGTAATAGCATGTGTAATATACTAAACTAAAACTAGAAATATAGTTAGTTGTTAAGGAGGGATGGATCATGATGTCCATCATGGCATCCAAGAAGAAAATATAATGCATGATGTGGATCATGGCATTTCAAATAACTAAGACGAAAATAAGCAAACAAGCACGCAAGGAAAGAAGCATACAAAAGAGGCCAAGGGGCCAAGAAAACAAGGGACATGGGCACATGTCACTCAAACTAGGAAAGCAAGCATACAAGGCATGTTCAAATGCTCACATACACATATATTTTTAAAAAAGTAAGATTGGCATGAAATCCACAATCACATACAAGAGTACAAACAAAGGATATTGAAAAATGTCCTAAGGCACACACAAGTAACAAAATAAAAACTGAGAAATTCAATTATATCTAGCTACCTAAAGCAAAAAAGGAAGGCATGTAAATATTGGAGATACTATTGCATCTAACTGATCAAAGTAAGAAGTGAAAGTATGAAAAACATGTAGTACAAAACTAAGTAGATGTTAATAAATACATAAGTGCTATATACTAGTGAATGTCAATAGAATAACCTTTGTAGGCTAGTAAGTAATGTACATTAACATGATAACTAAAGTGTGTGGTGTAGGAATGTCATAACTTGGATGGTGCAGTCATCTAGAAGATGCCCTCGATGGGTAGATATGTCTATGTATGTCTCAAATGTAAAAGTGGGATGCCCCCTCAATAAGTAGAGTGAAGAAATCAAGGATATAGGTGTCACTGCACATAGTCAAAGAAGATCAAGTGAAGCATGGTAATGTAGATAAATCGATAAATAATAGCATAGAACATCAAAATGTAAGTCTAATATGGTAGTATAAATGTAAAGCATGGATAATGCATAAAGTTGAAAAGTTTTTGGTGTTTTGAGATATTTGAATGTTTTTATATTTTGACATGTTATATTGTTTTTGGTATTTTAAAATATTTTATTTTTTTTGGTATTTTGAAATAAGCTATGTACAAGTAAGCATAAGGAAACTATGTACAAGAAAGACTGAGAAGAAATGATACTAACCGATGAGTCTCAAAAGAGACTCCTTGTCATGGGGTCATGTATCAAACAAAGGAATCATGCATGATTGTGAAGCATGGGGGAATGGTTGTGAATATGATTTTTAATATTTAGATTCATTATCAGTATCTTTGAAATCATAATAACCTATATTGTTCCACTCATCATTATCATCTTGATTTTGAGCCAATGGAATGCCAGTGTTGACTTTTATTATATTTGGATCTTTTCCTTTGATAAGTTGTGTCTGTGAATGATTTGACTTAGGATGTTCAATAAATCCAAAAGCTTTGTGAAAAAAATTATCAACTTCTAGGATAGGAGTAGTGATGCCTTGAGCATGCTTTCACAAACCTTGACCTTGATAATCAAACTGTTGTAGATATTTTTGACCAAACCCATACTAATTTGAAAGTTGAGCCTCATTTTGAAGAGGCAGATTTGCATCTTTTTCATGCTTTACCTGTGCTTGTGATACTATTTATTTCTATAATTTTTCTTTTTGATCCTTTTGTTGTTTTAATTTATGTTTTGATAACCACTTTTTTTTACTGTTTCTAAATTTGACCCTTTGTGAATGTGTTCTTATGTCACTATGGATTTATTGATGGATTTACCTTGTATAGGGTCCTCATTAGCAATTATCTATTGTATATATTTTTTCAATACCAAACATGAATCTGTGTGATGCCCATGCATTCTATGATATGCACAATAATATCTAGATCTTCTCACTAGATGTAGAGGAGGTAGTTTGATCAACTTAGATTTAATCATTTTTCTTAGTACCTCATTTGAACTCTTATTTGATCTTTGAATGCTTTTTAAATCACTAATTGTAGAGTTACTTTTTTTAATATGTAACATTGCTTGCAACCAATTGACTAGGTGAAGGTGCATATATATGATTGGCACTAGGATGCCTTTGAGGCTTTTGTATTATAATATAATTTTTTAATGTTTTGATCTTTTCATGTAATAAATGATTCTATATTTGTAAATCTTTGCTCATACTAGTGATTTTATCCCTTAGAGTCTCACAAGTGCAAACCTTAGTTGCTTTTGATTGAACATGTAAGCACATATATTGAAGATGGTTTAAATAATCTATAAGATGAATATATGCATTAGGAACAATAGTATAGGCTGCCTCACCTTTTGGAAGGGTAATAACATGGACTTGGTTAGAGTGAAAGTTGTTATCACCCTCTTGGGGGAGAGGAGCAGAAATAAATTCTTTCGTGAGCATAAGATATGACATTGAAACTTGACAAGTGGTTATTAATTTATGTAATGGATCCTCTAAGTATGTAAGGATTTTATTCTTAATTGAATTACACATAATAGAGATATAGCATGTTAAAGAAGTAATGAAATATGACATATTTGAATTGGTCTTAAAATAGCATGTACATATGTATTTATTATTTTTAAATTCATGCCAAATAAAAAGAAATTAGTATGAAAGAGAAACTAGAAAACTTTGCATAAGTAAATCATGATTAATAAAATTGGAATATTCAGCCCAATGTGCAAAAATCATAATTTTAATTTCAAAACCCTAGGTTAGGTTTTAAAAATACCAAGACCTAGTATAGGTAACTAGGGTTTGAAAGAAATGATTTTTAAAATTACTATGGTAAATTTTAAAAATTAAATGTGAAATTTTGATTGATATATGTAGGAAAAATCAAAACAATTCTGCTAAAATCATCAAAGAATTTTTTCTAGGGTTTTTGTGCGCAAATGAAGTAAGTCAAGTTCACTAAATGATTTAACTTTTTTGGAAATAATGAAGTTTTTTTTATATTTTAGTTAAGGGTCTAGATTAATAAATTAGTACAAAATATAGCAATAATTACAACACTGATTTGTGTAATTATTTATCTTTTTCACCTTTCTAAAAATAGCAATAAATAGGAAGAAATATAACTTAGTTTAAAATAGTTTGAGATGATTGATACAAAGGCTAAAAAATGGTTGTGTAGGATTGGGAAGGTGTTGTAAATCTAAATCTAACTTTCATTCTGCAAAAGGATATGAGTGTCAAAAAGTGGATGCTTTAGTGTTCGATGTTATCCATTCCTACTGTTGTTATCCAAACTGATCATAAAGACTTGAAACTTTTTAGGTAGTTGTGTTGTGCCTATGTGAGCCTACCTATGAAAAATTGAGTGTTACCTGTTGATGAAACTCATTATGGAGCTAATTTTGTCTCAAAACCCTAACCCTCCATTATGCTTGATAAAATGATATTTGAATCACTTGAGAAAGAGGGGGGGCTAGTGTGTAAGTTCACTGAACATGAAATCCACACCCCTTATGTGGGTGAATTACCTACATACCAATACTCCAAAGAGGGATCAAGCCATATGTAGTTCTCCCACTTAGTGTGCTTTGTGAAATAGTGTGATGCAGATGCAAAATACCAAATTGATAGTGTTTAAGGTGGCTAAGGACTTGTATGAGGATTTGAATAGGTGTACAGCTATGTTGGGTGTTTGTATACATAGGATAGGAAAGTTTTCCTTAGTGTTTTATTTGTATTCTTGCTTGCTTTGTAAATTTTCTCACCCCCTTTATAAATAAGCTTTAAGTGGGATTTTATAGAAAATAAGTGGTTATGGGAAAGATTTTTTCACACTAGGACAACATAATTAAGGATAAGAATCAAATGAAAATGACCATTAGGGATCAAATTACAAATGGACAAAACCATCAAAAAGTGGATGCTTTGGTTTCTGGCACTATAGTCTAAATTTGGCACTCTTGTTATATAGGCTCAAGACCTAGGGGAATAGGATTGGCATGGGGAATACTATTTGGCTGAAGTGGAATGACCATTCAGAAGGTTCTGGATGATAGGTAATGAGAAAAAAGGTGTCTATAAGGGTCACAAGAGCATGAAAAAGGACCTATGGATAGGGTGTCATATCCACACTCTAACTACCAATTTGGACATCTTATATGACTACACTATCTATGACATCACAAGGTGTAATTTCTTACCCAACCACTTCCACACAACATCACAACAAGAATTAGGGGTGATTAGGAGCTTATATTCTCTTATTCCAATGTGGTCAATAACTCTATAATCTCTAAATTACGTTACTTAGAGAAACTCCATCTCCTGAACGAATCTCAAAAGGTGTCTAAGGTTAATATGGGAGAGAATAAGCCCAAATATTAATAAACAATAGGGATCATTATTTGCAATAAATGATCAACTAAGAACACCATATTATTAAAAGTGATGATAAACACATGTGTAAGGAATAATATCATATCATTTGTGATTAAACAAGCATACTAAGAATTAAATACTTTACACAGGTGTTTTAATAACACACTAAAATTAGTTGTTAGTTTCTCACACTAGGAGGGCAACTTAAAGATTAGTTTCCTAAGCATGTTAACCAAGAACATTCTCAAGTTACTCGATAATACCCACACAAATGGGTGTTTTAAGGGTTAGTATGCTAAGTCTATGCCCACTCCTTGAACTACCTACATATCTATGGTGATTGCCTCATATGCAGAATTAGGACTGGTTGTAGTTTATCTATTACTAAATGAGTGTTAGTTTATATGTAAAGACAATCGGGCTTCACTAATCATCTAAATGACTAAGCAAAACATCATTACCCCTTGTAGGTAACTCTATGACCACTAGTTGACTTAAATACAACTAGACAATACTATGAGTTACAAATACCTCCCTACATATGATAAGTATGCACATAAATAAAACTAAGCTTGAATGAATAAATTAAGAGTCATTCCAAGGTTCCAAACCAAAAAGACTTTAAGTGGGCCCTATTTTAGGTCCACCCACTAGCAACTAAGGTCAAACACAAACATATGTAATTGTGGTCTGAAATGTGAACTAAGGCAATAAGTATAAAAAAGACACAAAATTGTGTAAGATGTCTGTTGTCCCAAAAAAAAATCACTCATTTTTGGGACAACATTTGAACTATTTTGGTCTTACAAACCAAAATTATCTCTTCCCTTTTCAAAATTTGTCTTGGGCATTCAAATTCCTCATTTTTCAGGCTTAAATCTATGGACTATGCAGGTGGGTTCAATCAAAAGAATCGGTTTCTAACACTTGGTCATTTTCAGGATTGGTTCAGTGCCTTGGTTCAAACAAAAATGTTCAAAAGTGGATTCAAGCAGCAGGTTCAACGTTTGGTTCATCCTTTGGTTCAACATCAAATGGTTCAAAGGCAGGTTCAATCAAGCGGTTCAATGCTTTGATTCAGCTTTTGGTTCAATTAAATGGTTTGTCAATCGGTTCAAGGTTTCGTTTGAACCGTTGAACCAAAACTTGGTTCAACGGTTGGTTCAAGTGACAAAGTTCAAAGGAGTGCCCTAAGAGTCAAAGACACAAGTGCCCTTGCGGAGGGAATTCCCGTGGCAAAAAGTGACCAAGGCAAACAAACGGACCGAGATAAAAGCCCAACAAAATCCCGTGGATGCTGCCAAGTGTCGACGGTCGAGCCTCACTAAACTTTGTTTCTGTGAATTGGTAGATATTTCCATGTGTCCCTCTTGAAGCTTGTCGAAAGCCTCCAAGTGTCAATATTCACAGTCTCTTCCCTTAGCTTCATTGTTTCGAGCAAAGACCCTGGTAGACCCAGGGATGAGTGAATAAATGAAGTGGAATGTGCCAAGCGTCTGCATCCGTGTGACTAACAAATGTATTCAAACCGTGCCACATGCCCCTTACAAAATTTGGTGGAAGCTGACAAGTGTCAATCTCTGTAATTTCTCCTTCTTGATTATTGTTTTCATAAAGACTGTGGTGGACCCCCAGTGAGCTATTGAAGAAAGCAGAATGCACCATGTGTCATCATCTACCTGACTCTTTAAAGACAAGCAGAAGCTACCACCTTTTCCATTGTAACTCTGTAGAGAGCGACATGTGTCTACATCTGCGATTCTAAATTTCTAATAGGTTTCAAAGCCTCTATCAATAAACGTTTCTCAGAGTCCCATGAAAATTGCCACGTGTCTTCACCTATTTAGAAGCAGAATGTGCCATGCATCAATTGCTAAAGACCAGTAGAAAGTGACTAAAGAATAGAGCATCAAATTGAATATAAGACTCGGTTCAAATAACCAAAAAAGGAGGAACGATGAAGAAGTATAAGATCGTCAGGTGGACATTGAAAGATGTAAACTTTCAATAGCGTGACTTGTTTCTCGGCATTGAGAAAAGCAAATGGGTAGATGCCCCTAAGTTCCAGCCTACCTTCTTAATAGATTTCAATGCAACATGATGTGTTACTATTCTTGAGTCCTTCTTAAAGAGGATATATAAGGGACTCTCTTCTATTGTAAAGATATCTCTTTTTGACAAGGAGAACGAAACTCTGCCCAAATTGAAAGGCACTTCTAAGACTTTGAGCTCAGTTTGTTGATCATATTTTGTTACTAGAATAAGAAAGCAAGTGACTTTTCAGACTTTGTGCTGTGATATCTTTGTTTTTGAGGAAACTGTTCTTATGTCTTTTTCCTTGATTTATTTTTTGTTCCTTTAATTCAACAAGCAGAATTAGTGAAATTAGTCAGAAAGGTGTCCTGAAGAGTCAACTGTGGAGAGACTTTGTGCCCCCATAATTGCCTTTAGTGTGTTTTCTTTTCATTTCTATGTAAAGGACTTTGGGATGACTTTGTGCCCTCATTGTCCTTCGTATCTTACTCTTGAGCAATTCAGGTGGAGACTTTGTGCTGCATCTCAATTTGTTGGTTACTACATCCTTTGTTACATTTTTTTGTTACTACTAGGAGTACTCTTGTTGCTGGCTGAATAGTACTTCTGAAAGAAGAGGAGTGTTGTCTGTCATTTCCTTTGAGTTTTTCCTTTGATCCGCATGCATCATCTCTAAAAAAAGAGAGATGAATGATTTGCCCTACCCTTGAGTATTATTTTACGTTAATATATATATATATATAGCCTACCTATAGGGAACCTCCCCTTGATGAGAAGAGATATCAGTCCCCTTCTGATGTGGTAAAACTACACATTTGGACTACTAATCTTCCTACTTTGGCTGATCAGACCTATTTTGTTTATCAGTACGCTGATCGACAAAATATTCAACCAAAATTTTTTGGCGCTCCACTGGGGACACAGTAATTTTGTGCAATTTGGAACCTCAAGTTTCAAATTAAAACATCACATGTGTCTTACCCATTATCATTATAACTCTTATCCATTACAGACTCTGGCAACTCCGTTCCATGTCTTACCCATTATCCATTTATAGTCTTACCATTTTCATCCATCTCCATTATATTATCTGGCCTACAAAACCAGAGCTACTGGGAAAGAAAGCACAATTTGAAGCCTCAAGATTTAAGTTGAAGCAGGGCCAGTTTCTTTTCCATTTTTGTCCTATAATCTGGCAACTCCACTTAGATGTGTTATCCCTATTGTTCATAATCTAATCATGGCAGTTTGAGGCCCCTGGGGTAACTCATTTGGCCCACTTAATCTAACTCCACCCCTGCATGAGCTACCACTCAGTTCAAGAAAGAATTTCCCCAAATTCTTTGGTGATGGAAGAGTCCACCCTGATGAACACATTTTAGCCTTCACCATAGCCTGTAATGTTATAGGGGTGGAATTTGAAGACGTGGCAGTCAAGATTTTTGTGGAGACACTACAAGGTGCTGCTGTAAACTGGATCTACCATCTGTAAGCTGGATCAGTGACTGACTTGGATACACTCAAAGCCAAGTTTGAAGCAAGGTTCAAGCTAGTAGAAGATGCACATGCCTTGCTGGCTCAGCTCACTCAGATGAAAAAAGAGCCCCATGAGACTATGAGGGATTTTATTACCAGGTTTGAAAAGTTAAGGTACAGGATTCCCATGGTCGCTCAGCCGATACCTCAGAACCTCAAATGCTTCTTCATCAATTCACAACTGCCTGAAGTGATTTTTTTGTTGAGACATGCTGGTTAAATAGATCTTGTTGTAGCTCAACTTTTGGCCACTGAGGTAGAAGATGACCTTATCTTAGCAAGAAATATAAGGAGAGATCCAAACAGAGGCAAACCTTCTTTATCTTCTGAATACTCACCCATAGTCACCACTGACCCAATGGTACAAAAGTTGGCGAATGAATTGCTAGTCTTGAAAAGGAAAATGGCACAAGGTATGTCTTCTGCTTCTCTATATAAAGATATACCAAGGAAGACATTCCCTAATCATCCATATCAAGGCAATGCTACCAGAAGTCAAGGGCAACCAAATCATCTTCCTCCCCCACAGAGGAACCCTACCCTTGAAGCACCTCTAACAAACTCGGTAGTTGGATATCTAGAAATAGAGCATGTTTCTTATTTCCAACCTGAGTTCAAGCAATAAAATGGCACTAATCTCTTCAGGGAGGATCTAGAAGAATCAGCTGACGACTCCCACATTGGTTTCCTGAATTATGAGGATGAAACCAGAAGTGAAGGTGAAGCAATCAAATAATCATACGTAGTATTCACCCAGTCCTAGAATCAGTCAGCTCAGTATGCTAACAAAGAGAAGATAGAGGAGTGACCCCAACCAGTAATTTCAATTATTGAGCAGAGAACTCCTCTTCCTTTCAGTCAAAGGACCCAATGATTGCCAAAGAAGTAAGTACATTAAACATCTCTACACCTTCTACTTTAGATTCACAGATCAATCCTCCCCCTCCTAAAAATCAAAAGGATGAACTCCCATCCTCTCTTCCAAGTGCATCTCAGTCATTTGCCATGATTGATCATGTCAAGAAATCCAAAATTCAGATGACTGAGTTTGAATCCCTGCAAGCCAATCCTGAGCAATTGGACATTGATGGAGAACCAGGTGCGGACCTATCTAAGGCAAAAATTGTGGTTATCCAAACATCAGTCCCTGTAGCTCAAATTCTATTTGAGCCTTCAGGCAAGGGTAATTACTTCTTGACCATAGAGGATGCTCACATCTCAACCGATGAAAGTCCTGTAGTTGGAAATCTAGGATTTGATCCAAATAAGGTGTCAAAAAAATTAGTAGGGCACTATACAAATCAAGAAAGATCTTCCATCTCCCATGAAGAGAAATCTGATAGAAGATCAGCTTTTGATGATGCTTGGATTTTGGAATTCGATGGTAGAAATTATTCCATAGCTAGATATGGATCTCTATTGCTCGAATTGAAGACGCTCAAGATGAAGAGGCCAAACTCCTTCACATCAAAGGAGATACTGAGCTGATGGTTTGTCAAAGGTCTGATGCTGAAAATCCAATCATGTGTTGGATTGGACCAGCAGAACAACAAGCTATGGTGGTGGACCATACTGTTGTATTATAACGTTAGCAAAAAGAACTCTTTGCAGGGAGAGCAAGGAGTTATGGTTTTTAGTTTGAAGACCACGTCCTGCCATGGAGCAAGAAGAAGAAAAGACCAAGAGGAAGATGCAGAAAATTGATTTCTTGGTGGAAAGCTCCATTTGCTCGTCACCATTTTTGGGGGCAAAATGTCTTCCTATTGGTTTACCAAGATAGCACACTATTTTCATTGCCTCTCAGGAAATAGCATCTAAAACACTTCAACTCTTAAAGTATCAGATTATTGCATTTGTACATATGTATATATGTATAGTTTTTAATTTTGTTTTGTTTTATTTGTTTCCTTTTTAATGCCTTTCATTTCTGGGTAGCATGACTCCTTAACCCAATGGTACACATGAAGACACTGGAGATTCTGAATTATACTCCTTTCAATTCTTTTTACAATTGATAGAAGTTCCCCAACTGGAGCCAGCTATTGTCCCCCAAAAATATCACTCATTTTTGGGACAACATTTGAACTATTTTGGTCTTACAAACCAAAATTGTCTCTTCCCTTTTTAAAATTTGTCTTGGGCATTCAAATTCCTCATTTTTTAGGCTTAAATCTATGAACTCTGCAAATGGGTTTAATCAAAAGAATCAGTTTCTAACACTTGGTCATTTTCAGGATTGGTTCAGTGCCTTGGTTCAAACAAAAATGTTCAAAAGTGGGTTCAAGCAGCAGGTTCAACGTTTGGTTCATCCTTTGGTTCAACATCAAATGGTTCAAAGGTGGGTTCAATCAAGAATTTCAACACTTTGATTCATCCTTTGATTCAATCAAATAGTTCATCAATTGGTTCAAGGCTTTGTTTGAACCATTGAACCAAAACTTGGTTCAACAATTGGTTCAAGCGACAAAGTTCAAAGGAGTGCCCCAAGAGTCAAAGACACAAGTGCCCTTGTGAAGGAAATTCCCGTGGCAAAAAGTGACCAAGGCAAACAAACAGACTGAGACAAAAGCCCAATAGAATCCCATGGATGCTACCAAGTGTCAACGGCCAAGCCTCACTAAACCTTATTTCTGTGAATTGGCAAATATTGCCATGTGTCTCTCTTGAAGCTTGTTAGAAGCCTCCAAGTGTCAATATATGCAATCTCTTCCCTTAGCTTCACTATTTTGAGCAAAGACCCTGGTGGACCCAGGGATGAGTGACTAAATGAAATGGAATGCGCTAAGTGTTTACATCCACACAACTAACAAATGTATTTGGACCCTGCCATGTGCCCCTTGCAAAATTGGATGAAAGCTGACAAGTGTCAATCTCTACAATTTCTCCCTCCTGCTTCTTATTTTCATAAAGACTGTGGTGGACCCCCAGTGAGCTACTGAAGAAAGCAGAATGCACCATGTGTCATCATCCGCCTGACTCTCTAAAGAAAAGCAGAAGCTGCCACCTTTCCATTCTAACTCCGCAGAGAGCGACACGTGTTTGCATCTACGATTTTGAATTTCTAATAGGTTTCAAAGCCTCTATCAATAAATGTTTCTCAGAGTCCCACAGAAGTTGCCACATGTCTTCACCTATTTAGCAGCAGAATGTGCCACACGTCAATTTTTAAAGACCAGTAGAAAGTGACTAAGGAACAGAGCATCGAATTGAATCTAAGACCCGATTCAAATAACTAGAAAAGGAAGAATGATGAAGAAGGATCAGATTGCCAGGTGGACATTGAAAGATGTAAACTTTCAATAGCGTGACTTGTTTCTTGGCATTGAGAAAAGCAAATGGGTAGATGTGTTAGGTTGTGGAGCTAAAAGCTTCACTAATGCAAATAGGGAAGGAGGTTGCTAGAGGTTGCTGGAGTGTTATAGACACCGGCGTCGATCAGGCCAACTAACGTCGGCAACATTAGATAGGAAGAGCAACCGACATCGGTCAGGGATCGGCTAGCATCAGTCACCTCCAGGCAGACAGGGACCGACGTCAGTCACCTGTGCGGTTCGAACTATAAGTTTTACGGGCAGTTAGTTAACAAACCAAGTGTTTGCATGTCAAGAGCCAAATTTAAACTAGAAGCTACATATCTAATTATTGTACTTAGGTGTCTAATTATTATTTGGATGAGATCTATATAATAGACTCATGGGCTGTATTGTAAAAGTGTTCTAGTTTGAGTTGAGCAAATTTAGCTCCTTCTATGTGTGAGGTGAGCAAGGGTGTTCCTCCTAGTGCCACAGTGCCAAGTGTGGGTGTTGGTTCTGGAGAATCAGATGGGTTCTTCATGTATGTATGATCTTGGTCAGCAGGTATGCATGGCTACATTAGGAGATCTGCATGGTAAGTAAGATCATTGATCTGTAGGTGTATGTGTGTGCATGATCTAGGTTTGCAGGTGTGCAGAACTAGATTAATTTGTAGGTGTGCAAGATCAGAGAGGACAACAACACAATAGGGAGGAAGATCAGGTGGGATCTACTTGGAGTATAGTGTGTACTCAGTTGGAGAACAAAGAGGAAGGCAAGGTAGTTCCTTTCATAAGTAAGATCATTTGGGTTGCAGGTTGTAGCAGTTCATGGGAGATCTACTTGGAGTACGTTGAGTACTTGTGGAGTGTGTGGAGCGCTGGTGTACTGGTAGTAGTGGATACTGACTAGTTGGAGGTGAACACCAACTCTGTGTTTGAGTTGTGTGTTGGGACTGTAAGAGAGAGAGCTTTGAGGGAAGATTTATAGTTTATGCCCTAGAGGTGTGGGAGCCCTAGAGGTGTGTAAGGAAGAAGAACTATGGTAATCTTCTTTGTTGTATTTCCTTCTGGAAGAGTATTAATACAATTGTGTATTGTCTCTCATATTCTATGTTGTTTTCAAATTCTAGTTACTTGTGATTCTGGTTTAATTATGCATGTAAGTTGCTTGTATTTGGTAATCAATTGTGTGCTTCCGTATTTTCCAACAAAGTGGTATCAGAGCTAAGGTTGCAGGGAGCAAGTTTGTGTTTGGTTACAGGTCACTCTCAGGGGTTTCTGATTGAGTGGGAGTAGAGCAATGGCAAAAGAAAGTAAGCTAAGAATGGAGGAATTGAAAAGCATGAATGGTCAGTTACGGTCCTATGGAAAGAAAGAGCAGGGAAAAGAATATTGTTGGTTGGTAGAAGATCAGCATGAAGGAACTGAAGAAGCAGATGTTGCAAGGGTTGTTGCACAAGATGCTCTAGTATGTTTCTTGGATAAAGTAGACTCTTGTTTTATAGATTCTATTACCTCTTTCCATGCAGTCTGAAATAGAGTATTTTTCCATGTTAAGGTCTTTGGAGACTTTGAAAAGATTTATTTAGGGGCTGGTGTGCCTTGTCAAAGAATTGGCAAAGGGGAAGTGAAGTTGAAATTGCAAGCGGCCAACACATGGGTGTTGAAGGAGGTCATACAAGTCTCAGTGTTGAAAATATGGCTAATTTCTTCAAGAAAGTTGGGTGATGAGAGATGCACAAAAAATCTCACAGTGGATGCACTTGAATTAGTTGGTGGTAAGAAAGTAGGTACTCTTTATCTACTTGCTTATATTACTGATTCTTCTTCTGTTGTGGAGACATGGCTTTGTAGGCTTGGTCACATGAGCAAGAAGGAGATGCATGTTCTTAAGAAGAAGTTAGATGTGTTTGATAGGCTTAAGAACTGGAAAGCCTTGGTGTTTATGGAGGAGATGGCAGATAAAGATTAGTGGAGAAGGTTGAGTAACTCTGATCAGGGTGGTTTGGACAAGGTTTTGATCCATGGAGAGCTTTCAGGTAAAAAGTCATCACTTACAGGTGAACATAGGTACTGGCATTGGTCATGGAGAACCGGCGTCAAACAAATAGGTGCCGATGTCGGTCATGTGCAGACCAAAGCTGGTGATGTTGGGCAGGGTAAGACCAACGTCGATCAGGAAGACTGATGTTGACAATAGGTAAGACTGACGTTGGTCAGGAGGACTGACATCGGCAATAGGGACACTGACGTCAGTAGGGTCGGTAGTCAGGACAGGCGCATGGAACCAATGTCGGTCGGATGTAGACTGTGTGGTGATTGAGGTTAGTCACTGTAACAGATTTTGGGCAGACAGCAAGCTGTCAAGGAGTCTCAAATGCCCATATGGAGGACTAAAGGTGGTAATTAAGCCTCAAATTCGTTGTTCCTCTTCTTTATACTAGTTGCTAACTGTAGAGCAGGAAAGATCTAGGAAATAGTGGGAGCATAACATGATGAGAATGCAGAACCAAGCAGGAGATTTGGTAGGGTTGCCAGCTGGTATGAAAACACAGAGACGAATGGATACCTTAGTTAAATAATAGAGAGAACGGACACGTGAGACGGAAGACCAGGTCATATGGTCTTGAGGAAGCTGCAAGATAGTGGTACAGGTTTGACAGGTGGATGATAAAGCATGGCTTTAGTCAATGTCTCAGGGTAACTACTATGGTTTGTCTTACCAGGTGGATGATGATTGCAACATTATCCTGTTACTATATGTGGATGGTATGCTAGCTAGCAAGTTTGTACATACAGGGTTTTGTTGAGCTAAGGGTAAGGTTAGTTCAGTGGCATGTCATGAGAAATTTGGATCAGTGAAATTCTTTGGCATGAGAGACATGGAAGATCACAGGCTGATTTTGTCTCCAGTGGGAGCTGATGTGAATCAGGTGTTAGTGAGGTTCAATACGTAGGATGCAAAACCGGATCACACCAAGGGTTGGACAGTTCAGTGTCTGAAATCACATGAGGTCTGGTATAGACCTGAGTTTTCCCAAGCAGTGGGTGTTGTCAGAGAGTTAGGAGCCAATTCAGGGAAGTGGATTCTCAGGTATTTGAGAGGGACTAGCAGCAGAGATTCATGCTATACAGGGTCAGGACTTCACTACATGGGTTTGTAGGTTCGGATGTGGCAGGGTACTCAGATGACAGGAGGTGCACCACAGGTTGTGTGGTGGGTGGTCTTCAGAATTGATCTTGAAGAGGGATACAAGCCAGGAAATAGATTAGATAGAGTATAGATATAGGTACAATGTAGCTGTTTATCTCTAAGTGGGAGATTGTTAGGTTGTGGAGCTAAAAGCTTCACTGATGCAAACAGGGAAGGAGGTTGCTAGAGGTTGCTGGAGTGTCACAAACACCGGTGTCAATCAGGCCAACCAACGTCGATAGCATTAGATAGGAAGAGCAACCGACATCGGTCAGGGATCGATCGGCGTCGGTTACCTCTAGGCAGACAGGGACCGACGTCGGTCACCTGTGCGGTTTGAACTGCAAGTTTTATGGGTAGTTAGTTAACGAACCAAGTGTTTACATGTCAAGAGCCAAATTTAGACTACAAGCTGTGGATCTAATTATTGTAATTAGGTGTATAATTATTGTTTGGATGAGATCTATATAATAAACTCAAGGGTTGTATTGTAAAAGTGTTCTAGTTTGAGTTGAGCAAAGTTAGCTCCTTCTGTGTGTGAGGTGAGCAAGGGTGTTCCTCCTAGTGCCACAGTGCCAAGTGTGGGTGCTGATTTTGGAGAATCAGAGGGGTTCTTCATGTATGTATAATCTTGGTTAGCAAGTGTGCATGGCTACGTTAGGAGATCTACATGGTAAGTAAGATCATTAATCTGCAGGTGTATATGTGTGCATGATCCAAGTTTGTAGGTGTGCAAAACTAGATTGATTTGCAAGTGTGCAAGATTAGGGAGGACATCAACACAATAGGGAGCAAGATCAAGTGGGATCTACTTGGAGTATAGTGTGTACTCGGTTGGAGAGCAAAGAGGAAGGCAAGGTAGTTCCTTCCATAAGTAAGATCATTTGGGTTGCAGGTTGTAGCAGTTTATGGGAGATCTACTTGGAGTACGTTGAGTATTTGTGGAGTGTGTGGAGCACTGGTGTACTGGCAATAGTGGATACTGATTGGTTGGAGGTGAACACCAACTCTGTGTTTGACTTGTGTGTTGGAACCGTAAGAGAGAGAGCTTTGAGGGAATATTTACAGTTTATGCCCTAGAGGTGTGGGAGCCCTAGATGTGTGTAAGAAAGAAGAACTGTGGCAATCTTCTTTGTTGTATTTCCTTCTGGAAGAGTATTAATACAATTGTGTATTGTCTCTCATATTTTGTGTTGTTTTCAAATTTTAGTTACTTGTGATTCTGGTTTAATTTCGCATGTAAGTTTCTTGTATTTGGTAATCAATTGTGTGCTTCCATATTTCCCAACAAGATGCCCCTAAGTTCCAGCCTACCTTCTTAATAGATTTCAATGCAACATGATGTGTTATTATTTTCGAGTCCTTCTTGAAGAGGCTATTTAAGGGACTCTCTTCTATTGTAAAGATATCTCTTTTCGACAAGGAGAACAAAACTCTGCCCAAATTGAAAGGCACTTCTAAGACTTTGAGCTCAGTTTGTTGATCATATTTTGTTACTAGAATAAAAAAAGCAAGTGACTTTTCAGACTTTGTGCTGTGATATCTTTATTTTTGAGGTAACTGTTATGATGTCTTTTTCCTTGATTTATTTTTTATTCCTTTAATTCAACAAGCAGGATTAGTGAAATTAGTCAGAAAGGTGTCCTGAAGAGTCAACTATGGAGAGACTTTGTGCCCCCATAATTGCCTTTAGTGTGTTTTCTTTTCATTTCTATGTAAAGGACTTTGGGACGACTTTGTGCCCTCATTGTCCTTTGTACCTTACTCTTGAACAATTCAGGTGAAGACTTTGTGCTGCATCTCGATTTGCTGGTTACTACATCCTTTGTTACATTTTGCTATTACTACCAGGAGTACTCTTGTGGTTGGCTGAATAGTAATTCTGAAAGAAGAGGAGTGTTGTCTGTCATTTCCTTTGAGTTTTTCCTTTGATCCGCATGCATCATCTCTAAAAAAGAGAGATGAATGATTTTCCCTACCCTTGAGTATTAATTTATGTTTATGAGAGGAGAGATCAGTCCCCTTCTGATGTGGTAAAACTACACATTTGGACGACTAATCTTCCTACTTTGGTTGATCAGACCTATTTTGTTTATCGGTACATTGATCGACAAAATATTCAACCAACAGTATCCATGAATCAAATTTTAAATGCCGAAAGGTACTAAAATAATAGTCACAATCATAAGAACTTTCCAAACAAGACAAAATATACGAATTTCACACTAGTAACTAGGTGTAAAAGTACCTCTAGTTTAAATCCGATGTAAGAGGATAATTTTTTTCTTTTCATAAAAGATAATTATCTAAGCTATAAATATTACATATAAGGCAACAAAATATTTTTATAATGAGAGAAAATCATGATTTAGTAAACTAGTCCAAAGTGACTTTTTACTTAGAAAACTTGCCCCTCAAAATTCTAAATAAACAAGTTACGAAAATACCATAAGAAAAATAGTAAATTTAATAACAAAATTTATTTTATTCTTCTGATAATAATTTAAAGTTATTATAATTTATTTGAAACTTTCGAATTTGAAAAATATCATTCCTAGGTATTTTAACTATGTTGATTCCAAATCAATTTCAAAGGCTAGAAAAAAGAGTAATTTCTGCCACTACAAAAATGTCACTTAAAAAGGCCTTAAATGACTATTGTCAAAGAGTCAAAAAATTATTTGACAGTTATTAGAAAATTTTGTAACTTAACAAGTCTCGGAATTTGAAAACCTTAAATTTAAGTATTTATTTAAAACCACTATAACATTCTAAAATATTCTCACAAAAAGAGTTGATAATTTTTATTTTATTTTATTTTTAACTAGGTTTATAAGGTGATATAATAAATTAAAGTTTTCAATCAAAAGTTTAAATTTATTAATTTTCACCTTAAATTATCACAATTTAAAAAATGATTAATATTTCATTATTAATCTTTTTTTTTAAATTCAGTATGGAGTTAAAAATCATCTCAAAAGATTTGACGGAAAATTTAATTTACTTAATAAGTGGTCTAAAATAGCTTAAATGAGAAGTTAATTAAATAAATTCAATTATAATAAAATAAATTCAAAAGTTTCCTCTTTGACTTATCATATAATGGGTTATTATAATAAAATATATTCAAAAGTTTCCTTTTTGACTTATCATTTGGTGGGTTAAGTCACCATCATTGAATTGAAGGAATCTCCTTCTTAAGATCTAGGGCAACCTCTTGAAACCTAAGTTCTTTTGAATTCTCATTCCTTCTTTGTTTTATTTACATGTTGATGATTTGGATGGAAAAACCCAAAGAAAGAAGACTCAATATATAAAATCAAACCATTATATATAATTATATATATATATATATATATATATATATATATATATGTATATATATGTATATATGTATATATATGTATATATATATATATATATATATATATATATATATATATATATATATATATATATATATATGTATGTATATATATATATATGTATATATATGTATATAAACATCTATATTTGTATAAGAAACCTCAAAGAAGGTTAGTTATTCATCTAGTTATTTTATTTATTTGTTATTATATGTATACATTTTCTATATATACACACACACACACACACACATTTGTTTTTTCAATGCCCTGTAGGTTTGGCCGAGCTGCATAAGTCGTAGTTGACCTACAACTCCCCCAACAAACAAGGAAAATGGGGTGGATTGGCTACCCGACCCCCTCCCCTTTTCTTCTATGAAAATGGGTTGAGGGGTTGACACAATTACAGCCCCTCCCCTCTCTCACTCTCACACACACATAATTGTTTAAATTTATTTTTAAAATTTTATTTTATTTTATTGTTTTCTTTATTTTTATTTTTATTCATCTAAAATAATATTTCAATTAAAAAAATTGAATTGTGATTTTATTTTTTTAAATCCATATATATATATATATATATCATTATATTATATGTATAACTAAATTTGCATAAATAAATAAGAGTTTATTTAAACTCATTTATTTCAATTTATAATTTATTTATTTATTTTTATATTTGTATCTAAAACCACGATTCCATATATATATTTATTTATGAGTCGATCTATTCTTTTTATAATATATTTTAGATTTGTTTTTACAAGTTTATTTTTATTTTATTATTTTCTTTATTTTTATTTTTATTTCTCTTCATCCAAAACAATATTTTAATATAAAATAAAGAAATGAATTGTTATTTTTATTTTTATTTTTTTTAATATATATATATATATATTATATACACAAATAAATAAGAGTTTATTTAAACTAAATTATAAATTATTTATTTATATTTATCTATCTAAAACAATGATTCCATACATTTATTTATTTATGAGTTGATTTATTCCATTTATAATATATATATTTCAAATTTTATCCATTTCATTATATATATATACACGCATCTTTTTATTATTGTTTTGAAAAAAACTGCACCTTCACCCTTGCAATAGATGGGAAAATATATTGATTTATTATTTATATATATTGGAACTCTTTAAGTTTATTTTCTATCTAAAATCATTTTCAAAGAATAATAATATTTAATAAGTTATTTCATATATATTTATAATCTTTTAAATATATGGATATATTTAATTATTATTTTTTTTTTAAAATTTGATTAAATAAATGTTATGAGCTTTAAAGATCCCAAAAATTAATATAAAAGAGAAAAAAATGTGACATTGACACATATATGAGACACTTTTATCAATGAGAAAGGGATAGGCAAAATAGACACAAAAACAACTAGCCAAAAAATAAAAAAATGAGTAAAAATGCACAAAGGTTCAAATCTACTTCAAACAGCGACGAAACAACCACAGATGCTTTAATGAAGCATTTGCCAATCTTTTGCACAAACATCAACAAACATAATTCCACCAGACTGTTTACATCCTCAAACTAGAGGATTTTCCGTAGAATTTCATCAGGTTTTTGCTTTCTTTTTACCTTCAGCAACTGTGTTTTGTGAATCTATTTGGGGTCCCCCCAATTTAGGAAGTTCAGCTGAGGGTCCCCTTGAGCGGAGGGACATACAAGAGAGTTAAACCACTACTTTTTTACCTTTTCTAAACTTTTGTCCATCCTTCCTTGACTTCTACAATAACACAGCACTGGGATTTGTCTTCCATTATTGGGTCCTCAATTTCTACCATAAATAATTATATTTTTGAGTTCTTCTCAAAAGAAATGGTTGAAGTGGAGGGGACTATCGAGTTCATAGATTTCCTTGTAAATATTAAGTCCTTCAACAGTACATATTTTGAATGAGGGGGACTTTTATGGTCCTCAAGATCCTCTAAAGGTTATAAAGAATCATCGCTATCAGAATCTGAATCTGAATCATTTTCAGCAAGCACTTGTAGGTATTCGAGGTGGAAGTCTTTCCACCAAGAGGAATCCTTCTTTTTCCTAAGAAAACTATAGTTTTTAGTCAAATGTCTTGTATTAAAATAGCTATGACAATGAAACAACAAACCTTCATAGTCCAAAGGTTGGGACCAAGATCAGTCCTTAACTTGAAAAGTGATATTTTTAAGAATATTCTTATAAGTGTCAATATTTACCAGCTTTTTTACCTTTTTTCCTTTTCTAAATTTTTGTCCATCCTTCCTTGACTTCTACAATAACACAGGGCTAGGATTTGTCTTCCACTATTGGGTTCTTGATTTCTACCCTAAATAATTTTATTTTTGGGTTCTTCTTGGAAGAGGTGGTTGAAGCTATGGGGACTACCAAGTTTTTAGCTTTCCTTGGAAATATTAAGTCCTTCAATAGTACATCTTCTGAATGAGAAGGGATTTTATGGTCCTCAAGATCCTCTAAAGGTTACAAAGAATCATCACTATTAGAATTGAATCTGAATCATTTTCAGCAAGCATATATAGGTGTTCAAGGTGGGAGTCTTTCCACCAAGAGGAATCCTTCTTTTTCCTAAGAAAACTATAGTTTTTAGTCAAATGTCCTATATTAAAATAGCTATGACAATGAAACAACAAACCTTCATAGTCCAAGGGTTGGGACCAAGATTGATCCCTAACTTGAAAAGTGATATTTTTAGGAAGATTCTTATAAGTGTCAATATTTACCAACATTTTTACCTTTTTTATTTTTCTAAAATTTTGTCCATCCTTCCTTGACTTCTGCAACAACACAGGGCTAGGATTTGTCTTCCATTATTGGGATCTTGATTTCTACCCTAGATAATTCTATTTTTGGGTTCTTCTCGAAAGAGGTGGTTGAAGTAAAGGGGACTATCGAGTTCATAGCTTTCCTTGGAAAGATCAAGTCCTTCAGTAGTACATCTTCTAAATGAGAGGGAATTTTATGGTCCTCAAGATCCTCTAAAGATGATAAAGACTCATCACTATCAGAATCTAAATCTGAATCATTTTCAACAAGCACTTGTAGGCGTTCGAAGTGGGAGCCTTTCCACTAAGAGGAATCCTTCTTTTTCTTAAGGAAACTATATTTTTTAATAAAATATCTATTGATGCCTAAATGTGTACCATAGGTACCCAGAGTGTTTAAGAAACACTTCTCATTTTAGAGTTTATAGAATTCAGTGCATGAGTTGCAAGTTGTGATAATCATGTTATCGGTTGGTGCAATAGAGGCAAAGCAAGTGGACTATTTCATAATATTTATATTATTTTGGTGGTTGGGAGCCACCTTGGCCAAATAGTAGATCTATCTAAAGTATGAAGCATCTATGCTAAGAACAGTGAATTATGATCAAGAACTAATCTAAGATATATATTTACAATGTAAATTAAACTAAGGTGATTCAGTTAAAAAAGAATCAAAAGGAAGGGTAGGGTAGAAAGAAATGTTGTTGATATTCATTCCAAACATCATGACAAAGTTCAAATATCATTTAGACATATACTTTAAAACCAACATGTGAATTAAAACAACTTAACCCAAATTACATCATACATCAGGAATACTTCTAAGGAAGGCATGGAAAAATACAGATAAGAACCAAGATCACTTTAAATATTTACCCTTGCAAGTAAATAACATTGGCCCAAATGCAAGAAGAGCAAGAAAATGAATTGAATCTAAGAACTTTCAATCAACTTAGAATTGGAATAAGTTAACAACTCTACAATCAAAGGTACACACCAAGAATCCATAAGAACCATTCAAATCTGGTAATAAGAACGAGCATATGAGAGAAAAGCTATGATAGCAAACACACAAACAAATACTGGACAATCTTTATAGAATTCTTTATTTGTATTGTTTACTCCAAGTTTAAAAAGTGATTTTGCCTCTAAAAATTCCCCACTTTACAATTGATAATGCTCCTTTTATAAGATGAAAGGAAGCATGTCGGTTAGTCCTAATTAATTAAAAAAGTACAAGAGTAGGGACAGTTGTCATTTCCATAAATATTCTAGAAATACACTAGAGTTTTTTAATGAACTGATCTATAGGCAGTGTATTTTAAAAACAACACATGTCTTTATAAACATAATATCCCATTTTCAAAATAGCTAATATTTAGTTATATGAAGAATATTCCTAAGTCTCTTAACCTTTGGGATCCCTGTGCTACTGTAAGATCTTCATCGTTTCTTGATGCTCTTGGCCCAGAGTAATCCCCTTCTCTACTTTTGAGGTCAAACTAGAATTATGTGTTCCCTTAATAAACACTCCTCCAAGCTATCATGATGTATTAGATTGCTTAGACAAATGGTAATTTGGGTTCTCCTTTGCATTACCAGGTCTATCAAGTCTTCAATTTGGCACATTGAACTCATGTGGCTTTGATGTGGCATTTTCATGGCATCCCCATGTCATTATATTCATCACTATTTAAAATATGATCATTGCCTTTGAATTTGGATTCAAGCAACTATCTTAAAAGTGATGTATGTGCGACTATCATTTGGTATTTGTAGGAACATCCTTGATGGTTGCATGACCATCAATTTTAAACACACGATCAAGGCTCTTTGTTATGTAAAAATTGGTGTTTGTGTAACCATCATTTGACATCTATAGGAATGTCTTTGACAGTCATGTGACTATGAATTTTAAACATGTGATCGATGATCTTTGCTATGTTAAATTTAGCATCCATACAACCATCATTTGACATACGTGATAATGTATTTGATGGTTGCATGATTGTCAATTTTAAACATGTTATGGGAATTATCTACCAAGTCCACCACTTGTCATTTTCTGGTTTATTATGCACTTTGTGTGTGCCATGTGTTGACTTCTCGATGCTTCTATGCTCTTTGTACTAGGTTTTGAGGTTATGCCACATGGTAGTCTCGTGAGCCTTTTGAGCTCTGCATCTTATCAGTTCTATCATCTCATGCACTTTCACCATGTGGTAGTCTCATGTTAACTCAGAGCTTCATTGAAAATTCTTCATTGATCTCACTTTGTTGATCTAGATCTGTATGCTAAAATGCATATCATTGATATCTAAAAGGTGCTCAATGTTTAAAATGGAGTCCATTGCTTGACTTTTCAATCACTGATTTCCCTCCGTTAGATTAATCTTATCTGATCAACCGTGGATCATAGATCCTGTAGAGATGCATAATGTTTAATCAAGGTTCAAGGAACATTTAGAACTTAGCATAAAGTTTTCATACTTTTTATGTTAAAATAAACATAACTTAAGACCTTAGGCTAATAAGATTTAAACTAAGTTCGGAGACATAACAAAGGGGACCCCATGAATTAAAAAGGGACCAAGGCACGAATATTATGGAACAAGGCTAGAAACATAGATAAAAGGACCCCACGAATAATAAAGACATAGCATAAAGTCTTAGACTAAGGTTTTTATCATATTAATAAATATGATAAACATTAGGATAAGACTTCAGGCTAAGCTTTATAACAAAGGGACCATGTGATTACTTAGACCAAGCTAGGATTTTTATCATAAGGTTTGGTTGTGTTGAAAAACATGACTAATCCTTAGGGTAAAAATTAAATCAAGTCCATATTATGATTAATTTATTCCTATTTAAATTTAAATAAAAAGCTCCTGTCAAATTTAAATTAAAAGGTCCAAATGAAACATTAGGCTAAGGTTTCAAAAATATAGATTTAATTAATCAATTATAGACCAAGGTAAAACTATCAATTTAACATTGAAGCACAAAAACCCTAAGCATGTTTAACCCCAAATGGGCTCCATTAAACCTAGAACTTGAAACATATAATCCATTGTTAGTTAATTTAGATAAGGGCAAACCAGAATCATGAACAATTAAGTTAGCCAAACCATGGTGTGGATGATCTTCAAATACAAATGATTTGCAAACATTCTAGTGACACTTTGATCAAGTGAATCTTCAATTTGAAGGTACAAATTTTCACAATTTGACACAAGGGTTCCTACTTTTCAAAAATAGGGGTATGTTGACCTCAACAACTGGTGAATTATGGGGGAAATATAGCAATATGTTAGAATTCAAAGACTCTAGTTCAAACTAATAATTAAGCTACTTATTCCATTTGATCAAGCACAATTATTAAGATTAGTTTATGGTTAGAACAAATCTTGCACATGTAGAATTAAGATCAAATATCAAAACTCAATCATGTTGCTTTGATTCCACTTACTCATTGCTAAAGGATTTAGAGAACAACTTTTAGGTTCATGACTTTAATCATTAACATTAACTTTCAACATGTTTGAATATTCATTAAGAACCATACTTAAGCTCAAGGAAGGCCTGAGAATTTCTCTACTATCAGTCAGGAATCCATAGCCTTGACAGAGATGTCTTTGGCTCCACTCAAGGCCTTGTTCCACTGCCAACCAGGTATCCATAGCCGCGGTGGAGATTACCAGAATCAACTTTACATAGAAATATTTTGACATTTTGTAATAAGGTTCTTATTTTTGTATTTTTCAAGTCATTTTGACTTTATAACAAAGTTTGGAAACCAAGTTAGTCAGGTTTAGGGCAATTAATGTTTTTTAATTGTAAGCATAATTGTAAACTTTGTTCCAGGCAATTAATGTTTTTTAACTGCAAGCATAATTATGTCATAATAGTCTAAGCTTTCATCCTACATGTGAAATCGTTCATAAAACCAAGATTATATCATAATAAGGTTTAAAATCTCAATGAACAATTAACTTATCCATCAGTCTTTGCTAGTTTCTCTAAACTACAACATCAAGATCATAGTTCAACAATCCATGATCAACCAATGTTGAGAAGTCATATCTACATTTTTGAACATGAATCTCTTGAGAAATTAGGTGAAATTTGAGCTAAGGGCTATTTAAAATGAATTATTAGAAGCAAATAATAAATCAAGAAGAAGCAAAAAATATATACAGACACTATATACAAAAAAGGGACATGAAGGAAAGAACAAGAAAGAAATGAGAAAGAAACTAAATTAAGCCCTACACTAACTTCATAAAATGCTTACCTCTAAGATCTAATAGAAAGTTATTTAGTCTACTAAAAAATCTTGAAACGTGAATGTTTTTTTATGGCAGCATCCTACTCATAGTGGTATTTGTATGTTCATGACTTCTGTGTGTTATATCTTGACTTTTCACCTCCATTCTCTAGTACATGGATTGAAGATATGGGTCTAAAACCCAATCATCTTCCTCCCAAATTCTTATAATTTATAGTATGAGTGTTATTTTTACTTCATCCATAGATAGATAGTGGCTTATATCATCTTCACCCAATAATGGTAGTTTGGCTAACATCCTTACGCTGATGTCTTCATTGGGCTCTTTTTGGGGTGGAAATAAACTACTAATTTTTGTACAAAAATCTTCCAAGTCATTCCAAAAGGCTTCTTCATCTTGATCAACTGAATGGATTTCATCTGGAATCTCATCATCAGAAACATGTTGGTCCCATACTCTTGACCTTTTTATGGGTTCATAATAAGGTTCTTGATCTGTTGCATTAACTTCATCTTCATCTTTTTTGTCCATAAGTATTTCAATGGCATCTTCAAGAACTTCATTCATCTTAGTTGTAACTTATTTCAAGAAATCCTAATATAATTGTTATTTATGGTCATTTTCTTCAGCAATATCTTCAATTTCATCAATGTCTTCATATGAAGTATCCTCATAGTTATCTTTTGAATAGAAGTCAATGTGTATTTGATCTTGTTCTGAGGATTGCTCATCCTGAGGAACTGCTCCTTCTAGAGTATCTTTAGGTTCACTTTCCTCTTCAAATGGAAAATCAAAAGCTTATACAAAGATAGATGTCCCTACAACATTGTCTTGATTAGGTACAATTTTATAAGTGTCTCTTCCATATTGAGATGCTTTAAAAACATTGCAATGATCAACCAAATTTATATCACAAAGATTCATTTCATGCATGCTCTCAGATGACTCATTCTTATTTTTTTGAAACCTAGGTGCAATTTTATTTTGATTTACATTATAAATGGCATTCAACATAGGCAAATTAAGATTGACATTTGAAATGGTAATGCTATTTAACCCTGGGGTTGTATTTGGTCATTGATTACCATAGCTTCAGCATAGGCCTAAGCTAATGTATCAATGACTCTAATAGATCTTTTCAAAAACATAGAAGTCAATAGATCTAAAACATCCTTATAATTATCTAAATCTAAAGCCTCAACAAGTTTATAAAGAGCTATTGTTGTATTAAGAATCTTTTGAAATCTAGCATTAAAATTTCTAATGGTTTCATTTGAATCCTTCTTCACAGTAATGAATTGTTGATAAAAGACATATGGACTAATGGTGTTTCCAAATTGATCAACAAAATAATTATCAAAATCATTCTAACTAATAATTAAATCCTTAGGAAGGTTAAAAAACCAATCATATGCCTCATCTCTAAGAGTAAAAGGAAAAAATCTAGAGACAACATCTTCATGAACAATATTTAACAATCTTAAGGTAGCCTTAAAGAACCTGATGTGATCCTCAACATTAACAACAATTATAATAATAAAAGAAGGCAAATACCTTTCAGGATTCTTGGGTAAGTCATGTACCTAGCTAGGCACATTGAAAGAAGAGCCTCCTAACCAGACCATACCTTGATGAGGATCTCACTTGTGGCAATTCCAGCTCCAAACCCTATTTGAAATATGATGTGTAATCCTCATATTTATAAATAACAATGATTAGACTCACACATTAAGCAAATTTTACACAAATATGTATAAATAATAGTAAATAACATCGATCTTTAACTAAATTAGCTCAAAGATATGTCTAAATACATTAGTATGAATGATCTTTACATGTTTCAAGCTCATATGAACTCAAATTTTCAAAGAATCAATCAATATTTGAACAAACTCGCTATTACTAACCTCAAACATATTGGATTTAAGCTATATTTACCAAAAATGTCCATATATCTTCAAATAACATCAATCTTTGTCTAAAGGAAGCATAAAGATTGGTCTAAGACTAACAAGATCAATGATCTTTATAAAAATATGCTACAAAAAACACAAATATGCAATGAATACATCAATCTTTGATCAAAATACACTAGAATTAGCAAATATTCTAAAAATTCACAAAGATCTAACTATGGGCTCTCCTTTTATCACCAACAAAGCTCCTCTTATTGATGCTTAAATGTGTACCATTGGTGTTCAAAATGTTTAGGAAATACTTCTCATTTTAGAATTTAGAGAATTTAGTGTATGAGTTGTAGGTTGTGATAAACATGTATCTGTTGGTGGAATAGAGGCAAAACAAGTGGACTATTTCATAATATTTATATTAGTTTGGTGGTTGAGAGCCACCGTGGCTAAATAGTAGATTTATGCAAATTATGAAGCATCTATGCTAAGAACATTGAATTATGATCAAGAATTAATCTAAGATGGATATTTACAATGAAAATTACACTAAGGTGATTAGGTTAGAAAAGAAGCATAAAAAAGGGTAGGGCAAAAAGAAATGTTATTGATCTTCATTCCAAACATCATGATAAAGTTCAAATGTAATCCAAGCATGTACTTTAAAACCAACATGTGAAGTGAAACAACTTATCCCAAATCACATCATAAATTAGGTAGACTTCTAAGGAAGGCATGGAAAGATGCAAATAAGAACCAAGCTCACTTTAAATATTTACCCCTACAAGAAAACAACATTGGACCAAATGCAAGAAGAGAAAGAAAATGAAATGAATGTAAGAACTTTTAGTCAACCTAGCATTGGCACAAGTTAACAACTTTTCAATCAAAGGTACACTCCAAGAATCCATAAGAACCATTCAAATCTGGCAATAAAAATGAGAAAATGAGAGAATAGACATGATAAAAAACACATAGATAAATACTAGACAATCTTTGTAGAATTCCTTGTTTGTATTATTTGCTCTAAGTTTACAAAGTGATTTTGCCTCTAAAAATCCCCCCCCCCTCTTTTAAAATTGACAATGCTCCTTTTATAAGATGAAATTAAGCATGTCAGTCAATCATAATCAATTAAAAAAGTATAGGAGTAGGGATAGTTATCATTTCCATAAATGTTTTAGAAATACACTAGACTTTCCCAATGAACTAATCTATAGGCAGTGTGTTTTACAAACAACATGTGTCTTTATAAATAGAATATCCCATTTTCAAAATAGATAAAATTTTGCTATATGAAGAATATTTCTAAGTCTCTTAACCTTTGGGACCCCTATGTTGTTGCAAGATCTTCATGGTTCCTTAATGCTCTTGGCCTAGAGTAATCCCCTTCTCTACTTGTGAGGTCAAACTAGAATTCTATGTTCCCTTAAGAAATACTCCTCCAAGCTATCATGACATATTAGATCATTCATTGGTGGACCTTGGATCAAATTATCTTTAGACATATGGTAATTCCATCTCTCTTTTACATTATTAGGTCCGTAAGGTCTCCAATTTGGCACATTGCACTCCCTAGATTTGACGTAGCATTTCCATCATGTCCCCATGTCATTCTATTCATCATTGTTCAAATATGACCATTTCCTATTTGGATTCAAGCAACTATCTTAAAATTGGCATCCATGTGACTATTATTTGATGTCTGTGGGAACGTCTTTGATGATCGTGTGATCGTCAATTTTAAACACATGATTAAGGATCTTTGTTATGTTAAAATTAACATCCATGTGACTGTCATTTGACATCCATGTGACTGTCATTTGACATCCATGAGAATGTCTTTGACGGTCACATGATCATCAATTTTAAACATGTGATTAAGGCTCTTTTTCTATGTTAAAATTGATGTCTGCAAGACTATCATTTAATGTTCATGGGAATGTCTTTGATGATCGTGTGACCATCAATTTTAAACATGTTGGGTGAATATTTTGTTGGCCATCTAACTGGTGACCAAAATAGTTCCTATCGCCACAGCATAGGGAGATTAATCATCCAATGTTGCAAGTTTACCACATCCAAAGGGGACAAATCTCTCCTCTCATCAAGGGGAGGTTCCCTATTAAATATACGGAGGCTATATACTATAAATATTTCCAAAAAGTAAGACATAGGGGTGGGATAAACCATCCATCTCTCTTTTTTTAGAGATGATCCTAACAAACAGAGGAGAAATCCTAGGTGATTGGTGAAGGTACTTCCCTTCTTTCAGAAGTAACTTTCAGCCAAGAGCCAGATCCCTTCCTAGAGAGTAGAAATCATGGTGAAGCAATGATACACACTTCTCTTCTTTCAGAAGTGCTTATTCTTACAAACAACAAGAGTCTTTATGGTAAATAAGTGACTGGTAAGTGGGTCCAAAGTAACCAGCAATCTAAGATGTAGCTCAAAGTCTCCACCTTGACTACCCTAGAGTGAGGTACAAAGAATAATGGGGGCACAAAGTCATCCCAAGGTCCTTTACACAAAAATAGAAAAGAAAAACACACACTAAAGACAACTATGACAGCGCAAAGTCTGAAAGTAGTTGGCTTCAGGACACCTTTCGTATCACCTCCACTAGTTTTGCTTGTTATAACAGACATATAAACAATCTCCTAAAGTAGCACAAGCTATAACATCACAAAGTCTGCAAGTAACTTGCTTTCTCATTCAATCAAAGAAATATGAACTACAATCTGAGCTCAAAGTCTCAATAATGCCTTTTAATTTGGGTAGAGTTTAGCTTCTTGTAAGGGGAAGATCTCCTTTGTAACAATGAAAGAGTTTACATTATATAGATGCCAGGAGAGACTTGGCACTTTGTCCCATGGAGTGACCTATGCTACACAATCAATGCCTTGGCTACATTTTTGATTCTGTCAGGAAGGGCCATGTTGGAGCAGGGCGGCTGCTTTAACTATGGCATGTTGGTTCATCTTCCTTGTCTTCTCCTGAGTCTGAATCACTCATTCCATCACTTGCTAGCTGTACGATTGTCTACTTGACCCACTGTTCCACCTACCAAAAATAACTCTTTTGAAGACATTTTTGGTCCTTCATATCAATCTTCTCTCTTTGAGTCTTCGAGCTCTCTTCTCAATCGATCGCTTGATTTAGGTTGAACCTTGAACCCGTTGAACCATTGAAAAGTTCATCAGTTCATTAGTTCATTCTGTCTCTTTTGTTCTATCGCTTATTGGTTCAATCACTTCTTCACCCCATGGTTGAACCATCCGTTGAACCACTTGTGTGCCGCTTTTTCTTTGATTGAGGCTGCCTTTGAACTTGTGAACCATGCTGAACCATTGAACTTTGAACTCTTTCAGTTCAAAGTTTAATCAGTTTATTGGTTCATTCTACGTTTTGCTCAAACATTGCTTCCTTTATCTTTCCAAAGCTTTGGTTGAACCTTTGAACCTTGAACCCATTGAACCTTTTGGTTCAACGGTTCATTGGTTCAATTGGTTCATTCATTCTTTCCTGTTTCTTCATACTTAGCCATTTC
This sequence comes from Torreya grandis, assembly GCA_037957365.1. Lineage (NCBI taxonomy): Eukaryota > Viridiplantae > Streptophyta > Pinopsida > Cupressales > Taxaceae > Torreya > Torreya grandis. Next base: position 2,128,719 of record JARHVA010002678.1, read on the forward strand.
CATCGAACAAAAATTCCAAAAGAATTATTCCTTTTGGGCCTTTGAACAAATTCAAAGGAATTGTCTTTTCTTTAACCTTCAAACCAATGCTACCTACCCTCTATAAGGGCATCCCTCTTTGACACGTGGCAGTATCCATCACTCCTTTCCAAGGACACGTGGAGTCTTCCACTGCATCGTGTTGAAACCCTCCACCATCGATGCTTGGCACTTTTTGCTATCAAGATTTTTCAAAACCATAGAAATGCTTGGGGCTCAGTCGAGCTGTTGTAGATGATGACACTTGTCAGCCTCCATCGATCTCTGCCAGGGGCACCTGGCACAGTCTGCTACTTCTCTAAAATAAAGCATAAAGGGGCTCAGTTGACAATACTTGGCAGCGTCCGCCTGACTCTTTATTTTGCATGCATCTCTTTTCTTAACTGAGGCAAACTTTGAAACCGTGCATTGAACCCACTGATCCTTTAATGAAAAAGTTGAAAAAATGATGAAATTGAATGTTTAGAACAAATTTTTGGAAAGGGGAGGGGAAATTTTGGCCATGCATGACCAAAATAGTCATATGTTGTCTGAAAAATGAGGAGTCATTTTTCAGGGACAACAGTTGGCTCCTGTTGGGAAACTTCCTTCAGATGACAACTCAAAATAGCTGAGGGGAGGAGAAACAAGAATATTTAGTGCCTTGAAGTGTGCCATTGGGCTATGGAGTCATGATACCTAAAAAAAAAGGCTCCAAAAATTAAAATGAAATGAACAAAATAGAACAAAAGACTATACAAATATACATATGTATAGGGGAACTCATTTGATACTTCAAGAGTTGAAGTGCTTTAGATGTTGCCCATTGTGAGGCAGAGAAAAGAGAGTGCCATCTTGATACTTCAACAAGAAACTATTTTTACCATTGAGATGATGAATAGTAAAAGGGCCCCTCCATAGGGAATCAAACTTTCCATGCATCCCCTTTGGTTCTATTCTCTTGGCCCACAGCAGGACTTGATCTCCAATCTAGAAATCATGATTCTTTGCTTTTTGGTTGAAGAGATTCTTCACCAGAATTTGATGGGTGGAAATTCAGTCCACCACTACAGTTCTCTTCTCATTCAGCTTAGCAAGGCACATGATCCTCTTCTCAAGTGAGCTCTCATATGTTTGATCTTCAATCACCTTAGCCAATTTCAATGCTGGCAATTCCAAGGTGATTGGTATCTCAACATTGACACCATATAGAAGTTGGAAGGGAGACATACCAATTGATCTCTTTGGTGTAATTATGTCTGCCCATAGAGCATCAACCAATGCCTTATGCCAAGTCCTTTGGTTGTCATCCACCAGCTTCTTGATGCTAGTCACTATATTTTTATTGCTTGACTCAGCCTATCCATTCCCTTATGAAAAGTAATCAGAGGAGTGGGAGAGTGTAATTCTATAGTAGAAGCAGAATTGAGTAATCTCCTAAGAAGTGAAATAGGCTACATTGTCAGTGATAATTTTGATTACGACCCCAAACCTAGACATGATGTTCTCTTTGAGAAAATTGCATACTACTTCTGAAGTAGCATGTTTGGTTGGAACTTCTTCCACCCATTTGGTGAAGTAGTCTATTGCCATGAGGACATAGTCATGTCCAACACTTGATGATGGGTTTACAGCCCTAATAAAATCAATTCCCCATTACTGGAATGGCTCCTCTATGATCACTGGTTCGAAGGGCAGGGCAACTAGTTTGGGCCTTCCAATAAACTACTGGCACAGTTCACATCCCCTGACCCACTTGTATGCATCTTGAAAGATATTTGGCCAATAATACCTAGCTCATAAGATCTTATGGGCAGTCACAGGGTCAGAAAAATGTCCTCCACAGGCTGAATTGTGGAAAGACTTCAGAAGTTGGCTTTGTTGCTCCTTGTCCACACAGTGAAAGAACGTTCCATCAAGGCTCCTCTTGTACAGGCCGTTGTCCTAGAGGACAAAATTAGCAACTTTCAGCTTTATGGTTCTCCTTTCTTTATAAGATAGGTGAGCAATACATTCACCATAAGTAAAGAAATGATCAATACCTAAATACCACTAATTTGTGGTGGAGACAAAGAGGACTATTGGTGTGTCATCCTCATCCACTTTCGGTTCTTCATGCTCTGTTCCTCTTAGCTTGTTATTAGCAATTACTTGGCATAGCTCCTTTCCACATACCAGCTTTGTTAGCTTGATGATCAGATCAAACTCTTGGATCTTTGCAACCCAATTGCCTCTTTTCATCCCAAACTCTTGCTGAGTCAATATAGATTTCACTATGGTGTCAAGGACCAAGGCAGTAACTTGAGAATTGAGGATGTAGAAATGAAAATGTTTCACGGCCTTCAACATTGCATAAGCGTGCTTCTACATATTTGAGTACTTCAACTCATGAGCTTTGAGAGGATAGCTCATGAAAGAAATGGGAGATTCCATATCTTCTTTATTCTATTGAACCAGAATTACTGAGAGCGTATGTTTCGAAGCATAGTTGTAAATGGTGAACTCTTTACTATACTCTGGACAAGCCAAAATTAGAGCATGGGCAATGGCAATCTTGATATCCTCAAAAACTAACTTGCCTTCCTCAGTCCAACTGAAGGTGGCCTTTCCTTTCATCATGTTTACAATGTGTCTGGTCTTCTTGACAAATTCAAGGATGAATCTCTGTAAGATATTCACCTTTCTAAAAAAAGAGTGAACAACAGTCTTGCTTGTGGGCAAGGAAAGTTCTTGGATAGACTTGACTCTGTCTAAGTCAATCTTTATGCCTCCTTTGGACACAATGTGTCTGAGAATTTTCCCCTCTGTTACTCTAAAAATTGACTTCTTGGGATTTAAGGAAATGCCATTCTGGTGGTAGCATTCTAGCACTTGCTGTAAATAGCTCACATGATCTGGGTGATGCTTAGAGAAGATAGTCAAGTCATCAAGATAAACTATGATGAACTTACCCATCTCATCCTTAAAGGCAAGGTCCATTGCTCTTTAGAAGGTGGTGCCAGCATTTATCAAGCCAAAAGGCATCCTTTTATATGCAAATGTGCCCCAAAGTGTGGTGAAAATAGTCTTATGCTGGTCTGCTTCACCAACTTCAACTTGATTATATCTTGGGAAGCCATCTAGCATTGATAACATCTCTAATCCCATCACTGTCTACAACACTTGATCCATGATTGGCAAAGGATAATTATCCTTCAAGGATGCTTGATTCAAATTTTTAAAATCCACACAAAGGCAAATTTCACCATTCTTCTTCCTTACAGGCACTATATTGGCAATCCATGTGGAATGATGGATTGGGAAGATTATCCCAGTATTTAGCATTTTTTGAATCTCCGATAAAATAGTACTTGATATTTTTGGATTATAATGTTGGGACTTTTGCCTGTAAGGTGTTGAATCAGCGTTGAGAGGAATGTTGTGTCAAATTTCATCAAGCTGGAGTGATTTTAGGTCATCATAGGAGTATGCTAGGACATCCATGTATTCATTGAGCAAAGTGGTGAACTTGAAACCTCTTTAAGAGTACAACATTTCCCAATGTTTACCATCTTGGGGTTTGCTTTGGTTCCCAGATTTACTTGATCAAACCCCTGGGAGGAGCTTGAATCCATTTGTCACTGTTTGATGAATCTATCATACTTATCAAATAGCTTTTCGAGGGAAACAAGGCCTTTAGGATTTTATTCCCTTTCAGTTGCAAGAACTCCTCACCTGTGCTTGAAATTGATTCAAGAGTCAGTTTAGGCTCTTGAGATTCACTGCCTTCAAAATGCAGTTGTTCGAAGCTGTCCTTTTACTCCAAGAAGGCAATGATTTGATTGTCATTATTAAATACCTGCCAATGACTAGCATTATTAGGCATGTTTGGTCTAAAGACCAGCTCAATAGTGTACCTGTCTCCTTCGAAGTCTGGGTGAGGGATCAAGAGGGTAGTAGAAACAGCTAGCGCATCAACCCGATCATTGAATTCTTTAGGAACTGTAGAGATGTTGAAAGCATCAAAGTTTTCGAGTTGATCTGAGATTAGATTATAGTAGTGGTGCAATATTTCATTCTTGGTTTGATATAGGTTTCTCACCTGAAAAACCACCAATTTGGCATCTCTTTTAGCATGAAGGAGTTTGATGCCTTTGTCCATAGCAGCTTTTAATCCCAGCAAGAGAGATTCATACTCAGTTGTGTTGTTAGTGTTGCTAAATTACAACTTATTAGAAGAAGGAAAAATATCTCTTTGAGGAGATATTAACATAACCCTGGCTCTTGAACTGGTGGAGGAGCAACTGCCATCAAATTCAAGAATCCATACCTCATTTGATACTAATTTCCTTTTGGGTTCTTCTTTATTCAGAGGAGGGGATTCTTCCACACTTGTATTGGGCTCAGCCAATTCTTCTATTGTTCCACCTGACTGCATTTTCAAGTTGTCACCTTCAGGAGCTTCATCAGATGCCTCATGAACTTTATCCATGGATAGAAAGTAGTTATCCATGCCTGAAGACTCAAACAGGATTTGAGCTTTAGGTGTTGAGGTCCAAGTAACTACATATTTTGCTTCCTTTTTAGAGAGTAGCCTCTTCATGACACCTTTGACTGGAATTCTTGTCTTTGATAAATCCATGCTCAATTCACCACCAACATTCCTATAGAAATTCTACCCAAAAAGGATATCATATGATGTTGGGACGTCTGCTACCAAGATAGTCATCTTGATTATTTTATCTAGAAAGGCAACAAATGCAAATTAGGCATCTTTTATTTGCTCCAATAGTGGCACTTGTTTGTTCTCCATGGAGAAGCATTTACCAAATGTCTTGGTCAGTGTGAGATCAAGGGATTCAGTTACTTTAGTAGGCATGACATTATCTGAAGCTCCAAAATCAATAATGCAATTATTCAGTTGTCATCCATTTATTAACAATGAGACATAAAAGGTTCAGTCCTACTAGGAGCAGCAGGAGGGGAAATGAAAAGATTGTTCTTAGTGGATGCATCCTTGGGGGGATTATGAGTCACTTTGGGAACTAATTGCTCAACAAGGACATTCTGGTTTTTTACATACTAAACCAATTTATCTAATTGTTCAGGTTGAGACTACAAGAATTCAAATTCAGACATTTGAATCTTGGTTTTTTTAATATGATCAATTATGTCAAATAATGGAAATGAACTAGGTATAGAGGATGGGAGTTCATCATTTTGATTTTTGAAAGGGGGAGGACTGGACTGTGAATTTGAAGTAGAAGGCATAGAGGCATTTGGGGTACTTACCTTCCTCGCAATCACCAGGTCCTTTGGCTGGAAAAGAAGAGTGGATCCCTGCTTAGCAATTGAAACTGCTAGTTGAGGTCACTCCTCTGCTTTCTCCTTATCAACTTGTTGAGTTGATTGGTTCTTAGACTGGGTGAATACAGCATATGGTCCCTCAGTTGCATTTCCTTCACTCCTGGGTTCATCCTGATGTTTAGGAAACCAATATGGGAGTTGCTAGCTAATTCTTCTTCTTCCTCAATGAAGAGATTATCATCATCTTTAGGATTCAACTTAGGCTGGAATGAGAAATCTGGTTTAGCTTCAAGATATCCAACTGTTGAGTTTTTTGGAGGTGCTTCAAGGGCGAGGTTCTTCTATGGAAGAGGAAGGCAATTTTGCTGTCCCTGATGCCTGGCAGCATTGCCTTGGTATGCCTAATTTTGGAATGTCTTCCTAGGCATATCTCTATACGCAAGAGCAAATTACATCCCTTGTGCCATTTGATTTTTGAGAGCTAGCATTTCATTTGCTAGCTTTTATACCATTGGGTCAGTGGTCACTGTAGGTGAATACTCAGAAGATGAAGAGGATTTACCTTTATTAGGGTCTCTCTTTATCTTTTCTACTAAGATAAGGTCATCCTCTACCTCAGTAGACAAGTCTTGAGCAGTAGCAAGGTCCATGTGTCTGGCCCATCTCAGCAAAAAACTCACTTCAGGCAGTTATGAGTTGATGAAGAATCATTTGAGGTTTTGAGGTGTCGGCTGGGCGACCATGGGAACCCTGTGCCTTAGTTTGTCGAACTTGGTAATAAAATCCTTCATAGGCTCATGAGGCTCTTTCTTCATCTAAGTGAGTTGGGCCAGCAAGGCATGTGCATATTTTGTAGGCTTGAACCTAGCTTCAAATTTATCTTTCAGAGTGTCTCAATTACTCACTGATCTAGCCTACAGGTGATAGAACCAATCTGTAGCAGCGCCTTGTAGGGTCTCTACGAATAGTCTGACCATTATATCTTCAAATTCCACCCCTATTACACTGCAAGCTATGCTAAAAGTTGCAATGTGTTCATTAGGATGAACCTTCCCATCACCAAAGAATTTAGTGAAATTCTTTCTTGAACTACATGGAAGTTCATGCAGAGGTGGAGTCAAATTCAAGAGATTGAAAGAATTACTCCAGGGGCCTTGAGCCATGATTTGATTATGCAAAAGTGGGATCACTAATCTAGGTGGAGCGTGGATAGGCAAAGGTTGGCCAGCAGTAGAAAAAGAAGCTCTGCCTTATGTTGGTGGCCTGGTAGGGATAGGAGGAAGACTCTTAGTTCATCCAAGGTGAGGTTATAGAGAAAATAGCTCAAAATTACTCTGTTGCACCAACTCAAAATTAGGGTCAACAATACCTTGGGATTTTTGGCCTCTAGTATAACATGGAGTTGCCAGATTGTAAAACACAAAAAATGGAAAAGAGTAGGATTTGTTTTAGCTTGAATTTTGAGACTTTAAACTGTGTGCTCTATCCCCAACAAAGTTGCTAAAAACTGTGGCGTGTTGGTTCATCTTCCTTGTCTTCTCCTGAGTCTGAATCACTCATTCCATCACCTGCTATCCGCGTGACTATCTACTCGACCCACTGTTCCACCTACCATAAATAACTCTTTCGAAGACATTTCTAGTCCTTCATATCGATCTTCTCTTTTTGAGTCTTTGGGCTCTTTTCTCAGTCGATCACTTGATTTAGGTTGAACCTTGAACCTGTTGAACCACTAAAAATTTCATCAATTTATTGGTTCATTCTATCTCTTTTGTTCTATCACTTCTTGGTTCAATCGCTTCTTCACCCCTTGGTTGAACCGTTCGTTGAACCACTTGTGTGCCATTTTTTCTTTGACTAAGGCCGCCTTTGAAATTGTGAACCATGTTGAACCATTGCACTTTAAACTCTTTCGATTCAAAGTTCAATCAGTTTATTGGTTCATTCTACATTTTGCTCAAACGCTACTTCCTTTATCTTTCCAATGCTCTGGTTGTGTTGGGTGAATATTTTGTTGGCCAGCTAACTGGTGACCAAAATAGTTCTTATCACCACAGCATAGGGAGATCAATTGACTAGATGTGCAGGTTTACTGCATCAGCAGGAGACAAATCTCTCCTCTCATCAAGGGGAGGTTCCCTATAGGTATGTAGGAGATGCAGGAGGCTATATGTGTGTGTGTGTGTGTGTGTGTATATGTATATATATATATATGTGTGTGTGTATATGTGTGTGTCTATATATATATATATATATATATATATATATATATATATATATATATATATATATATATATATATGTATATGTATATATATATATGTATATATATATATATATATATATATATGTATATGTATATATATATATGTATATATATATGCAGAAAATAAGACACAGGGGGTAGGACAAACCATCCATCTCTCTTCTTTCACAGATGATACTGACAAACAGAGGAGAAATACTGGGTGATGGGGAAGGTGCTTCTCTTCTTTCAGAAGCAACTTTCAGCCAAGAGCCAGATTCCTTCCTAAATAGTAGAAATCCTGATGAGGCAACAGAAGGCACTTCTCTTCTTTCAGAAGTGCTTGTTCTTGGAAACAACAAGACTCTTTCTGGTAGCAAGTAACCGGTAACAGGGTAACCATTAGCCTGAAGTGTAGATCAAAGTCTCCACCTCGACTGCGCAAAGAGTATATCACAAAGGATAATGGGGACACAAATTCGCCCCAGAATCCTCAACACAAAAAAGTAAAGGAAAAACACTGACTGAAATCAATTGTGAAAGCACAAAGTCTTTTTATAATTGGTTTCATGACACTTCTTTGTTACCTTTACTAATTCTGCACACCAAATTAAATGAATAAGGACACCTTCAGATGACACAAGTCAGAACAGCAAAAAGTCTAGAAAAACTTGCTTTCTTATTCAAATAACAAGGAAAATGAAATTACAACCTGAGCTCAAAGTCTCAGTCTTCTTCTTTCAAAATGTACAGATTTTCATTCTTGTAAAATGAGAAGTCTCTTTGGTTCAAAATGAGAGATTACAATATATAGAGTCCCAAGAAAGACTTGGGCGTTCATTTTTCAAAGAACGGCCCATGCTGTACATTTAACACCTTGAATGCATTTTTAGGTTTGTCAAAAGACTGCATTAAAAATAGGGCAACTGTCTTAACTATGGCATGCCATTTCATCCCATATGTCTTCTCTTGAGTCTGGATCATCTAGTCTGTCCCTTTTGATGTCTGCGCAGCTATCCATTCATCTTTACTTCATGGAAGAAAACAGGCCATGTCTTTGGTTTGGTGTGCTCAGAAGTCTACTCAATCTGTTATTTCACATACTTGAAAATAACTCTTTCGAAGATATTTTTGATCCTTCGGTCTCGCTCCTCTCTTCATTGCTTAAGCGCTTCTTCACTCTTTATAGCCCTTCTTGCCTATGTCTTTGGGGGGTCCTTTTTGCGTCATTGACAAGTGGCAAGTTCCACTGTTATGTAATTCATTAGAAACTCATGGAAAATGGAGTCCACGACATGTTTTTACTGAGAAACTCAAAAGGAGAACACGAATGCAAACACTTGTCACATTCGCTACACTTTGTCTTCTTCCATCGGGCACTTTTTCGCGGGCTTTTCTCTTCCTGCTACAATTTGAGCTATTGGGCTATCTTTCCAGCCAATCACTTGGTCTTTCCTTTGAGTTTTTTGCTTTATTTGAGTTTCAATGGATATTCCCTTATGTTAAATTTGACATCCACAGGGACGTCATCGGTTGACTGTTGCTTGAACCATGTTGAACTTTTGAACCCGTTGAACCTTTTGATCCTACGGTTCAATGGTTCATCTGTTGAAGCATCTTGAACCTTTTGATTGAACCAACCGATTGAACCAACTTTGGTTCAAAGGTTCATTCTTTCTTACTTAATTAGCCTTTGTTCTTTTGCACCAAGCGCGTGGAATCAACTTGGTCATTGGACCCATTAAACCTTTGGAACCCCTTTACGAAAAAAGCTTAAAAATGAGGTATTTGAAAGCTCACAACAAATTTTGAGAAGGAGAGAGAGAAATTGAGCTGTAGGTTGTCTCAAAAATGAGTGGCATTTTTTGGGGACAACAGCTGGCTCCAGTTGGAAAACTACCTTTAGTTGCAAAAATCAATTGAAGGGAGTAGAATCCAGAATCTCCAGTGCCTTAGAAGCATGCCATTGGGCTACGGAGTCATGCTACCCAAAAAAAAAGGTTCCAAAAAATGAAAACAAAAATCATAAAATAGAACTAAAGACTATACAAATATACATATGTACAGATGATCTTATTTGATGCCTCAAGATTTGAAGCGCTTCAGATGCTGCCGACTACGAGACAGTGAAAATGGTGTGCCATCTTGATAAACCAGCAGGAAACCATTTTGTCCCCATAAACGGTGACGAGTGAATGGAACTTTCCACCAGGAAACCAATTTTCTGTGTCTTCCTCTTGGCCTTTTCTTCTTCTTGCTCCAAGGTAGGACATGGTCTTCAAACTGAAAACCATAACTCCTTGCTCTCCCTGTGAAGAGTTTCTCTGCCTGATTTTGGAGTGCAGCAGTATGGTCCGGTACCATAATTTGTTATCCTGATAACTCAGCCTAGCACATGTCTTGATTGTCCCCCTCAGATATCTCAGATTCTTTTTTATTTAGAGGGGAGGGTTCTTCTGCACTTATGCCGCACTCCACAAATTCTTTTGCTATTTCATCCCTGCTTGAAGATTCAAATAAAATTTGGGCTGCAGGGGCCGCCATTTGGGTGTTGACACATTTGACATGATCAATTATGTCAAATGGTTGGGTTGGACTAGGCACAGGGGATGGGAGTTCTTCTTTTTGGTTTATGGGAGGGGTGGGAGGACTGGCTTGCAAAATTGAAGTAGAAGGTGTAGAAATGTTTGGGATACTTACTTTCTCAGCAATCACTGAGTCCTTCGACTGGATAGATAGAGTGGTCCCGCTCTTAGCAATCAAAATTGTAGGCTGAGGTCGCTCCTCTGTTTCTCCTTTATCAGCTTGTTGAGCTAACTGATTCTGGGACTGGGTGATCACAGAATATGATCCCTTAGATGCTCCACCTTTACTTTTGTGTTCATCCTGGTAATCCAAGAAAATGATGTGGGAGTTGCCAGCTGACTCTTCTTTCTCCTCCGTGAAGAGACAAGCATCATTTTCTTGATTAAACTCAAGTTGGAAAGAGAAGTCATGCTCTGTTTCCAAATACCCAACTATTGAGTTAGATGGAGGTGCTTCAATGGCAAGGTTCCTCTGAGGGGGAGGAAGATGATTTGGCGGCCCTTGATGTGCCTGATCAGGGAATGTCCTCCTTGGTACATCTCTGTATGAAGGAGAAGATGGCATTCCTTGTGCCATTTGTCTTCTGAGGGCCAACACTTCATTTGCTAGCTTCAGCACCATTGGATTAGTGGTGACTGCAGGTGAATATTCAAAAGATGAAGAGGATTTACCTTTATTTGGATCTTTCCTTATCTTTCCAGCTGAGATAAGGTCATCTTCCACCTCAGTGGCCAAGTCTTGAGCAACCTCAAGGTTTATGTGTCTAGCTCGTCTCAACAGAAAACTCACTTCAGGCAGTTGTGAGTTGATGAAGAAACACATGAGATTCTGAGGTGTCAGCTGGGTGATCACGGGAATCATGTGCCTCAGCTTGTTGACCCTGGCAATGAAGTCCCTCATAGGCTCATGGAGATCCTTCTTCATTTGTCTGAGCTGGGCCAAAAAGGCATGTGCATCTTCTGTTGGTTTGAACCTTGCTTCGAACTTGGCTTTGATTGTGTCCCAGTCAGTCACTAATCCAGTCTACAGATGGTAAAACCAGTCTAAAGTAGCACCTTGTAGCATCTCCACAAATAGCCTGACTGCTACGTCTTCAAATTCCACCCCTATCACACCACAGGCTATGGTGAAGGCTGCAATGTGTTCATCAGGGTGGACTCTTCCATCACCAAAGAATTTGGGGAAATTCTTCCTTGAACTGAGTGGTAGCTCATGCAGGGGTGGAGTTAGATTAAGTGGGCCAAATGAGTTGTCCTAGGGGCCTCAAACTGCCATGATTGGATTATGAAAAATAGGGATAACACATCTAAGTGGAGTTGCCAAATTATAAGACAAAAATAAAAAAGAAATTGGCATTGCTTCAGCTTAAAGCTTGAGGCTTCAAACTGTGCTTTCTTTCCCAGTAGCTCTAGTTTTGTAGACCAGATAAAATAATGGATATGGAGGATGGAGGGAGATAGTAAGGCTATAATGATAGTGGGTAAGGCCCAGCTGGGAGTTGCTAGACTTTATAATGGATAAGGGTAGGGACTGCTTGTTCAAATTCCCAGTGGAGTCACCAAAAACTGTTGGGTGAATATTTTGTCAGCCAGTTAACTGGTGACTAAAATAGTTCCTATCACCACAGCATAGGGAGATCAATCGACCAGATGTGCAGGTTTACTGTATCAGCAGGAGACAAATCTCTCCTCTCATCAAGGAGAGGTTCCCTATAGGTATGCAGGAGATGCAGGAGGCTAATATATATATATAGACATATGCAGAAAGCAAGACATAGGGGGTAGGATTAACCATCCATCTCTCTTATTTTAGAGATGATGCTAACAAATAGAGGAGAAATACTAGGTGATGGGGAAGGTGCTTTTCTTCTTTTAGAAGCAACTTTTAGCCAAGAGCCAGATTCCTTCCTAAATAGTAGAAATCTTAGTGAGGCAACAGAAGGCACTTCTCTTCTTTCAGAAGTGCTTGTTCTTGCAAACAACAAGACTCTTTCTGGTAGCAAGTAACTGGTAACAGGGTAACCAGCAGCCTGAAGTGTAGTGCAAAGTCTCCACCTCGACTGCCCAAAGAGTATATCACAAAGGATAATGGGGACACAAATTCACCCCAAAATCCTCAACACAAAAAAGGAAAGGAAAAACACCAACTAAAATCAATTGTGAAAGCACAAAGTCGTTTTACAGTTGGTTTCAGGACACTTCTTTGTTACCTTTACTAATTCTATGCACCAAATTAAATGAATAAGGACACCTTCAGATGACGCAAGTCAAAATAGCACAAAGTCTAGAAAAACCTACTTTCTTATTCAAATAACAAGGAAAATAAAATTACAACCTGAGCTCAAAGTCTCAGTCTTCTTCTTTCAAAATGTGCAGAGTTTCATTCTTGTAAAATGAGAAGTCTCCTTGGTTCAAAATGAGAGATTACAATATATAGAGTCCCAAGAAAGACTTGGGCATTCATTTTTCAAAGAATGGCCCATGATGTACATTTAATGCCTTGAATGCATTTTCAGGTTTGTCAAAGGACTGCATTAAAAATAGGGCAGTTGTCTTAACTATGGCATGCCATTTCTGTTTCTATGCAAAATTGCTTTCTACATTCAAAGAAGAAATAAGAAACTAAGGAAATGGTCAAGGCTAGAAGTACCTGATAAAGTTGTGCGCACCGAAATCAGACGTTGAAAGATTCTCCTCTTTTGCTGTGGAGGAATGACACCTGCGAAGAAAAGGCTAAAACACGGAAAAACGTTAGTCAAAGGATATGGTGGGCTGTCAGGCGAACGCCCGATCCTGAAAGTACGAAGACTCCCTAGAAGGATATCAACCCACTGATAAAAAAGAGCAAAATATTGGATGAAAGTAGATGATAATGAAAGATAAAAAATGACAGAAAAATAAAGAGCGTACCTGATATGCGGCACTGTTCTGCACAGTCGCCGGCGTCGGTCTCTGTGGTGCCGGCGTCGGTCTCTGTGGTGCCGGCGTCGGTTAGGGAAGGTGCCGACGTCGGTTAAGGTGCCGTCGTCGATCGGGGTAGTGACCGGCGTTGGTAGGGGCAGGTTCTGGGAAAGTCTGGACAGGTTCGGGACAGGGTCTGGGAGAGTCGGGACAGGGTCTGATAAGGTCAGGGTAGGGTTTTGGATAGAGTCGGGACAGGTTCTGAGAGAGTCGAGACAGGTTCTGGGCAAGGTCAGGTCGGGGTCTGATAAGGTCAGGGTAGGGTTTTGGATAGAGTCGGGACAGGTTCTGAGAGAGTCTGGACAGGTTCAGGATAGGGTCTGGGAGAGAGGCAGGGATAACAGAACTGATAAATAATAACTGAGAAAGAAATGAAATAAATAGAATAATACTTACCTGCCAGAAGACGCGATGAAAGCCATAGTTGGAGTCGGATTGAATGCAGAGAGTGTTGATGTCGTAGTGTTGATGATTGCTCGGGGTTCGCAGGTTGGTGGAGGAATTCGCAGGTTGGTTGCTCAGCGTTTCGAATAGTTGGATAGCGTTCGGGGTCTTGTCTCGAATGGTTGGCGGAGGTTGATGAAGGCGAGAGACGGTTCCAGAGGCGGTTCGTCAACCATTTCAGAAAACCGAATGATAACTGATAACGGATAACGGCAAGGTGACCGACGTCGGCGACATCGGTCGGGTAAAGACCGACGTCGGCAGATGTATAATGGGGATAGAGTCTACCTTTAGCTCTGTGTTCATTTTTACATGCTGCCAGGGTCAAGGTTGGTGGAACAAGTGATCGGCAAGGGTTCAATAGGCGAAGAAGAATAAGACAGGGAATGACCAGGGGAGTCGACACGATTTCGGTGTCTACATTTGCCCCTTTTTGTCTTGTTGGTTGTTCTGGATGAACTGCAAGACAAAAATAGGAGTGAGTGCCCCAGGTGAGGGATAAGGTTGATTTCGTCTTGTTGGTTGTTCGAATGAACTGCAAGACAAAAATAGGAAGCGAAGTGCCCCGAGTAAGGATGAGGTATTCCCCCTCAAAGCAGGAGTCGAGGGAAGGGAACCGGGAATCGGGTGCTGATTTGACAAAGAGCGAATGAAAAAGGGGTGAGGGTGAACGCTGCAAAGGTCGTGATTGCGCGCATACCACTACACGAGATGGTCAGGCCAAAGTGTCGCAGGTCAAGGGTCGAGGAGTGCCAAAATTGAAGTAACCGGGCCCCAGCATTTAGTCGTCTGCTGATCGGGTCACTCAATCTAAGCTGAAGCTCCAAATGGGTCGTCGCGTTCCAGGTATCTCGAGCTCAGGAAGTGCTCCTATAAACGCAAAAAAATCACAAGTAGGGCAGATCAACCGGTGTGCGATCCTATACTTGTGAGGGTCCAAAAAGGTCTGCGCACAATTCTGCTAACCAGTCATGAGGTAGCATACATGCAAAAACAACCAAGGCAACAACATCTTGGAAGTGGTCGAGGTCGGAGGAGATAGGCATGATCTCCAATGGTTGGTGGTCGATGGATGGATGAATGGACGAAAGGATGCGGCCGAGCTAACCCCAGAAGACCCCATGTCAACTGAGTGCTGCCTACATAGCCCTGGTAATAAGGCCTCAGGCCGATGTAGTTCTCCCTAGAAGGGAGGAAGGGTCAAAGGGATGGAAATGGTCGTGGTCGAGGGCAAAGGTTATGGTTAAAAGAAGGCAAGAAGGTTTGTCCATCAGAGAGACGAACAAACAAGAATGGTCGAGCTAACCCCAGAAGACGGTCGTGTCATCTGAGTGCTGCCTACATAGCCCTGGTGATAAGGCCTCAGACCAATGTAGTTCAGACAAAGGGTCCAAGTGGTAGACAGGTGGTTAAAATAGTTGATAGATTGGTCATGGTTATGATGAAATGATGAGGAAAAAAAAGATGTTGCAGCCTTTTCCAAATGGTGTATTCTGCAACATTGGTTGAGGGGTTTTTCATCCCTAGCAATATTCCATATTCATGATGGATGTATGCTAAAAATGAATTGAAGTCTATTTATGCTTCAGCAAGTATTGGTTTATGCTTAACATAAATTGTGGCGGGTCGATAGTTTCCATGTGTATTGGTGTCCATAGAAACTAGGGTGAAGAGGCTAGGTCATGTTGATGGTCTGAAAAGAGAGTTGAGCTGAGTTGATTGACAAGTGATGAAGGTGGATGTGACCAAAGTGCAGAAGAAGTGAAAAGCATATTGCTCTTTCATTGACAAGGACCAAAAAGATAGCATAGATAGGGGTTATGAGAACCAAGAGCCCCATTCATGCGTGACGTCGTTGACCATAGTTATGTTAGAGCGGTAATCGAATCACTTAGACATTAAAGTGAGCTCGAAGTCCCTTGAGCAGGTAATAGGAGGAGGAAAGAGGGTAACCCGTTTTAAGAGCAGAGATAACTTTGCCCCTTTTTATAGGAGACCCTGAGACAACTACAAGCCAAGTCCGTGACTCGTTTTTTTTTTTTTTTTTTTTTTTTTTTTTTGGCGCAGACTGATCAATGCGGGAAGCCTGCATAGAGATGTCATTTGATGTATGATCATGTTGTGAAGCTGATCAATGCGGGAAGCTTCTAAAATGGTTGCTGTTTATTGCCAGAGTAGTCATAGCCATCCTTCGAGGGAGTGGTCTAGATTTTTGTTTAATATAAAGGCTTTTGAATAGCTATCCTTCGAGGGAGCAGTCTATTTATTACAGCAATGATAGTACAGCTGTCCTTCGAGGGAGCAGTCTATTTATTTTTTGATTTTGATATTGATATAGTGACCATGGATATGTTTTGACATCTTGATTTGTTTTGATAGAAGTGTGAGTCATGGACAAGACGGTAGAAGGTCAAGAGCTCCCTTTTATTAGGACAAAGCATCCATATATCATAAAAGGGTTATAGTAGTTGTTAAGAGGAATAGGGTTGAAAGGAAGTAGGATGAAGAGGACGGGGATTGTTCAAGGGACGAGCTCAAGTTAAGTGTCAAGTGGACGAATACTCGACTAGCAGTAGAACGGTCGCAGATGCAACGCATTAAGAGGCTCAGGTTCTGGGCGTCCATCAAGAGAAGACCGACGGTAAGTCCCTGATCCATACTTGTGCGTGATAATAAAAGGTCTGAGCCAATTAGGAGCAAACTTGCCCCATTTGCCTCTTTCCGGATTGGTCAGGTGTTGATTGATGAGTGGATGTGAAGTTGGTTGATACGGTTGTTGATTGATCGAGGAAGGTTGAATGTTTTGATAAAAAGATTGGTCAATGTTTGGTTGAGATTTGGTCATTTGATAATTGGTCAATGGTTGGTCGAGGGTTGATTGGTTGGTATTTGGTTTTTGGTTGGGTCGAATGTTTGGTTGAGGTCGGGTTAAATGTTAAGTTGAAAGAGTGATTGATATATGGTCGAGACTGTGTTGAAAAATTGGTCAAAGTTTGGATGAAGGTTGAATTCCCCCAGCGGCTAGGGAGAATGTTTGACAAATTAGTTAAGGTCGATTGAGGTTTAGTGGTCAGATGGACTGTGTTGATGTTGAATAAAGGAGTTAAAGGCAGCGAAGGGACCCTAGCCTGGCGTGGAGATCCCGATTTAGATGACGAGGTTGGAGAGGTATGGGTTGGTGTTGATAATTTGTCAAAGGGGTGGTCAAGAGGATCCTTGATAAGAAAGGAATCCTTTTTCCGGTGGTGACGAATGACAGCTTTAAGAGCGCAACAACGCTCGGTGTCATTTCCCGGAGTGTGATGATAATAGCAGAATTTAGAGTTGTCGAACCAAGATGGCCTTGATCCGAGAGTTGATAAGTGGGGTGGTGTTAAAGGTTTGTTGATAACGTGGTCGAGAAGGGAGGTGTCATTCTCCAAACATTGGTGAACGACGACCTTGAGGGCATGACAATGCTCCGTGTCGTGCCCAGGCGTGCGATGATACGCACAAATGCGAGTGTCATCGAACCATGGTGGTTTTGGTCCGAGAGAGTGATATGGTCTAAGAGGTGGGAGATTGAGACGAGAGGACTGCAACAATTGCCGTAACAGCAAGGCGTAAGAACTTGCTAATGGGTCGGGATGTTTTATTGCAGAGAGGGTTGGTGACATGGATTTGGGAGGCGTAAGAGACGTTGGTCGATGGTTTGAAAGAGGTATAAGTCTGACGGGTTGATAGAATAATGGAGGTGACTTACCTCTGTGAAGTATGGGAGTGGGAAGCACTCTGAGTAAAGTAGATGGATGTGGGCCCAAGATTGAAGGTAATGACGAAGATAGGGGAGGAGACCTCCGGTGTGGTTTAGTAGCCTTCTTTGGTTTGGGTTGAGGGCCACCTTTTTGCGAGGCAAGATTAGATGTGGGGCGAACATCAAGAGGTTTAATCTCTTTGGGCATGATGGACGCCTGCGCGGGTTTGGATTTAGATGTGGACGGTTTTTCTCTCAATGGAGAAGGGATTGAAGGTGTGGGCTCTTTAAGAGGAAAGAGCACCGGAGTAGTCATGGCTTCTGTGTGTGGTTGGGGAGTCAAAAAGGTATGATCGTCTATGGATGATAATAAGGATGAAGGCGAGGCAGCTGGTGTTGATGTGGTCAAAGCGTCCTCCAATATGGGAGAAGTCGCTGGAGGACAAGTGGGAGAAGAAAGTTCTTCGCCATGTGGAGGAGGTATAGGGGAAGAAGGGTCTTCCACCTGTGAAAAAGGTTGGTCAGGGATAAGAGAAAAGATAGTGTCGACCGTGTGTATATCATGGTCTTGAGGGTCATTGGTTATAGTTTGGACATTGTCTTGAGCAGGCGGGTGATTAGAAAAGGGTTGATTGAAAATGTCGAGGTTTTGGTTGGGCGGTGCGTTCGGGTTATCTAAAATAAGATCCCCCTTGTCGAGCATGTCCTGGATGATGTTTTTGAAAGTTTGACAGTGATTCGTGTCATGGCCATTGACACGGTGATAGTTGCAAAAGTGGTTTTCCCTGTACCATGCAGGGATAGGTGTTGAGGGGTCGAATTGATGTGGTCGGATTGGAGGGAGATTGAGGACCCCCTGCTTGACGAGTTTATCCAAGACAGAGGCATATGACTCTCCAATTGGAGTGAATTGACGCTGTATGGATTGACGTTGAAAATGTTTATTGATGTAGTCTAATGTTGAAGATGATGAGCGGTTGGTTATTGTTGAAGATGATGGTTTAAAGATGACAATGTTTGCCGACTCCTTGGATTGAGAGTGGGTAGAAGAAGGTCTGGAAGAAGAATGGTCATTGGTTCTTGTGTTAGTGTTACACAATTTGACCTTATCTTCTTCAATGGCGCGGAGTTCAAGCTTTCAGGCCATGGTGAAGGCCTCGTCGAAAGTGTGGAATGTTTGAACCCGCAAGGTGGACGAGATGTGACTGACACATGCTCGGGAAAAGAGCTCAATGAGCTCGGGTTGAGGCAAGGAGAAGGAGAGCTGATTAATCAAGCTTCTCTAACGAGCGACAAAATCGGTGATTGATTCATCGTCAAATTGCCTGATGGAGTAAAGGTCTGTGATCAAAACTTGTTTAGTGATATTGATAGAAAAATGGTCAACGAATAGTTGGGCGAGTTGGATGAATGAAAAGATAGAATGTCTGGCAAGAGAACTATACCAGTCAAGGGCAGGACCAGAAAGGGACATAGGAAACGTGCGTAGAAGTAACGCATCGTCATGGGCGATAAGATAACAGGCATGTCTGAATGCCCGTAGATGTTGTTGTGGGTCTTCCTTACTCTGAAAGCGAGTAAATTTAGGAAGCTTTCAATGGTTAGGGTATGGTCGGATAGGGACAGAAGGGTGGATGGGCTCGTTATAAATCTGGTCATATGAAGAGATATTACTTGAACCGGAGATAGAAGCTTCGAGACTGGACATTTTATCCATCATCATCTTGATAAGATCTGCTGACGGATTGGCGGGTTGAGCGCCCCCTAAGTTGTAAGGCGCTTGGAAGAGGCTAGAGGAGGCGTGCGACATAGCCGGTTGTACAATGTACGGATGACTAGTCGCAGGGGCAGAAGTAGAGGCTAAAGGTGGTTGCGCTATGAAGGTAGAAGGCATAGGCTGACTAGATACCGCCAAAGGAGGTTGTGTGACGGCATTGACAAAGGGTGAGGTAGGCACTCCTGTATATATAGGCACAAGAGTGTGAGGGGTCGAGGCAATCAAGTTCTGGTATAGTGTAGAACTTGGTTGAATTGCAGGTGGTTGAGGGGATAACGAAACCCCGGTGGAGGTTGGTCTAAAAATAGACGAGGAGGCCAAACTTTGCGTATAGGCCATGGTCGGGTTAATGGTTGAGGTGAAAGGTTGAGTCGTAAAAGGTTGGGTGGCGAACGGTGTTGATGTCGTCGCCACGTCGTCCGAAAGGTCCCGCATTGGGTTTCTTGCGAGATAGTTTTGGAGGGCTGCGGTATTGAGGTCCAAGAATCTTGCAAAATCTTGGTCCCCTTCTGGGATGATAGACGTCTGGGTTGGAGATGGTCTGGTAGGAATTCTTTCGGTCTTCGAGTAGAACTCCATTATATGATTGTTTATAGACGGGGTAGGCGAAAGCGATTGATGGCTAGCGTGGTCAAGAAGAGCCTTGGTTCAACTACGTGTCAGAACCATTCAAGGCAAGAAAGAACGTCCTCACAAGCTCAAACAAGCAGATAAGAACTAAAAAGATGAAGACACAAGCAGATCCTAAAACCCTAGAAGTAAATTTTTAGAATTATAGTGGCTTATGCCTTAGAATGTGTGTAGAGGAAGGTTGGCTTTGTGAGTCAGGTCCTAGAAGAAGCAGTCTATGGATGGTTTCGGGTTTTGTTATGGTGCTCAAGAAGTCTGTGTTAGGGTCTGGTACGCGGCCTGGTGCTAAGGAGCAAGCTCCCCTCACTTCACGATTCCAGTGGTTAGCTGGTTTCGCTTAGCCAAGATATACCTCGCCTAGAGTTTAGACTCCGCCAGAGAACGGAGTGGGCTTCCCCCTTGGTGATGAAATCCAAGTAGGGTCACCGGGACGGGTAAGGTATCCGCTGGGGGATGAAATCCCAGTCGGGCCTTGTCTTAGGTAAGTTTTTATGTTTGTTTTGTGCAGGTGGTTTGGTCGTGTAACATCAAGTGACTAGATTAATTCAATATGCGGTTTAATTACTATGTGTGGTCTAAAAGATGCAGGCAAACAGAGATGAATGCAAAGTGTTTTAATGTCCAAGTCGAAATGTTTGTTCGTATGAAGACGAATGGAGAAAGAGTCGAAGAATATGAGTTTTAGCTAGTCTAGTAGTGCAAGAAAGAAAGAAATGTTCGTTTTAGTTCTGCTTATGATGTCGTTTAAGAAGAGACGAAAGGAGGCGAAAAGGAAGAAACCTAATGCACATAAATGAACGAAAGAAAGAAAGAACCCGAAGAGGACCTAGGGTCCCACCGGGCGTGCCAGAATGTTTCTATGCAAAATTGCTTTCTACATTCAAAGAAGAAATAAGAAACTAAGGAAATGGTCAAGGCTAGAAGTACCTGATAAAGTTGTGCACACCGAAATCAGACGTTGAAAGATTCTCCTCTTTTGCTGTGGAGGAATGACACCTGCAAAGAAAAGGCTAAAACACGGAAAAACGTTAGTCAAAGGATATGGTGGGCTGTCAGGCGAACGCCCGATCCCGGAAGTACGAAGACTCCCTAGAAGGATATCAACCCACTGATAAAAAAGAGCAAAATATTGGATGAAAGTAGATGATAATGAAAGATAAAAAATGACAGAAAAATAAAGAGCGTACCTGATATGCGGCACTGTTCTGCACAGTCACCGGCGTCGGTCTCTGTGGTGCCGGCATCGGTTAGGGAAGGTGACGACGTCGGTTAAGGTGCCGTCGTCGGTCGGGGTAGTGACCGGCGTCGGTAGGGGCAGGTTCTGGAAAAGTCTGGACAGGTTCGGGACAGGGTCTGGGAGAGTCGGGACAGGGTCTGATAAGGTCAGGGTAGGGTTTTGGATAGAGTCGGGACAGGTTCTGAGAGAGTCGGGACAGGTTCTGGGTAAGGTCAGGTCGGGGTCTGATAAGGTCAGGGTAGGGTTTTGGATAGAGTCGGGACAGGTTCTGAGAGAGTCTGGACAGGTTCGGGACAGGGTCTGGGAGAGAGGCAGGGATAACAGAACTGATAAATAATAACTGAGAAAGAAATGAAATAAACAGAATAATACTTACCTGCCAGAAGACGCGATGAAAGCCATAGTTGGAGTCGGATTGAATGCAGAGAGTGTTGATGTCGTAGTGTTGATGATTGCTCGGGGTTCGCAGGTTGGTGGAGGAATTCGCAGGTTGGTTGCTCAGCATTTCGAATAGTTGGATAGCGTTCGGGGTCTTGTCTCGAATGGTTGGCGGAGGTTGATGAAGGCGAGAGACGGTTCCATAGGTGGTTCATCAACCATTTCGGGAAACCGAATGATAACTGATAACGGATAACGGCAAGGTGACCGACGTCGGCAGGAGTGCCGACGTCGGCCGATAGGTGACCGACGTCGGCGACATCGGTCGGGTAAAGACCGACGTCGGCAGATGTATAATGGGGATAGAGTCTACCTTTAGCTCTGTGTTCATTTTTACATGCTGCCAGGGTCAAGGTTGGTGGAACAAGTGATCAGCAAGGGTTCAATAGGCGAAGAAGAATAAGACGGGGAATGACCAGGGGAGTCGACACGATTTCGGTGTCTACAATTTCATCCCATATGTCTTCTCTCGAGTCTGGATCATCTGGTCTGTCCCCTCTGATGTTTGTGCAGCTATCTATTTGGCTTTACTTCATGGAAGAAAATAGGTTGTCCTTGGTTTGGTGCGCTCAGAAGTCTACTCGATCTGTTGTTTCACCTACTTTGAAATAACTCTTTCAAAGATATTTCTGATCCTTCAGTCTCGCTGCTCTCTTCACTACTTAAGCGCTTCTTCGCTCTTTATAGCCCTTCTTGCCTATGTCTTTGGGGGGTCCTTTCTACGTCTTTAACAAGTGGAAAGTTCCACTGTTATGTAATTCATTAGAAACTCAGAAAATGGAGTCCACGACACGTTTTGCTCGAGCAACTCAAAAGGAGAACACGAACGCAAACACTTGTCACATTCGCTACACTTTGTCTTCTACCATCAGGCGCTTTTCCACGGGCTTTTCTCTTCCTGCTGCAATTCGAGCTATCAGGCTATCTTTCTAGCCAATCGCTTGGTCTTTCCTTTGAGTTTTGCACTTTCTTTGAGTTTCAACGGATATTCTCTTATGTTAAATTTGATGTCCATGGGGACGTCATCAGTTGACTGTTGCTTGAACCATGTTGAACTTTTGAACCCATTAAACCTATTGATTCAACGGTTCAATGGTTCATCCGTTGAAGCATCTTGAACCTTTTGATTGAACCAACTTTGGTTCAATGGTTCATTCTTCGTTACTTAGCTAGCCTTTGTTCTTTTGCACCAAGCGCGTGGAATCAACTTGGTCATTGGACCCATTGAACTTGTGGAACCCCTTTACAGAAAAAGCTTAAAAATGAGGAATTTGAAAGCTCACAACAAATTTTGAGAAGGGGAGAGAGAAATTGAGTTGTATGTTGTCTCAAAAATGAGTGGCATTTTTTGGGGACAACAGGTTGAACCTTTGAACCTTGAACCCGTTGAACCTTTTGGTTCAATGGTTCACTGGTTCAATCGGTTCATTCATTCTTTCCTATTTCTTTAGACTTAGCCATTTCCATCAGACAAAAAGTCTGAAAAAATTGTTCCTTTTGGGCCTTTGAACAAATCTGAAAGAATTTTTTCTTTTCTTTAACCTTCGAACCAACGTTGTCTGCCCTCCGTAAGGGCATCCCTCTTTGACACGTGGCAGTATCCATCGCTCCTTGCCAAGGACACATGGAGTCTTCCACTGCATCATGTTGAACCCTCCACCATCGACACCTGGTGCTTTCCGCTATTGGGATTTTGCAAAACCATAGAAATGCTTGGGGCTTAGTCGAGCTCTCGTAGATGATGACACTTGTCAGCCTCCATCGATCTCTTCCAGGGGCACATGGCATGGTCCACTACTTTTCTGAAATAAAGCATAAAGGGGTTCGACTGATGACACTTGGCAACGTTCACCTAACTCTTTCTTTTACGCATGTCTCTTTTCTTAACTAAGGCAACCTTTGAAACCATGCATTGAACCCGCTGATCCTTTTACCAAAAAGTTTAGAAAATGATGAAATTGAATGTTTAGAACAAATTCTTGGAAAGGGGAGGGGCAATTTTGGCCATGCAGGACCAAAATAGTCATATGTTGTCTGAAAAATGAGGAGTCATTTTTTAGGGACAACAAAACACATTATGGGGAATAGTTGTCAAGCCTTCTACTTGTTATTTTATGATTTATTCTACACTATGTATGTGCCACATGTTGACTACTTGGTGCTTCTGTACTCTTTCTACTAGGCTCTGAGGTTATGTCACTTGGTAGTCCCATGGGCCTTCTAGGCTTTGCATCTTTTCAGTTCTATCAGCGCATGAGCTTTCTCTACATGGTAGTCTTATATTAACTCAAAGCTTCATTGAAAATTCTTCATTGATCTCACTCTATTGATCTGGATCTATACACTAGAATGCATATCATTGATCTCTAAAAAGTGCTCAAGGTTTAAAATGGGGTCCATTGCTTGACTTCTCAATCATTTATTTCACTCTATTAGATTAATCTTATCTGATTAACTATAGGTCATATATCCTATAGAGATGCACAATGTTTAAGGTTCAAGGAACATTTAAATCTTAACATAAATTTTTCATACTTTTTGTGTTAAATAAACATGACTTAAGACCTTAGACTAAGAACATTTAAACTAAGTTTTAATACATAACAAAGGGGACTCCATGAATTAAAAAGGGACCAAAGCACGAAGATTATGCACCAAGGTTAGAAACATAGATAAAACGACCCCACGAATAATAAAGACATAGCGTAAAGTCTTAGGCTAAGGTTTTTATCATATTAATAAATACGATAAACCTTAGGATAAGACTTTAGGCTAATCTTTATAACAAAGGGACCATGTGATTAATTGGACCAAGCTAAGATTTTTAGCCTAAGTTTGGTTGTGTTGAAAAACATGACTAATCTTTAGGGTAAAAATTAAACTAAGTCCATGGTATGATTAATTTTTCCTACTTAAATTTAAATAAAAAGATCCCACCAAATTTAAATTTGAATTAAAAGGTCTAGGTAAAATATTAGGCTAGGGTTTCAAAAATATGAATTTAATTAATCAATTATAAACCAAGGTAAAAAAATCAATTTAACATTGAATCACAAAAACCCTAAGCATGTTCAACCCCAAATGGGTTACATCAAACATGTACCCTGAAACACAAAATCCACTATTATTCATTTAGACAAGGGAAAACTAGAACCATGAATAAATTAGTTAGACCATGGTGTGGATGATCTTCAAATACAAATAATATGAAAACATTCTAGTGACACTTTGATCAATTGAATCTTCAATTTCAAAGTACAAATTTGCATAATTTGACACAAGGGTCCCTATTTTTCAGAAATGGAGGTATGTTGACCTCAAAAATGTCCTATATTAAAATAGCTACGACAATGAAACAATAAACCTTCATAGTCTAAGGGTTAGGACCAAGATCGGTCCCTAACTTGCAAAGTGATATTTTTAAGAATATTATGGTAAAAATGATCAGTATCTAGGTGCATTTTTAGATACTCATTGAGTGATTCACTAATAAGCTTCAGGATAGATTTAGGTAAACCTAAAGAGGAAGATGAGGTAGGTGAACCCAAATGGGTTTTACATTAAGTTGTTCAATGAAGGGATTTAAGTTAGGGGACCATTATTTGATAATCAGGGGGTGGTGATTCAAGCACAAAAATTGGTTTTGAATATTTGTCTTGTCTTCAATATTGCAAAATATAATAATAAAGAATTTTTTTGCATAAGGGTAAGTATCAAGATCACTTGATAGGAGGGGTAGTTAATGCTTTGAGATCCAAGCATGCAGTTCTTGAAGTTTTGGTCAATAATCCACAAATTTGTAGATGATCCTAAGGGCTGAGAAGTATTCTTCCAATTTGATCACTTGTCTAGCCTCTTCCTCATCAAATATCATAACTGGGTCAAAAGATGCAAATTTGAGAGGTTTTGGATCTTCTTTTAGAGTTGTCTTATGGGATACCACCTCCACGAAAGCTACATGATTCCAACTTCTAGAAATTACAGCAACTTCCATCTCCATGGCATCTAAACCTTTGTAGACAAGAGAGGGGAAAAGTGGAGAATGGCCAACCTACCTAGGGGAACCATTTGTAGTTCTAGATCTGGTCAAGGCTTCCTTTTGTTGTCCCCCAAAAATATCACTCATTTTTGGGACAACATTTGAACTATTTTGGTCCTACAGATCAAAATCCTCTCTTCCCCTTTCAAAAATTGTTCTGAGCATCCAGGTTCTTCATTTTTCAAAGCTTTCTCAGAAATCTATGGACTCTGCAGGCTTGAATCTACAGACTCTACAGGCTTGAATCTATGGACTCTACAGGAAGAAATCTATGGACTCCCCCAGTTCTATAGACTCTGTAGGTTGAACTACGAACTTCATAGATGGTTTTTATAGAATCCGCAAACTAGATTTCTATGGACTCTTTCAAAGTTAGAGAAAACTACGGACTTGGCTTCTACAGACTCTGTAGGCAGGCTCAAATCTATGGACTCTCAAGGCCTCAAAACTACAGACTCTATAGGGCAATTTCTCACATCTATGGACTCCCCCAGATCTACAAACTCATTTCTATGGACTCTACAGGTTGGTTTCTATGGACACTGCAAGAAAGAAATAGGTTCAACACTTAGCCATTTTTTCAATTGGGAAGTTCAAAGGGGTCTTCTAAGAGCCTGAAGGACAAGTGCGCTTGCGGAGGGCACTTGGGAGCCAAAGTCGACCATTGAAAAAATATGAAAGGCAACCTTGGAGGTCAATTAGCCCTTGCAGAGGGTAGGTGGGGAGTAGGTGGCCCATTTCAAAGGCTGAGTAAGCAAAGGAATTCCTTCAGAAGGAAATCCCACGACAAAGTTGTTAAGAACATTTCCTTCAGACAAAAAGTTTGAAGGAATTCCTTCAGACTTTTTTATGAAGGAATTAACTCAACTGATAAAGCCCGAAGGAAAAGTCTGAAGAAAAAGCAGATGAAACAAAGAAAAGGATTCCTTCAAACATTTTATCTGAAGGAATTAAACTGAAGACTCTCTGAGAGAAAGAAGCCTGAAAGCCATCTAAAGACCACCCTAAGGGCAGATACCCTTGCAAGGGGCTCTCCCCGACCCAAAGTGGACTATTTCTTAGGACCCCAAAGGGCAAGTCCCCTCCGAGAAGGATCAAACAACAAAGTTGAAGGAATTTTTGAAGAAAGTGATGGGCTTGAAGAAGTCAAAATTGAGCATCATGAACTAGCCATTGGGATCTAGACGTCTCCACAGCCATTAAATTCAGGACAACTGACTAGTTGTTGGCTTTCAAATGATGATGGTCCTAAAAACATGAAAGTTGCAACAATCAAATAGCCATTGATCCTTGCAGGTTTAAGCACAGACCTAAATGCATTGAAAGGCTTTAACACCAAGGCCAAAAGGAAGAACTGCTGAGAGGAGCGTAAAGAGCTAGTAAAGCTAGGAACGTAGCCCCGAGAGCTTAAATTCCAAGAAGAGACAAAGATGGAAAAGACAAAAGCAAAAAGAGGGAAAAGCCTGAAATATCTATGCAAAAGTAATTTTTGTAGGTAGAACAGTCCACTAAGTAGATATTTTGGCTTGCAAGCATTGAAGGCACCACCTATTTGTCTCACTTGGAGTAAAGACAAAATGGACAGTTGCACAGACGTTAGAGGGGACAGACTAGATGATCCAGACCCAGGAAGAGACATATTAGATGAATGGACATGCCATAATTAAAGTACTACACCATTCTAAGCATGGTCCCTCTAAATAGAACTAAAGGTGCATTGAAGGCATTGACTGCAGCGTGGGTTGTCCCAAGGGAAAGAGTGCCAAGCTTGCTTGGTGGCTATATATTATAAAATCATATTTTATGCAAAGGAGATCTTTTTTATCACAGAAGCAAAACTCTGCCCAAATTGAAAGATGAATACTGAGACTTTGAGCTTACATTGTTGTTCATATTAGTTTATCTGAATGAGAAAGCAAGTTGTTTACAAACTTTGTGCTATCATATCTTGTATTATTTTAAGAGATTGTTCTTATATCTATCTTTTGAATTTGTTCTTGTTTATTTAATCTAACATGCAGAATTAGTGGAAGTGATAAGGAATATGTCTTGAAGTCAGTTACTTTCAGACTTTGTGCTATTATAGTTGTCTTCAGTGTGTGTTTATTTTTTTGTTTTTGTGTTGAGGATTTTGGGATGACTTTGTGCCCCCATTGTCCTTTGTATCTCACTCTTTGGGCAACTGAAGCAGAGACTTTGTGCTACACTTCATTATGTCGATTATTGCACCCTGTTACCAGTCACTTATCTTACCTGAAAGAACTCCTACGATTTCTTACAAGAACACTTTTGAAAGAAGATAAGTGCCTTCAGTGTTTTCACCAAGATTTTATCCTTTGTTTGTGAACATCATCTCTGAAAGAAGAGAGATGGATGGTGTATCCTACCCCTGAGTGTTATATATATAGTATATAGCTCCTGCATATTCATAGGGAACCTCCCCTTGATGAGAGGAGAGATTTGTCTCATATTGATGTAGTAAACCTGCACACCTGGCCGACCAATCTCCCTATGCTATGGTTGAAGAGACCTATTTTTCTCACCAGTAGCTGGTTGACAAAATATTCACCCAACAATTTTTGGCGACTCCACTAGGGATGAATGTGTAGTCTGAAGCCTCAAGTTTTAGATTGAAGTAGTCCCTACCTTATCCATTATAGACTCTGGCGACTCCGCTCCATGTCCGATTATTATTATAGCCTTACCATCTTCCTCCATCTCCATTATATTATCTAGTCTACAAAACCAGAGCCACTGGGATAGAATGCACAGTTTGAAGCCTCAAGCTTCAAGCTGAAGTAGGGCCAATTCTTTCCCATTTTTGTTCTATAATCTAGCAACTCCGTGCTATACAAGAAGCTAGAGAGCCCAAGGTAGAGATGTTTTTTCTACTATTATCAGAGCTTTGCCTATCCATACGCCACCTAGATTTTTAATCCTCTTTGTCATAATCCCATCATAGCAGTTCAAAGCCCCTAGGGTAACTCATTTGGTCCACTAAATCTTACTCCACCTCTGCATAAACTTCCACATAGCTCAAGAAATAACTTTCCCAAATTCTTTGGTGATGGGAGAGTTCACTCTGATGAACACATTGCAGCCTTTAGCATAGCTTGTGGTGTAATAGGGGTAGAATTTGAAGACATGGCAGTCAGGCTCTTCATGGAAACACTACAAGGTGCTACTGCAAACTGGTTCTACCATCTACAAGCTAGATCAGTAAATGACTGGGACACACTTAAATCCAAGTTCAAAGCAAGGTTCAAGCCTATAAAAGATGCACATGCCTTGCTAGCCCAACTCACATAGATGAAGGAGCCCCATGAACCTATGAGGGACTTCATTGCCAAGTTTGATAAGCTGAAAAAAAAGATTCCCATGATTGCCCAGCTAACACCTGAGAATCTCAAGTGTTTCTTCATCAACTCACAGTTGCCTAAAGTGAGTTTTTTGCTGAAATGGGCTAGACACATAGACCTTATTGCTACTCAGGACTTGGCTACTTAGGTATAAGATGATCTTATCTTGTCAAGAAAGATAAGGAGAGACCCAAACAGAGCTAAATCTTCTTCATCTTCTGAGAATTCATCTACAGGCACCACTGATCAAATGGTGTAAAAGTTGGTAAATGAACTGCTAGCCTTGAAAAGGCAAATGGTCCAAGGTATGTCTGCTCATCCTAATTAGGATATGTGAAGGAGGACATTTTAGAATTATCCATATCAAGGCAATGCTACCAGGAATCAAGGGTAGCCAAATCATCTTCCTCCCCCACAAAGGAACCTTGCCCTTGAAGTGCCTCCAACCAACTCAGCAGTTGGATATCTAGAAACTAAACATGATTTCTCTTTCCAACCTGAGTTTGATCAAGAAAATGATGATATCTTCACGGAGGGTCAAGAAGAGTTAGCTGGTGACTCCCACATTGGTTTCCTAAATTACTAGGATAAACCTAGAAGTAAAGGTGAAGTAGTCAAGGGATCATATGTTGTGTTCACTCAGTCTAAGAACTAGTCAACCCAGCAAGCTGATAAAGAAAAGATAGAGGAGTGACCTCAACCAACAATTTTAATTGCTAAACGTGGGACCACTCTGCCTTTCTATCCAAAGGACCTGGTGATTACTAAGAAGGTAAGTACATCAAACATCCCTACACCTTGTACTTCAAATTCGCAGATCTGTCCTCCTCCCCTAAAAACCAAAAGGATGAACTACCATCCTCTCTTCATAGTCCATTTGAGTCCTTTGACATAATTGACCATGTCGAGAAAACCAAAATTCAAATGATTGAATTTGAATTCCTACAAGCCAACCCTGAGCAGTTGGACAGGTTGGTAGACTGTGTGAAGAATACAGTCATTCCTATAGGACAAGAGATTAGAAAGGTAACTCATGATTCTCTAAGGAACATGCCCATCCCAGTCACTCAGACATTAGCACCTAAAGCTTAGATTCTATTTGAGTCTTCAAGCAGGGGTAATTATTTTTTGTCCACAGAGGATGTTCATGTTTCTGCAAATGAAAGCCCTATAGTTGGTAATCCAGAAATTGATTCAAACAAGACATCAAAAGAATTGGTAGGGTGCAGTAAAGATTAAAAAACATCTTTTACTTCTAATAAAGATAAATTTGATAGAAGATCAATTTTTTATGATGTTTAGATCCTAGAATTCGATGGCAGCAATTCTTCTACCAATGCTAGAGCTGAGACTGTGTTGATATCTCCTCAAGGAGATATTTTTCCTTCATGCAAGTTGCAGTTTAGCAACACTAACAAGACAGCTGAATCTGAATCTCTATTACTCAGATTGAAGGCTTCTCAAGACCAGATGTCAAACTCCTTCAAACCCAAGGAGATGCTGAGTTGATGGTTTGTCAAGAGTTTGATGCTAACAAACAAAACATGTGCTAGACTGAACCAACAGAACAACAAACTATGGTATTGGACCATATTGTTGTACTCCAAAGTTAGTAAAAGGAACTCTTCACCAAGAGAAGAAGGAGTTATGGTTTTTGGATTGAAGACCATGTCTTGCCATGGGGCAAGAAAAGAGAACCAAAAGGAGTGCACAGAAAGTGTGCTTCTTGGTGGAGAGTTCCATTCGCTCGTCACTGATTCTGGGGACAAAATGGTTTCTTGTTAGTTTATTAGGATGAAATGCCATCTTCATTGTCTCATAATGGGCATCATCTAAATCACTTCAATTCTTGAAGTATCAGATAAGTTCACCTATACATATGTATATTTGTATAGTCTTTAGTTCTATTTTGTGCTTTTTATTTTCATTTTTTGGAGCCTTTCTTTTTGGGTAGCATGACTCCATAGCCCAATGGCACACTTCAAGGCACTAGAGATTCTAGTTTCTACTCCCCTCAGCTGTTCCAAGTTTTCAACTGAAGGAAGTTCCCCAACTGAAGCCAGCTGTTGTCCCCCAAAAATATCACTCATTTTTGTGATAACATTTGAACTATTTTGGTGCTAGAGATCAAAATCCTCTCTTCCCCTTTCAAAAATTATTATGAGCATTCAAGTTCTTCATTTTTCAAAGCTTTCTCAGAAATCTACGGACTCTACAGGCTTAAATCTATGGACTCTACAGGGTTGAATCTACGAACTCTATAGGAAGAAATCTACAGACTCCCCCAGTTCTACGGACTCTGCAGGTCAAACTATGAACTTCACAGATGGTTTCTACAGACTCTGCAAACTAGATTTCTACATACTCTTTCAAAGTTATAGATAACTATGGACTTGGCTTCTATGGACTCTATAGGCAGGCTCAAATCTATGGACTCTCAAGGCCTCAAAACTACGGACTCTACAGGCCAGTTTCTCACATCTATGGACTCCCCCAGATCTATGAACTCATTGCTATGGACTCTATAGGTTAGTTTCTATGGACTCTGTAGGAAAGAAACAGGTTCAACGCTTAGCCATTTTTTTAATCAATAAGTTCAAAGGGGTCTTCTAAGAGCTTGAAGGACAAGTGCCCTTGCGAAAGGCACTTGGGAGCCAAAGTGGACTGTTGTAAAAATTTGAAAGGCAACCTTGCAGGTCAGACAACCCTTACAGAGGGCAGGTAGGGCGTAGGTGGACCGTTTCAAAGGCCGAACAAGCAAAGGAATTCCTTTGAAAGGAAATCCCATGACAAAGTTGTTAAGGATGTTTCCTTCAGACAAAAAGTCTAAAGGAATTCCTTCAAAAATTTTTTCGAAGGAATTAACCCAACCAATAAAGCCCGAAGGAAAAATTCAAAGAAAAAGCAGATGAAATAAAGAAAATGATTCCTTTAGAAATTTTGTCTGAAGGAATTAACTTGAGGACTCTTCGAGAGAAAGAATCCTGAAAGCCATCCAAAGACCACCTGAAGGGAAGATACCCTTGCAGGGGGCTCTCCTTGACCCAAAGCGGACCATTTCTCAGGACCCCAAAGGGCAAGTCCCCTCTAAGAAGGATCAAACAACAAAGCTAAAGGAATTGCTGAGGAAAGTGATGAGCTCATAGATGTCAAAGTTGAGCATCATGAACTAGCCATTGGGATCTAGACATCTGGTGACGTCCCCGCAGCCATTAAATTCAAGACAACTGACTAACCGTTGGCTTTCAAACGATGACAGTCCCGAAGATGTCAAAGTTGTAACAATCAAATAGCTATTGATCCTTTCAGGTTTAAGCATAGACCTGAATGTATTCAAAGGCTTTAAGGCCAAGGCCAAAAGGAAGAACCACTGAGAGAAGGAGCGTAAAGAGATAGTAAAGCTGGGAACGTAGCCTTGAGAGCTTAAATTCTAAGAAGAGACAAAGTTGGAAAAGACAAAATCAAAAAGAGGGAAAAGCTTGAAATATCTATGCAAAAGTAATTTCAATAGGTGAAAAAGTCCACTAAGTAGATATTTTGGCTTGCAAACATTGAAGACACCGCCTTTTTGTCTCACTTGGAGTAAAGACAAAATGGATAGCTGTGCAGACATCAGAGGGGACAGACCAGATGATCCAGACCTAGGAAGAGACATATTAGATGAATGGACATGCCATAGTTAAGGAAATACACCATTCCAAGCATGGTCCCTCCAAATAGAACTAAAAGTGCATTGAAGGCATTGATTGTAGCATGGGCCGTCCCATGGGAAAGAGCACCAAGCCTTGTTTGGTGGCTATATCTTGTAAAATCTTGTTTTATGTAAAGGAGATCTTTTTGATCATAAAATCAAAACTCTGCCCAAATTGAAAGATGAATATTGAGACTTTGAGCTCAGATTGTTATTCATATTATTTTATTTGAATGAGAAAGCAAGTTATTTGTAGACTTTGTGATGTCATATCTTGTATCATTTTTAGGAGATTGTTCTTATGTATGTCTTCTGAATGTGTTCTTGTTTATTTAAGCTAACATGAAAAATTAGTGGAAGTGATAAGGAAGATGTCTTGAAGTCAGTTACTTATAGACTTTGTGCTATTATAGTTGTCTTCAGTGTATGTTTATTTTTCTATTTCTGTGTTGAGGATTCTAGGATGACTTTGTACCCCCATTATCCTTTGTATCTCACTCTTTAGGCAGCTGAAGCAGAGACTTTGTGCTACACTTCATTCTGTCAGTTATTACACCCTGTTACCAGTCACTTATCCTACCTAAAAGAACTCCTATGGTTCCCTGCAAGAACACTTCTGAAAGAAGAAAAGTGCCTTCAATTTTTTCACAAGGATTTTCTCCTTTGTTTGTGAACATCATCTCTTAAAGAAGAGAGATGGATGGTGTATCTTACCCCTGAGTGTTATTTTCATCTTATATATAGTATATAACTCCTGCATATTCATAGGGAACCTCCCCTTGATGAGAGGAGAGATTTGTCCCCTGTTGATGTAGTAACCCTACACATTTGGTCGACCAATCTCCCTATGCTGTGGTTAAAGAGACCTATTTTGCTCACCAGTTAGCTGGTTGACAAAATATTCACCCAACACCTTTCATGTTAGATTTTTTCCACATATCTAAGCATCCATGTCTTCTACAACATTCTTCCACATAGAATTAATCTTCTACACAATAAATATCTTTCACACAACATCAATCTTCCATACAGTGTTAGTCTTTTGCACGACATCGATCTTTCACACATTGTGGGAATTTTGTCTAGAACTGGTCATCTTCATAGCATCAGTCTTTCATAAAACATTGACCTTCTATCTAAAATCACTAAATATAGGTGAGCTTCTACCTCGAGTTGGAAGGGAAGCAGTTACATGGCCAAATTAGTCATGGGAACCACTTATAGCTCTAGATATAGAGGCTTCCTTCTGTGTCAAATTATGCCCACATATCTAATCATCTATGTCTTTTATAACATTCTTCCACATATAATCAAGCTTCCACACAACATCCATTTTCTACACAACATCAGTCCACTCTGTATCAGTCTTTTACATAACATCAGGCCCAAAATTAGTCTTCTGCATAATGTTAGTCTTTTGTAAGATGTCAGTCTTTCGTATAGCATCAGCCTTCTACCCAAAATTACTAGATATAGGGGAAATTTTAGAATCATTCTTTTGCATAACCTTAATATTCTACATGACATCAATCTTCTACACACTATCAACCTTCTATCCAGAATCACCAAATATAAGGGAGCTTCTCTTATGAGTGAGAAAGGGAGTAGTAGAAGGTATTTATTATTATTTTGAATAGAAGTAACTTATTTATTTTATAAATAAATATTCAAATATAAATTATTTGTCTTAAAACAATATAGACAACATGACTATTTTATACATTACTAAAATGAATAAAAGGCATATTTCTTTTACATGTAAAAATCTAAAATGAATAATTTTTATTTTCAAATTTTTTAACTTTCATGAGTAAAAGAGAGAGTTTGTGTGAAAGGAAGGGGATTTTATTATACATTTATTTATTTAATTATTTTTAATATTATTATTTTTTAAAATATATTAACCAAAAAACTTCTTTCAATATTTAAATAAGAGAGTGAGAATGACATTTTTCTTCAACAAGAAACACACAACTCAACTAAAGCATTTCCATTTGTAATATTGATCTCATATAAAAATGTAAGTAAAAGAAGGGATATATATATATATAATGTTCTCAGTAAGGGATTATACAACTCAAAAGAACAATCTTTATTTTAAAAAGGAAGGATAAAAGAAGAGAGAGATCATCTATTTCCACAATCATCTCATTTTCATATTCAATTGTTTTCAAAATTCAAAGAAGGTATTGGAAGAGAGTAAATGAGAGAAAAATAAATGGGTAAAATCTTTAACAAGTATTTTCAAATACAAAAGAGATGAGAAAAATAACCAAACTTTACTCTTCTTGCTTCCTACACTTCTCCAAGCTTCTCCCTACTCCAATACAACTCTCCTTCCACCAAATTACATTCCAAGAACCCTCCATAATGACTTAACATATTTTTTTGCTTCACCAAAAAAATGATCCCCAAATAAAAGTCAAGTTTGAAAATAAAAGGAATTCAAAATCCTCTTCTTAATTTCATTAAATGAAAGGAGTACCCTCCCTTACATTGCCTTTTCATGTCATAGAAGGACTTATGTTTTTTTTAAATATTATGAACTTTCTTAGAAGTAAAGTCTTACACACAATAAATTCTCTTACATGACCATAAGGACTTCTTATAATTAATTAATTTTAAATTAATTTACTTGAAAAATACTCTATCAAGTAGGTCAACGCCTATTATGTAGGCTACAACCTAAGAGAGTAGGTTTTCTAGAAGACCTATGGGATAGAACTTATAGGCTCTCTAGGGATCATAGGACCTATTTAATTTAAATTTTAAATATTATAAATTTATGATATATGAATATATATTTAAGGTGTGCAATTATATTTTAACTAATATTTCTTTATTCATTGAAGAGCATTAATACAAAAACAATAAAGAGGGAATCATAATTCAGATTCTTCATAATTATGCAATTGAATTTCTTAATGTCTCAATTGGTAAGGGATGGATGTCCCTCACATGGAGTATTACATACTCCCTCCTTATAAAAATATCATCCTCGATGCACTAAACCAACATAAGGGGTTAAAGAACTAAACATTACTAGAGCACATACTAAGTTGTAGATAGTATGAGTCAAACCAACACATTTTCTTTTTATTTAAGAAAAATCCCTTAATTTCAATCATGTCTTTGTGTCAGTTCTCAAAGCTTTCTCTTTTTCACATTTTAGACTTATTAACATCTTTTACTATTATTATGAATTTGGATTTCTTGCAATTAAAAAGTTTTTTTTTGTTAATATAAATATTAATTTTATTAAGGCATAACCCATAGTGTTAAACAATCATACTATCATCCAAATTTGTCTCATCCAACTAAAACCCAAGATATTTTTCAAATGTAAAATTCTAGTAAACATCGTATATAATAATAATATTATTCTGCTATGATAATATATTGAATAATTTATGCATCATCCCATGACTAGAGTGCACTCGCTAATAATAGAACCATTCTATGACCAAGTAATATTGAGCAACAATAAGCAACATCAAGCAATACTAACCAATATTAATAACCACTATATATCACAAATCAACTGATGTCATAGACTATTGCTATCAAAACATCTAAATTAGTTTGTGTACAAGTATCCATCTATTATAATATCATATAGAACAAACTATGTGTCATCCCATGATGAATATGCAAGATGAATAATAAGTAAAAAATCATGGTATAAAAATATAAATCAATATCAATAAATGTTGATTAATAACATCAATTGTCATCTAAATTGAGCAGTATTGATGTAGAGGAAAACCTTAACAACTCACACTTTGCTCTTGTTTCAATGTGCCAACTCCTTGTCAAAGACATAAACAAACTTGATAATTACATGGTTCAGAGTTTCAATATTTATTTTGGCTTTTGATCTTCAATATTATGTTCAATCTAGTCTTATTTTATCCCTTGTCCAACTCTTAGTACACCTCTTGTAACATATACAACTGCTTCTCTTTAACATGCTTCTTTGTACCCTTTTTTGGATTTTTCCACTAATACATATCGGTATGGACTGGTATTGATAAACTAACCTTATTTCTTGTCACCATATATATTTTTATACCTATACATAAGGTTTGTTTTTTCTACCCAATTCTTAAATGCCATTTTCAATCTCTCTCTAGGCCTAATTAGGCCTCTTTGACCCATGTTTAGACACAGTCATGTCAAATCCATACACTAAAGACCCTACTAGGGAAAAAATTTAAGAATTAGTTAGATCTCTTTAAAATATATGTATCCACTAAGTTTCATCAATTATGGATGGTGAACCTGAAACTTTTTTTTGGTTTCGACTCTCATACACTTGTTTTTGGTTTTGAAACCATAGTTCAGGGTTGACAGGGAATGTGTAAACCTGAGAGGAGCAACATTAAAACAATAATCATTTAATCCACTTTAAAGAAAATTTAATTATTTATTGGGTATATTTCACTCCCATTCAAATTTTCCAAGCATTGGATCTCCATCTTAATGCCTTTGTTCAACAAATAACTTAAATTCTTGGACTGACTGTGTGTATAATGTTACAATCATAGGGTATAGAGTAGCTCTACCATTCTTAAACATATAAACATCTTGAGGAATATAAAATTAACTTAAAATAAATTAATCAAAATCCTTACCAATATTTAGATACAGTTAAATCCACATTTCTTTGACTTTCTTCACACACATTACACTCTCAAGCATCTTTTGAATAGTATACAGGAAACAAAGTTTATAACCATTCCTAAAAAAGTGAGAACTTCTAATTTATTATTCTTGGAACATTTTATCCTAAAAGATAATTTCATACAAATTTATATCATACATCATTTCATAATCTTCATACAGTCTTCCATATTATTGGTGCATACTCAGGCACTTATCTTCAATGTAGAACATAGGTCACAAGATATACAGTCAGTATTTCAAACTATAAATTATTTGATTGAATTTATTTTCATCTACATACTATTACACTTATAGTTCCAATCTTAAAACTATATCCAACACAAAAATTATATGTTTTATATCACCTATAACTACTTTAACTACCTTTGGACCTTCCAACAATCACTAGCAAGCAAGTTTGCACATTGGAATAAATATCAAGGTTGATATTCCATACATGTATGAATTAAGACCCATGTTAGACACATGGTGTCTTAAATAAGTCACATAAACCATTTGAAAATTTTAAAGTTATTTCAAATTGTTGGGTGAATATTTTGTCAACCAGCTAACTGGCGTTCAAAATAGTTCCTATCACCACAGCATAGGGAGATTGGTCATCCAGATGTGCAGGTTTACTGCATCACAAGAGGACAAATCTCTCCTCTCATCAAGGGGAGGTTCCCTATTAAATATGTGGAGGCTATATACTATATAAATAAGCTAAAAGTAAGACACAGGGGTGGGATAAACCATCCATCTCTCTTATTTTAGATATGATGCTAACAAACAGAGGAGAAAATCCTAGTGGAAACACTGAAGGCAC
The DNA here is from genome assembly GCA_037957365.1 of Torreya grandis. Taxonomy (NCBI): domain Eukaryota; kingdom Viridiplantae; phylum Streptophyta; class Pinopsida; order Cupressales; family Taxaceae; genus Torreya; species Torreya grandis. Next base: position 2,166,653 of record JARHVA010002678.1, read on the forward strand.
TTATCTTCTTTCAGAAGTGTTCTTGTAGGAAAAAGTAGGAGTTCTTTCAGGTAAGATAAGAAACCAATAACAAAAGGGTGCAGTAACAACAAGATGAAATAGAACACAAAGTTTCCACCTCAACTGCCCAAAGAGTGAGATACGAAGAATAATGGGGGCACAAAGTCATCCCAAGGTCCTTTACATAGAAACAAAAAAGAAAAACACACACTAAAGACAGCTATGACAGTGCAAAGTCTGAAATTAGTTGGATTTAGGACACCTTCCTTATTGCCTCCACTAGTTCTACTTGTTAAATCAAATAAATAAGAATGCTTTCAGAAGATAGACATAAGAACAATCTCCTAAAGTAGCACAGGCTATCACAGCACAAAGTCTGCAAGTAACTTGCTTTCTCATTCAATCAAAGAAATATGAACTACAATCTAAGCTCAAAGTCTTAGTAATGCCTTTCAATTTGGATAGAGTTTCACTTCTGGTAAGGGGAAAATCTCCCTAAAACAATAAAAGAGATTACAATATATAGCCACCAAGCAAGGCTTGGCACTCTCTCCCATGGGACGACCCATGCTACAGTCAACGCATTTAATGTGCCTTCAGTTCTGCCTAGAGGGACCATGCCTAGAATAGTGCATCACCTTAACTATGGCATGTCCATTCATCTAATATGTCTTTTCCTAGGTCTGGATCATCTGGTCTATCCCCTTTAATGTCTGCACAGCTGTCAATTTTATCTTTTCCAGCTTTGTCTCTTCTTGCTGCGATTTGAGCTATCGAGCTATCTTTTCAGCCAGTCACTTGGTTCTTCCTTCAAGTTCCACGCTTTATTTGAATTTCCACAAATTTTCCATTACTTTAAATTTGACGTCTGAGGGGCCATCAGTGGTCGCCAGCTGCTTGAACCATGTTGAACCTTTGAACCAGTGAACCTATGAAAGCTCATTGGTTCAATCTGTCTCTTTTGTTCTATCACTTCTTGGTTCAATCGCTTCTTCGCTCCTTGGTTGAACTGCCTGTTGAACCACTTGTGTGCCGCTTCTTTAACTGAGGCCACCTTTGAACTTTTGAACCATGTTGAACCATTGAACTTTGAACTCTTTTGGTTCAAAGTTTAATTGGTTCAATGATTTATTTTGCGTCTTTGACGAGTGGCAAGTTTTGTTGTTATGAAACTCATTAGAAACTCACAAAAAATGGGATCCATGACATGTCTTGCCTGAGCAACTTCAAAAGGGGAACACGAATGCAAACACTTGTCATGCTCCACTAAGTCATAACAGGACACGTGACATATTCCGCTCTGCTTTCTAATGGACACGTGGCAGCTTTCGGGCTTCTTTCTCTCGATGAGATTTATCCTTTATGTCCTTCAGACAGAATGTCTAAAGGAATTCCTTCAGACAATTTGTTCAAAGGAAATATTCCTTCCCTTTGCATCTTTCCCACTGGGCTTTTGCTTTGTCTTTCAGGCAAATTCCTTCGAATAATTTGTCTGAAGTATTTTGCTTTGTCTTTTGCCTTGTTCACTTTTTCAAAGGAGTTCACTTTGTCCACTTTTGCTTGATGTCCTCTGCAAGGGCACTTGGCTTGGTTCACAGCCCTCTATAAGGGCACTTGTTCCTTTGGCTTTGGGGCAGGTCCTTGAACCTGCCGATTGAACTGACCGATTGAACCAATTTTGGTTCAACGGTTCAATGGTTCAATCTTGCGTTTGAAGCCATCTTTTTGTCTAAGTCTTTTGATCTCTTTGAACTGATTGAACCCATTGAACCCGTTGAACCAATCCTAAAAATGACTAAGCATTGAAAACTTGTTCTTTTGATTGAACTCGCCTGTAGAAGCCTTTGAACCTATTGAACTTGCTAACTTCAAGCATGTTGAGTCCATAGAAACATATCTGCAGAGTCTGTAGATTTGAGTCCCTTGAAAGAGTCTGTAGAAATGTGCCTGTAGAGTCTATAGATTCAAGCTTGTAGAGTTTGTATATTTCAAGCCTACAGAGTCCATAGATTCAAGCCTGTAGAGTCCGTAGATTTCTGAGAAAGCTTTGAAAAATGAAGAACTTGAATGCTCAAAACAATTTTTGAAAGGGGAAGAGAGGATTCTAGTCTGTAGGACCAAAATAGTTCAAATGTTGTCCCAAAAATGAGTGATATTTTTGGGGGACAACACAAATCAATCCTACAACACCTAAACTGACCTCTTAAATTCAAAAATTCAAATTATTGAAATTAGCAAGAAAATGTCAATTTTGAATTCTAGCAACTTTAAACTAACTCTAACACTTGGATAAGATTAAAATGTATGAATTAATAGTCCTATATACCTTAAGATAATATAAGAAACATATATAACCATTAAAAATTTTATCAAACCAAAATTTGTTTAAACACAAAATTTGTCATCCTTAGAAGGATGCTCTTGCATCATACTACTGAGGTACAAAAGAAATTTTCCATGAAAGTTTAGTCATCTTTTATTGTCTTTCTCCTCAAAATATCTCTCTCTTGTTCACTCTAAATATTCAATTCCACATCCTCCTAGATCTCAAGGCATATTAGTAACACATAGACCTCCTTGTTCTTTGACTAAGACTGCATTAGCTCTTCCTTTGAGGTTGTTTTTCTGAATTTTGATCTCCAACCTGATCATCTTTAGTTTCTTGTTGTTATCCTTCAACAAAACTACACATGTGACACATAAGTTAATCATAACAACCTCCTTATTGTATTCTATAAATCCACACTCTTTCACTCTCATGGTTATCCTTGTTGTGATTGATTCTGATGCCTATTGAATTATTGCTTGTTGTTTCATCTTCTTACCTACAATTTTGTCAACCTCTTCAACTTAATTATTAATATATTTCTATTTTTAATTCTCTATTTGACCAATCACTTCAGTTCCCATAGAAAAATCTCTCAACATGCTTATCTTCTTAGCAAACTCCATTAAATACTCCACATTATCTATCAAGGATATCTGATTAGACAACTTTGTAATCATCTTTTCCAAGTGAGCTATTGACATGGGTTATGTTTCACAAGAAAAAATAGTTTCTTTTTTGAATGTAATAATCACTTATTGAGGTTCATAAAATGCATTACTTACCTCATCATGAGTGACTAGTTGTAAAATCTCTTTATTGCCAGCCATTATTACTTTCAAGCTTTGTTAAATTGTTATAGTCTTATCCTCCCTTGGTTTACCAACTTACACTCCACATTCTTCCTCTTGGCACATGTTCTCAGTTGTCACACTTCTATCTTAAATGTTTCAACTAATTTATTTTATCAATTATTTCTTCTCACCAAACATCATTACACTACTTTTTACCTCCTTCTATGTTTGACTATCCTTCAATGGGGTTAGTGTACACTTGATGTCATCCTTCTCAATGGTGTAAGTATTGGCTCTACCATCATGCATACATATACTATAGTAGTTTCATGGTCTACCAAGGATGATATGACACATGTTAGTGGGAATCACATCACACAAAATTCTATCCTTATACCCACCTATCTGCAAGTCTAAATAGCATTATTCATGCATTATGACTTGATGACTATTTTAAATCCAAGAAACTTTATAAGAATTTGGATGTTCTTTACTTTATAATATTATCTTAGATACCATCATGGAAGATAAAATATTATCTATACTACCATTATCAACTATGACTTTACAAAATTTACCTTTACTCTTACACATGGTTTTGAACATCTTTCTCTATGGTGGCTCTTTGTCTTCATGGATTGTCTTCAAAAGAAATATCCTCATCAACAAACTTTCTACTATTTTAGGTTTTCATAAATATTTTGGTAAGGAATCCACACTTTCTTCTTCTTATTGAGCCAATTGATTTATGCTTTCACTTCAAGAGATTCCACTTTGAATGTCTTCTAGACACTCGTATGATCTATATCCTACAAATTTATTGAACTTAAAGCACTTGACATCAAACCCATTATTTCCTCTTCCTCTACCATATGATCTTCTAACTTTGTATCCATAACCACCTCTACTAGATGGACTTGAACTCTCAAAACTATTTCCAGCTTCTTTACTTTAACTTTGCCATTGGTTTTTATTACTTGGTTATCCTCTTCCTTATTACTAACCTATACCTCTGTAGTTTCTACCACCTCTCCCTCTATCTTTTTGATTTTACCTTCTAGAAAACTTTTCCTCTACCTTCAATAATTCTTGATAGGCCTCCTATATAATTATTTGTGACAAAATAATGATCTCATCTTTAATGATAAACTTTAGACCATTGATGTACCTAGAAACCTTTTTTGCATCCTCCTCTATGTGTCCTACTCTACTATTTAGTTTATATAATTCCTCTATGTACTCTTTCACTGTCATGTATTTTTGCCCCAAATTTTGTATCCTCCTGAACAAGTTGGTTTGGTAGTCCTTAGGCATGGATTTTCCTTTCATCTTGGCCACCATTTTATCCCATGACCTTATCTTCTTTTTTCCCCTTCTTCTTTATTTCCATATTATATCCCACCATAAGGATGCATGGCCCTTCAACCTTGTCACTAAAAAATTCACCTTCTTTACCTCATTCAAATCTTCATAATCAAAATAATTATCCATATTTGTGATCTAATCAACTAGCTCTTCAACGTTGAGTCTACCCTCATACATTGGCACCTCCATCTTGGGTTCCGATGTCACTCCAAGGATTACTCTTATAAACCTCTCTTCCACTCTACCTTTATCTCCTTGTTCTAATGATTATTATTGAGGACCCTCATCCTATACTTCACTTACATATCCCATATTCATCTCTTTTATCTGAGCCAACTCTGTGGCTTTAAATTTTGCATGTAATTTATTTACTTCCACAACTAGTGCATCAACTGTTTGTAACCTTCTTTGAGATGTTGTTGCTCCTCATCCTCTACCTGCCAAGTGTCCTTAATATCCTCCCAATATTTCCTTAGATATGGTACCAAATGATGTAGATTAAAACCTTAAAAACTCACACTTTTATCTTGTTTCAATGTGCCAACTCCTTGTCAAAGACTCATAAACAAACTTGATAATTACATGGTTCAGAGTTTCACTATTTATTTGGGGTTTTGATCTTTAATCTCATGTTTAATATAGTCTTATTTGATCTCTTGTCCAACTCTTAAGAATTTTTTGTAAGTACAATCACTGAGAGGGGGGGTGAATCAGTGTCTTAAAAACTTTCTTTTAAATCATCCTTATACATGAACCATCACATCAACATATAGATCAAGCAATGCATAAGTAATCAACTATACAAAAATGAAACAAGATTACACAAGACAACACATAATATATGTGGTAAATACTCAAGGGAATTAAAACCCACTAATCCTTACAAATATAATACAACCCTATAAGTGAAATATCATAATTTAGTGAAGCATTAACTCTACATGGAGTACCAACCCCAACTAGCTAAGTACCAACCTAGCTAGGCTTTAGCAAGCACCAAATTTCAAGGAGGCACCAACCCAATAGATGAATTAGCATCAACTCAAACAAATTATTTTTTTATAATATTAAGAACACTATGTTTCTCAACCAATTGATGATGATCACCTCTTTACCTCTTCACACTCTTATCCCTCTCAAACTACCTTTTAAGCCTCTTTCCTCAACTAGGTATATTCAAGACTAATTAGGTCATATGGCCTTGATATTAATATGTATAAACACTACCATATATTAATTACATATACCCTACACTTATATTATGGTCTATAATACCTCCTTATACTCAACAATGTGCCATTTCATTCGCATACCCTCATAAATACTTAATTAGGCCTAAAATTGCTTTATATTTATACAAGCCTTTTGCTCCTATCCTTATTGGTAGGCCATACATATTTTAAAACTTGGATTAATATTTGAATAGGTATTATAACACATTTAATACATGAATAAATCATTATAATAGGTCATCAACAACTTGAAAGATCAAAAGCTCTTTAAGGCTTTAAGAAGACCTAATTCAATTAAGCCTTCATTAGCACATGTTACCCTTTGATCTCCTTAGAAAAATTTAAAACAACACAAATAGAAGTAAAAATTAATAATATACTCAAATATACCTCTAATAATCTCATCTTATGTCCATGGCACATTTTATCTCCAACCACCACTTGAAGCACACCCTTAGTATTATTCACAATTATGCCTGTGAACCTACAGAAAGTTTGTCAAAAAAAATTGAAGTATGTATACAATTTAATCATATAAACATGATAATATATCACATTAACATAATATACATGACATTAAAAACATAAAAATATGTTTTAGACTTCATAACTCAGGGGAAAAGGACTCACACTTCTCTATAAATAGCCCACTCAAAACTACTAGAACACACCAAAACCTAGTCATGAACAAATTGATCTCAAAGACTTTAAATAACACTTTCCATGAATAATGATACTTTAAAAATATACTTTGAAATCTATATACCAATATAAAATATAAAAACCATAAGGTATAATGTCAAATATTGGTCTTGCAGACCAATCTTTTGACTTTATTACTCACAATCAAACCAGAACTAGACAAGCCATTTTGGATTCAACATTTCAACCTCTTATACTAACTTAAAAGATTTAAAAAATCATGATCAATATTTTAAATTAACAATAAAAAACACAATATACATTACATACATAAAATGAGGGCATAGAGCCTCAAACTCATCATTGTAACTTGCTTACCTAAAACTATCAGTTTACCTTAAAGCACAATCATGGTGACAATGACTTTCAACACCATATGACCACTTTCATAGACTTATGATTTATGTATATAATATTATTATACCATTATATCATTCTTGGATAGAAATATAATATATTAAAATGTCAACTACTCGTCTTGCAAACCAATCTCATGACCTCATTCTACATAGATCTCACTAAGCTAGATAGGTCAACTTGTGAGAAAAATTTTCACTATAACCACTAACCTATAGAAATTATACCAAAAAAGTCATGAAAAACATCTCCATGCACTTAGTTTCATCACTATTTAATTATAACACATTCCTAATCATCTTCTCACTGTTGCTTGGGTTTCTCACTATTTGCATCATTAGGCTTGTAAATGACTGGCTAAATTGGATGATTGGCTTAGCACACTTGAGGGATAGGTTATATCTAGAAACATTCATGGAAAATAAAAATGAGTCTCAAGCTTCATCCTCCATCCATTTTCAAACTTTGACTTGGTCAATTCTGACTACTATAGTAAATCTTCAAGAAATGTGCACTTTCTTGTAGGATCTACTTACACACGTGACAACTCAAACATACTTGGAGGTGCCTATGAGAGTTTAATACAACCTAAAATATTTTTTCTAGTCATTTTAGACAATTCTAGAATGTTTTGAACAAAATATTTCATACTGGGTCCTTGTTAGGATTTTAGAGAGGTATAACACATGTTTGGTGTTAATGATTGTTCATAAAGGATTGCCCCTTAAATCCAAAACCAATGCCTATAGTTCTTATCTATGACCCTTCACCATCTCTTATTAATATCTAAGGTTATCATTCAAAATTTACACATGCCAATAAACACCTAAAATTCATCAGGCTTGCATGCCTTCATTCTATGTACTTGAGAGACCTTAAAACCACTTTTCATGCCTTTTATTGCAAACTATGACCTCAAACTTTGTGAATTTTTTTGAAAAAACATATCATACATCTATACATGCTTACATATGCAAAATTATCTTGAAAACTAACCATGACCCCTCATTAGGCCACTCTCTCTCTCTCTCTCTCTCTCTCTCTCTCTCTCTCTCTAGACCTTAACCTGCAAATCACATTAGGCCTTGAAACTAAGATTCATGCTTCTTTCCATGTGATATATACCACTCTCACATACTAAAATAGACTTATAAATTCTTAAAAAATTATAATACATCCTTCATATGCCTTGAAAATAGATCATGATGCCTCATTAGGTTAGGTAAGGTCTATGAGTGGTCTAGGTGCATATTTGGTCTGAAGGTCTTACACCTGTAGGCTGACCCTAATACTCTCATGAGTGATCCAATGCCTCAAATACATAATCAAGTAAAATCATACATTCATTCATGCATGTGTGCCCTCATCTCACCAAGCCATCATACTCATACTTTCTTACAAGGTTTCTTCATGTTATGACTAGGTCATGACTAGGCTTCTCAAGCACTTAAAACTTGACATCTAACCTTGAAACACTTTTAAAATAATCTACACTTATCTTGCATGATCACATAATTCCAAACAACCTCTTACAAAATTATGCTTTCTTACTTCACCAAAATTCACTATGCACATATTCTCATAGGGTCTAGACTAGGTTTCTCAAAACACCTTGTACTCAAGAACTAGTACTTAAACATGCTTTAATGCTCACTTGACATGAAAATTGGCATCAAACTTGACATCAACCAATATAATAATCATTATGTTTCCTTCAAATTCTCTCTTGTCACATGGATTTTTTGTCATATCAAGCACACAAGCTCACACCTCAAAGACCACTCACCATGCATCTTCACCAAATGCACCTCGACATCAATGACATAAATATTGTCATAAATTATATCAACCTTGGCATTAATGACAACACTTCTCAATAGACTTCTCAATACAACTCTTGTAACATACACAACTGCTTCTCTTTAATAGGCTTCCTTGTAGCCTTTTTTTTGGCTTTTCCAATGGTATGGACTGGTATTGAGAAAATAACCTTATGCAATGACACCCTATATCTTTTTCTACCTCTCCAAAAAGTTTGTTATTTCTACTCAATTTCTAGATGCCATTTTCAATCTCTCTCTATGCCTAATTAGGCCTCTTTGACCACTGTTTAGACACAATCATGTCAAATCCATACACCAAAGCCCATACTAGGAAAAAAATGTAAGAATTAGTTAGATAAATTTAAAATCTATGTATCCACCAATTTTATTCAATTACGAATAGTAAAGTCTCTCAAAAACTTGTTTTTGGTTTTGAAACCTTCGTTCAGGGTTAACAAGGACTGTGTGAACCCGAGAGGAGCAACATTGAAACAATAATAATTAAATCCACTTTCAAGAAATTTTAATGATTGACCAGGGTCTATTTCACTCCCATATAACTTTTTCAATCATTAGACCTCCATCTTAAAGCCTATGTTCAACAAATAACTTAAATTATTGGACTGATTGTGTTTATAGTGTCCTAGTCACAAGGTATAGACTGGATCTTTCATTCTAAAACATATAAACATGTTGAGGAATATAAAATGAACTTGAAGAACATTAATTAAAATCCTTACCAAATTTTATATGAAATCAAATCCATGTTTACTTTATACTTTCTTCACACACAGTGCACTCGTAGGCATCTTTTGAACAGTATACAAGAAATAGAGTTTGTAACCATTCCTACAAAAGTGAGAACTTATACTTTATTCTTATTAGAAACTTTTTTCCTAAAGGATAATTGTGTACACATTTATATCAAACATCATTTCACAATCTTCATACAATCTTCCATACTATTGGTCCATACTCATGCACTTATCTTCAATGCAGAACATAGGCCACAGTCATATACAATCATTATTTCAAACTGAGAATTATTTAATTGAATTTATTTTCATCTAAATACTATTACACTTTGAATTCCATCTTAAAATTGTCTCCAACACAAAAATTTACAAGTTTTATATCACCTATAACTACTCTTTCTACCTTTGGACCTTCCAACGGTCACTAACAAGCAAGTTTGCACATTAGAACAAATATCAAGGTTGATATTCCATAGATGTATGCATTAATACCCATGTTATACACATGGTGTCTTCAATAAGTCACATCAACAATTTGACACTTTGAGGATTACTTCAAATCACTCCTACAACACCTAAACTGACCTTCCAAATTAAAAAATTCAAATTATTAAAATTGGTGGGAAAATGCCAATTTTGAATTCTAGCCACTCTAAACTAACTCTAACACTTGGAGAAGATTCCAAAATTTGAATTAAGACTACTAAATCCCTTATAATAATATAATCAACCTATATAAACACTAAACGTCTGATCAAACACAAAATTTGTTCAAATAAACATAAAACATGTCATCCTTAGAAAGATGCTCCTGCATCAAGTATCAAGGTTAAAATAACCAAGCACTCATTGTGTTATATAAATAACCTCCTTAGACCTCCTAATAAATAATTAATATAATATATATCCAAATCATGTATAGGATCATATAACCTCATTAGACCTCCTAAGAAGGATTCTAATTAGACCTCCCAAAATCATCATAACAAGTGTCTTAGTTAAATCTTGTATGAAACCAGCACGTATGGTGGGTAGGAGGATGGATAAAGACTTAACCTCATAAACTAGATCATCATACCCTCTATCTATATTCCAAGATATTTCTTCTCTCCTATACATGTAATAGATGTATAATGATCACGTCACGATATTCATGAAACCAATGTTCAAACATAAACATAATAAAACCTCACCAACATAATCCAATAACTAAATCAAATGTCAAATGGGCTTAAATATATATTTCAAAATAAATACTAACTATCAAAAAATCATCTCAATTGTGTAATAAAGTGAGATCCAAATAGTCATAATATAAAAACTAAAATTCCAATCAAAGTAATTCAAAACCAATAAAATATATGTGTAAAAAAATTAGATTCAAGAGAACAAAAGTATTGGTTTTGTTGGGGGACTATTTTGGCGACCAGCTAACTGGCATTCAAAATAGTTCCTATCACCACAGCATAGGGAGATTAGTCATCCAAATGTGCAGGTTTACTGCATCACAAGGGGACAAATCTCTCCTCTCATCAAGGGGAGGTTCCCTATTAAATATGTGGAGCTATATACAATATAAATAAGAAGAAAATAACAGATGGGGGTGGGACAAACCATCCATCTCTCTTTTTTCAGAGATGATGCACACAAACAAAGGAGAAAATCCTGGATATAAATGTTGAAGGCACTTCTCTTCTTTCAGAAGTGTCCTTACAGGAAACAACATGAGTTTCTTTTAGATAGTGAAATAACCAGTGATCAAAAGGGCGTAGTAACAGCAAGATGAAATAGAGCACAAAGTCTCCACCTCAACTGCCCAAAGAGTATATCACAAAGGATAATGGGAGCACAAATTTGCCCCAGGATCCTCAACACAAAAGGAAAATGAAAACACAGACTAAAATCAATTGTGAAAGCGCAAAGTCTTCCCACAGTTGGTTTCAGGACACTTCCCTATTACCTTCACTAATTATGTGTACCAAATTAAATGAATAAGGACACCTTCAAAAGACAGACGTAAGAATGATCTTCTAAAATGACACAAGTCAGAACAGCACAAAGTCTATGAAAAACCTACTTTCTCATTCAGATAAAAATGAAAATGAAATTACAACCTGAGCTCAAAGTCTCAGTCTTTCTCTTTCAAAATGGGCAAAGTTTTGCTCTTGTAAATGAAAAGTCTCCTTTACAACAAATGAGAGATTACAATATATAGCACTCCAAGAAAGACATGGGCGCTTGTTTTCCATAGAACGGCCCATGTTATGCATTCAATGCCTTGAATGCATTTCCAAGTTTGTCAAAGGACTACATTGAAAATAGGGTAGATATCTTAACTATGGCGTGTCATTTCATCCCATATGTCTTCTCCCGAGTCTGGATCATCTGGTCTTTCCCCTCTGACATCTGTGCAGCTGTCCATTTGTCTTTACTTCATGGAAGGAAAAAACATGTCGCGTCCTTAAATGGCAAGCCAAAATACCTACTTAATGGACTACTCCACCTACTAAAATTACTTTTGTGCAGACATCTCGGGCTTTTCCCTCTTTCTACTTTTGTCTCTTCCTGCTACAATTTGAGCTATCAGGTTATCTTTTCATCCAGTCGCTTGGTTCTTCCTTCAAGTTCCACGCTTTATTTGAATTTCAACAGATATTCCCTTACCTTAAATTTGACGTCTGCGGGGACGTCATTGGTTGACTATTTCAACAGTTCGAGCGGCCTTCTTAGCTCCTTGGTTCAATCGCTTTCTTGCTCCTTGGTTGAACCATCGCTTTCATTTGAACTTGCCTTTGGAATCATCCATGTTGCTTCTCTCTTTGCTTGAGGCCACCTTTAAACTTTTGAACCATGTTGAACCATTGAACTTTGAACTCTTTCAATCAAATTTCAATCGATTCATTAGTTTATTCTGTGTCTCACTCAAACACTGCTTCCTTTATCTTTCTAAGCTTTGGTTGAACCTTTGAACCTACCGATTGAACCAACTTTGGTTCAAAGGTTCAATGGTTCAATAGGCTCATCCTTCATTATTTAGCTAAGTCCTTTTGATCTTTTGCACCAAGCATGTTGAACTAACTTGGTCATTGAACCCATTGAATCTTTGAACCAAAGTGGTTCAAAGTTCAATGGTTCAATGCCTTTGTCCTTTATCATTTTCTGATTGAACTCTTTTGATTGAATCGAGGCACTAAACCAATCCTAGAAACGACTGAGTGTTAGAAGCTTGTTCTTTTGACTGAACTCACTTGTAGAAGCTTTTTTAACCTATTGAACCAATGAATCCCTTCATATAAAAGCTTAAAAATGAGGAATTTGAAAGCTCAAAACAAATTTTGAGAAGGGAAGAGAGAAATTTTGGTCTGATGAACCAAAATAGTCCATAGCTTGTCCCAAAAATGTCGCTCATTTTTGGGGACAACAGCTGGCTCCAGTTGGGGAACTTCCTTCAGTTGAAAACTTGGAATAGTTAAGGGGAGTAGAAACCAGAATCTCCAGTGCCTTAAAGTGTGCCATTGGGCTATGGAGTCATGCTACCCAAAAATAAAGGCTTCAAAAATGAAAACAAAAAGCACAAAATAGAACTAAAGACTATACAAATATACATATGTATAGATGATCTTATCTGATGCCTCAAGATTTGAAGTGCTTCAGATGCTACCCACTACGAGATAGTGAAAATGGTGTGCCATCCTAATAAACCAGCAGGAAACCATTTTGTCTCTAGAAACGGTGACGGGCAAATGGAACTCTCCACCAAGAAACCACTTTTTTGTGTCTTTCCCTTGGCTTTCTTCTCTTCTTGCCCCAAAGCAAGACTTGACTTTTGGTCCAAAAACCATGAATATTTGCTCTCCTAGCAAAGAGTTCCTTTTCCTAATTTTGATGGGCAGCAACATGGCCTAGTACCATAATTTGTTGTTCTGATAGCTCAGCCCAGCACATGTCTTGATTGTCTCCCTCAAATACTCAAATTCTTCTTCATTTAGAGGGGAGGGTTCTTCTACACTTATGCTGCACTCCACCAAATATTCTCCTATTTCATCCCTGCCTAAAGACTGAAACAAAATTTGGGCTGCAGGGACCACCATTTGGGTCTTGACACATTTAACATGATCAATTATGTCAAATGGCTGGGTTGGACTAGGCACAAGGGATGAAAGTTCTTCTTTTTGGTTTATGGGAGGGGTGGGAGGACTGGCCTACGAATTTGAAGTAGAAGGTGCAGAAATGTTTGGGATACTTACTTTTTTAGCAATCACTGCGTCCTTTGGCTGGATAGGTAGAGTGGCCCCATGCTTAGCAATCAAAATTGTAGGTTGAGGTTGCTCCTCTATTTCTCCTTTATCAGCTTGTTGATCTTACTGATTTTGGGACTGGGTGACCACAGCATATGATCCCTTAGATGCTTCACCTTTACTTCTAAGTTCATCCTGGTAATCCAAGAAACTGATGTGGGAGTCACCAGCTGACTCTTCTTGATCCTCTGTGAAGAGACCAATGTCATTTTCTTGATTAAACTTAGGTTGGAAAGAGAAATCATGCTCTGTTTCCAAATACCCAACTGCTGAGTTGGTTGGAGGTGCTTCAATGGCAAGGTTCCTCTATGGGGGAGGAAGACGATTGGGTTGCCCTTGATGTGCTTGATTAGGGAATGTCCTCCTTGGTACATCTCTGTATGAAGGAGCAGATGACATCCCTTGTGTCATTTGTCTTCTGAGGGCCAACACTTTATTTTCTAGCTTCTACACCATTGGATCAGTGGTGGCTGTAGGTGAGTTATCAAAAGATGAGGAAGATGTGCCTCTATTTGAATCCCTTCTTATCTTTCCAGCCAAGATAAGGTCATATTCTAACTCAGTGGCTAAGTCTTGAGCAGCTTCAAGATCTATGTGGCCAGCACATCTTAGCATAAAACTCACTTCAAGTAACTGAGAGTTTATGAAGAAGCATTTGAGGTTCTTGGGTGTGGGCTGAGCAACTATAAGAATCCTGTTTCTCAGCTTGTCAAATTTTGCAAAAAAATCCCTCATGGGCTCATGAGGTTCCTTCTTCATTTGCGTAAGTTGGGCTAGAAAAGCATGAGCATCTTCTGCAGGTTTGAACCTTGTTTCAAACTTGGCTTTGATAGTGTCCCAACCAGTCATTGATCCAGTCTGCAGATGGTAAAACCAGTCTACAGTAGCACCTTGTAGTGTCTCCATAAAAATCTTAACTGCCACATCTTCAAATTCCACCCCTATCACACCACAGGCTATGGTGAAGGCTGCAATGTGTTCATCAGGGTGGACTCTTCCATCACCAAAAAATTTGGGAAAATTCTTCCTTGAACTGAGTGGTAGCTCATGCAGGGGTGGAGTTAGATTAAGTGGGCCAAATGTGTTACCCAATGGGCCTTGAACTGCCATGATTGGATTATGAAAAATAGGGATAACACATCTGAGTGGAGTTGCCAGATTATAGGACAAAAAAGGAAAAGAAACTGGCCCTACTTTAGCTTAAAGCTTGAGGCTTCAAACTACACTTTCTTTCCCAGTAGCTCTGGTTTTGTAGACCAAATAAAATAACGGAAGTGGAGGAAGATGGTAATGCTATAATGATAATGGGTAAGACATGGAACAAAGTCACCAGAGTCTGTAATGGATAAGGGTTATAATGATAATGGGTAAGACACAGGTGATGTTTCAATCTGAAACTTGAGGTTCCAAATTGCACAAAATTACTGTCTCTAGCAGAGTCACCAAAAACTGTTGGGTGAATATTTTGTTGACCGGCTAACTGGCATTTAAAATAGTTCATATCACCACAACATAGGTAGATTGGTCATTTAGATGTGTAGGTTTTTTACATCACAAGGGGATAAATCTATCCTCTCATTAAGGGGAGGTTCCCTATTAAATATGTGGAGCTATATATAATATAAATAAGCAAAAAATAACACATGGGGGTGGGACAAACCATCCATCTCTCTTCTTTTAGAGATTATGCACATAGACAATGGAGAAAATCTTGGCTATAAATGTTGAAGGCACTTATTTTTTTTCAGAAGTGTCCTTACAAGAAACAACAAGAATTTCTTTTAGATAGTGAAATAACTAGTGATAAAAAAAGCATAGTAACAATAGGATGAAATAGAGCACAAAGTCTCCACCTCAACTGCCCAAAGAGTATATCACAAAGGATAATGGGGGCACAAAGTTACCCCAAGATCATCAACACAAAAAGAAAATAAAAACACAGGCTGAAATCAATTGTGAAAGTGCAAAGTCTTTCCACAGTTGGTTTCAAGACACTTCCCTATTACCTTCACTAATTCTATGTACCAAATTAAATGAATAAGGACACCTTCAGAAGACAGACGTAAGAATGATATTCTAAAATGACACAAGTTAGAATAGCACAAAGTCTGTGAAAAACCTGCTTTCTCATTCAGATAAAAATGAAAATAAAATTACAACTTGAGCTTAAAGTCTTAGTCTTTCTCTTTCAAAATGGGCAGAGTTTCACTCTTGTAAATGAAAAGTCTCCTTTACAACAAATGAGAGATTACAATATATAATGCTCCAAGAAAGACTTGGGCGCTTGTTTTCCATAGAACGGCCCATGTTGTGCATTCATTGCCTTGAATGCATTTCCAAGTTTGTCAAAGGACTGCGTTGAAAATAGGGTAGCTATCTTAACTATGGCATGTCATTTCATCCCATATGTCTTCTCCTGAGTCTGGATCATATGGTTTGTCCCCTCTAACGTCTCCACAGCTGTCCATTTGTCTTTACTTTATGAAAGGAAAAAACAGGCTGTGTCCTTAAATGGCAAGCCAAAATACCTGCTTAGTGGACTATTCCACCTACTAAAATTACTTCTACGCGGACATCTCAAGCGTTTCCCTCTTTTTGCTTTTGTCTTTTCCAGCTTTGTCTCTTCCTGCTGCGATTTGAGCTATCAGGCTATCTTTTCAGCTAGTCACTTGGTTCTTCCTTCAAGTTCCACACTTTATTTCAATTTCAACAGATATTCACTTACCTTAAATTTGACGTCTGCGGGGACGTCATTGGTTGACTATTTCAACAGTTTGGGCAGCCTTCTCAACTCCTTGGTTCAATCACTTTCTTGTTTCAATCGCTTTATTGGTTCAATCGCTTTCTTGCTCCTTGGTTCAACCATCACTTTCATTTAAACTTGCCTTTGGAATCATCCATGTTGCTTCTCTATTTGCTTGAGGCCGCCTTTGAATTTTTGAACCATGTTGAGCCATTGAACTTTGAACTCTTACAATTCAAAGTTTAATCAGTTCATTAGTTTATTCTGGGTCTCACTCAAACACTGCTTCCTTTATCTTTCTAAGCTTTGGTTGAACCTTTGAACCTACCGATTGAACCAACTTTGGTTCAACGGTTCAATGGTTCCATAGGCTCATCCTTCGTTATTTGGCTAAGTCCTTTTGATCTTTTACACCAAGCACATTGAACCAACTTGGTCATTGAACCCATTGACTCTTTGAACCAAAGTGATTCAAAGTTCAATGGTTCAATGCCTTTGTCCTTTATCATTTGCTGATTGAACTCTTTTGATTGAACTGAGGCATTGAACCAATCCTAGAAACGATTGAGTGTTAGAAGCTTGTTATTTTGACTAAACTCGCCTGCAAAAGCTTTTTTAACCTATTGAACCAACAATCCCTTCATGGAAAAAGCTTAAAAATGAGGAATTTGAAAGCTTAGAACAAATTTTGAGAAGGTAAGAGAGAAATTTTGGTCTGATGAACCAAAATAGTTCATAGGTTGTCCCAAAAATGTCACTCATTTTTGGGGACAATAGGTTTTAAAAAACAAATTAAAATAGAAATAAAATCAAAATAAGAAAGGGAAAAACAATATCATAAAAGTATAGTTTACACCTACTATGTGGCTAAGAAGCTACCCATGTAATTACCTCCTATAGGTAAGAGTAATCAGTCTCTCCATATGTCTGCCAAAGGTTCACAAGGTTGCATCAAATATAATTCATGAAGGTTGTTCTTTTGACAAATACTAATAGGTAGGTGAAAGAACACATCATTTATAAAGTGATCATTATGTGCGAAGAGCCCATGGTTCCTAAATCACTCATGGTGTACACACTTGAAATAATCAGGCTATTACCTCATACAAAGGGAAAAAGTGGATTTTCAACTTACAATAAGCTTCACTTCCTAGCCTGTGACCCATTCTAAACCATTATAAACATAGTTTTACTCTACCCTCAAACCCCAAACTTGCAACAGTAACAAATAATAGAGCAACAATGCAGGGTTACACAATACAACACATTACTACATAACATCAATTTTCACTTATGCATCATATGTTTACATGAACAAAAGTTAATTTACACCACATTTTCATAATAGGAGTTGCACACAAGATACTTCACAACATATTCACATTCACAAGATAACAATTGGGATTCACACATAATATCATACCAGTACCATGACATACTCACTCTATGATTGCATAACAATATTATTTATATATAAAGAATCCATTATTTATGAGGTTTGTTACATATACAATGATATGAGGGTTTACACAATAGGTTACAATTATACATGTACATAACAATTAAAAATTTAAAGGTACACATGTTTGGCTTGAGATAACTATTTACATAAATTCACTATCACAACATAGTTTTACAATTTACTGGTATCACATAGGGGCTAAGGGCATCTCATCATCCACATCAATAATCCTGACATCCTTCATATCATATATGCCATATAATATAACACTACTGATGTCAAAATAAGTATCATCATGGTCATACATATATGTCACCCATCACCAATCGTAATTATTATGGAACTGAATATGACAATCCCCCATCCCCCACATTAGTGTCGCTGAAAGAAATATATCAAAGGTATTCTGACCAACTAAGAATCATTTTATTTTCATTTAGAATTTGATACTTTGTTCTTAATTCAAAATCTCTCTTCTTTTCAAAAATTCAAGTGTCTGTTTTCTTTGTTAAACAAGCATCATACCTTAAATTCTATTTATCACAAGATTTAAATGTTTTTAAAATGAAAGATTGTCTCAAAATGCCATACTAACTGATTAATTAGGAATAAATATATAAACTAAGGTAGACATTTTTCATTCATAAAGTAGAGTTTACAATATCGTAGTTAAATATTCATCAAAGTATCCAAAAGTACAACATTGGCACCTAGTGCTCCATAAATAAAATATTATATCATTAGCTATAGTAGAATATTAAAACAAAAATAAAATTTGAGCCCATAATTAGTCTAATCTCAAGGTTTTGGTGGTCCTGCACCTGGTTCCCTAATGCCCTTAGGATGATGCTCCTCAAATGTTGAATCATTCTCGATCCATCCCCCTCATCCTTTCTCAGTTAGTCTAGAGGTCAACCTTACCTTCAATGGGCAACCTCAAACGAAATGGCCTACACCCCCACATAAGTAGCAAGCCTCTGAATATATTAGTGGGTTTCTCAAATATTTTTTGGTTCATGTGCTATAAATATATATTGGTCTAGCCTTTGCATGCTGACATACTCAAACTAGGTTCACTTTCTATCCTGGGGTAACACACTTTCCAAAACAAGGTAAAGCCATCACTTATGGATAATGAGAGTGCCTCTCTTGTACTCATGATTGTTGTCTAACACAAACCCTAGAGTAACATGGTATATGATTCCTTGGTTGATGTTTTTGTATGGGGCACATCACTTACATTTTACATGGAGGGGTTCTCTTAGGTATATCCAGAGCTCGGGGTAGTCTCTCCTTTAAAATGTTTGTCAAGCACTGAAGGGTTTAGAAGATTTGTTAGTTATCTGCACTAGCTTCTCAAGTGATAGTTCTTGATGATCCCCATTGCATGAACCCCCCATTTTATCCACAATAGACAAAAATAAAATTAAAAAATTAACAAAGTATGAACTGTAATTATACATCCCAGAGCTTGCAGTGCTTAAACTAGGCTTTAATACCAAAATATCATGCCCAAAATTTAACACAAAAAAATTAACAAAACTTTGAGAAAACATGGGTTTTTTTAATTATTATTAATGTTTTAAATGTTGTAATGGAGTGTGACACACACTTATGTAGTGACTTAAGCATATCATTTAATTGATATAATTCAAATAGTTTACCCATGAATTATCACACAAGTCTAATCAAGTAAATGGCAACCCTAACATAGCCTAAGGACCTAGACCTGATGCCCCCACCACATCTGGGGTAGCCTACATATCTACTCCATGGAATCTAGGTCTGATGTAGTTATCTTTACACTTGTGATGGCCTCCTCCAAGAGACATCATCATCAAATAATAATTTGTGATCTAAGCTAACAAGGGAACTAGTACATCACCTAGGCGAGATTTTAAAGCTATAGTCATCTATTCGAATGAATGACACATCTTAAGGTCATAAATCACTATCTATGACATCATAAGGTGCAAGTGCTTACCCAAACACTTCCATGAATCATCTCAACAAGAATTAGGGGTGGCTAGGAACTTATATTTTCTTATTCCAATGTGATCAATGACTCTACAATCTTTGAATTATGTTATTTTGATAAAATATATATCCTGAATGAATCTCAAAATGTGTCCAAGGTTAATATGAAAGAAAACAAGCTCAAATATCAATAATCAACATGGGTCAGTATTTGCAATAGATAATCAACTAAGAAAACTATATTGTTAATACTGATGATAAATATATGCACAAGAAAAAATATCATACCATTAATGATTAAACAAGCATACTAAGAATTAGATACTTTACGTATGTGTTCTAATAACACACTAAAATTAGTTGTCAATTGCCCATACTAGGAGGTCATCTTAAGGTTAGTTTCCTAAGCATATTCTCTAACATTCGCAATTTAGTCCATAACACCTACATAAAGGAGTGTTCTAAGGGTTAGTATGCTAAGCCCATGCTACTCCCCAAACTACCTACATATCTACGGTGATCACATCACACACATAATCAAGGTTAGTTATATTTCACCCATTCTTAAATGATATTTTAGTTTAAATGTGAATACAATCATCTTTCACCATGTTGGGTGAATATTTTGTTAGTCAATAGTCTGATTGAGCAAAATAGGTCTTATCACCCACAACAAAGGAGATTGGTCAGCCTAGTGTGCAGGTTTACTACATCAAAGGTGGACAAATCTCTCCTCTCATCAAGGGGAGGTTCCCTATAAATACGCAAGAGCTAGATATACTATAAATATGCAAAAAATAATACTCAAGGGTAGGATACATCATCCATCTCTCTTCTTTCAGAGATGATGTTAACCAACAAAGGAGAAAATCTTGGTGAAAGCACTGAAGGCAGTTCTCTTCTTTCAAAAGTGTTCTTGCAGGAAACAACAGAAGTTCTTTTAGGGAGTGACAAAAAAATTAGTAACACAAGAACAATAACTAGCAAGATGAAATAAAACACAAAGTTTTCACTTCAACTGCCCAAAGAGTATAACATAGAGGATAATGGGGGCACAAAGTCATCCCAGAATCCTCAACACAGAAGGAAAAGAAAAACACACACTGAAAACAATTGTGAAAGCACAAAGTCTTCCCACTGTTGGCTTTAGGACACCTTCCTTATAACTTTCACAAATTCTACTTTCCAAATTAAATAGATGAGAACACATTTAGAAGATAGACATAAGAATAATCTCCTAAAATGATACAAGCCAAAACAGCACAAAGTCTGCAAACAACTTGCTTTCTCATTCAAATAAAATGAAATGAAGTTGCAATCTGAGCTCAAAGTCTCAGTATTCTTCTTTCAACTGGGCAGAGTTTCACTCCTGTAAAAATGAAAAGTTTCCCTTTACTAATGAGAGAAATTATAATCTTATAGCAATCATGCAAGGCTTAACATTCTTTCCCATGGGATGGCCCATGTTGCAGTCAATGCCTTCAATGCACCTTCAATTTTGTTTGGAGGGACCATGCTAGAAATAGTGCATTGCCATAACTATGGCGTGTCCATTCCTCTAATATGTCTCTTCTTAGTATGGACTGTCTGGTCCTTTCCCTGATGTCTGCGCAGCTGCCCAATTTGTCTTTACTTCATGGAAAAAAAATAGGATGCGTCCTTGATTTGGTGTGTTCAAAAGTCTACTTGATCCACTGTTTCACCTACTAGAAATAACTCCCTTGAAGATATTTCTGATCTTTTGCATTGATCTTCTCTCCCTTATAGCAATTTGAGTCTTCGATCTCTCTTTTCAGTTAGTCTCTTGGTTCTTCCTTTAAGTTTTGCACTCTATTTGAATTTCAATCGGATATTCCCTCACTTTAAATTTGACGTCCATAGGACCGTAAATGGTCACCAGTTGCTTGAATCATGTTGAACCTTGAACCTTTGAACCCATTAAAAGTACATTGGTTCATTGGTTCATCGGTTCATTCTATCTCTTTTGTTCCATCGCTTCCTAGTTTAATTGCTTTTCTGCTCCTTAGTTGAACCATCCATTAAACCACCTGTTTGCTACTTTTTTCCTTGACTGAGGCTGCCTTTGAACCTTTGAACCCATAAACCATTAAACTTTGAACTCTTTCAGTTCAAGGTTTAATTGGTTCATTCTTTGTCCCATTCAATCATGCTTCCTTTATCTTTCTTTGTCTAAGTCTTTGAACGCTCTTGGGACGCCCCAAAGGGAAGGTGTCCCTTTGGGATTTTAAAACGGTCCTTTCTTTGTCGTCAAGCGCCCCCCTGCAAGGGTACCTACCCTTCAAGATTTTTTAGGCAGCCTTCGAGCTTAAAATTCCCTGATGGGTTCTTGCTTCTTCGACGGGCTTTTGGCTTTTGGGCTTTTTCTGTCGGGCTTTTCCTTCAGACAAAAAGTTCGAAGGAAAGTTTCCTTTACTTAGCCGTTTGTTCTTTTCAATTTCTTCGGGATTTCCTTCCGATTGAATTCCTTCGGACAAAAAGTCCAAAGGAATTTCGCTTTAGTCATTTTCCCACGAAAAATACTTCTGAAAGAATTCTTTCGACCTCTTTTACTTATTCATTTTCCTAAGGAATTTCCAACTTTGTCTACTTTTGCTCACTGCCCTCTACAAGGGAACTTGTTCCTTTGGCTTTGGGGTAGCCCCTTGAACTTATCGATTGAACCAACCGATTGAACCAACTTTGCTTCAACAGTTCAATGGTTCAATCAGTTCATTCTTCGTTATTTGGCTAAGCCTTTTTAATCTTTTGCACCAAGCGCATTGAACCAATTGGTCATTGGACCCATTGAACTGTTGAACTAAAATGGTTCAAGGTTCAATGGTTCAATAGTTCAATACTTTGTTCTTTGAAGCTTATCGATGGACATTTTTTATTGAACCAAGTCATTGTAATAGTCCTAAAAATGACTAAGTGTTGGAAACTTGTTCTTTTGATTGAGCTCGCCTGCAGAAACCTTTGAACTTGTGAACCTGCTAATTTCAAGCATGTTGCATTTGTAAAAACATATCTGTAGAGTCCGTAGATTTAAGCAAAGGCCTTGAAAAATGGAAAACTTTGAATGCCCAAAGCAATTTTTGAAAAGGGGAGAGATTGTTTTGGTCTGTTGAACCAAAATAGTTCATGGGTTGTCCCAAAAATGTCATTCATTTTTTGGGACAATAGTTGGCTCCAATTGGGGAACTTCCTTCAGTTGAAAACTTAGAACATCTGAGGTGAGTAGAAACTAGAATCTCCAGTGCCTTGAAGTATGCCATTGGGCTATGGATTCATGCTACCCAAAAAGAAAGGCTCCAAAAAAAATGAAAATGAACAACACAAAGCAGAAACAAAGATTATACAGATATACATATGTACAAGTGAACTTATCTGACACTTCAAAAATTGAAGTGCTTTAGATGCTGCCCATTGTGAGGCAGAGAAAAGAGCGTGTCGTCTTGATATTTCAATAAGAAGCTATTCTCCCCATTGGGCTAATGGATAATGAATGGGCCTCTCCAAAGAGAATCAAACTTTCCATGCATACCTTTTGGCTCTCTCCTTTTGTCCCATAGAAAGACTTGATCTCCAACCCAAAAATCACGATTATTTGCCTTCTGGTCGAAGAGCTTCTTCACCAGATTTTGATGAGCAACGATTCAATCTACCACCATAGTTCTCTGCTCATCTAGCTTAGTCAAGCACATGATTCTCTTGTCAAGGGTACTTTCATACGTTTGATCCTCAATTGCCTTAATCAATTTCAATGCTAAAAATTTCAAGGTGATTGGTATCTCAGCATTAATACCATAAAGAAGTTGGAAAGGAGACATGCCAATTGCTCTCTTTGGTGTAATTTTTTCTGCCCATAGAGCATCAACCAATGCTTTATGCCATGTCCTTTGGTTGTCATCAACCAGCTTCTTGATGATAGTCACCAGGTTCTTATTGCTTGATTCAACTTGTCCATTCCCTTGTGAAAAGTAATCAAAAGAGTGGGAGAGTGTAATCCCATAGTAGAAACAAAATTGAGTAATCTCTTGGGAAGTGAAACAAGCTATATTATTAGTGACAATCTTGGTTGGGACCCCAAACTTGGAAATTATATTCTCCTTGAGAAAATTACATACTACTTCTGAAGTAGCATGCTTGGTTGGAATTGCTTCCACCCACTTGGTGAAGTAATTTATTGCTATAAGGACATAATCATGTCCAGCACTTGAAGATGGGTTTATAACTCCAATAAAATCAATTCTCCATTGCTGGAATGGCACCTCTATGACCACTGGATTGAGAGGCAAGCCAGCTAACTTGGGTCTCCCAATAAACTGCTAGCATAGTTCACATTTTCTTACCCACTTATAGGCATCTTTAAAGAGAGTTGGCCAATAATACCTGGCTCATAGAATTTTATGGGCAGTTATAGGAGTAGAGAAATGTCCTCCATAGACCAAATTGTGGAAGGACCTCAGAAGTTGGTTTTATTGCTCCTTGTCCACACAGCGAAGGAACACTCCATCAAGGCTCCTTTTGTACAGGCCGTTGTCCTAGAGGACAAAATTTGTAGCTTTCAGCTTGATAGTTCTCCTTTCTTTATAAGATAGGTGAGCAGGACACCATAAGTAATGAAATGAGTAATACTTGAATACCACTCATTCGTGGTGGAGAAAAAAAAAATAGTTGGCACGTCTTCCACCTCTGCTTCTTCATGCCTTGCTTCTTCTAGTCTGTTGTTAGCAATCAATTGGCATAGGCCCTTTCCCCGTACCAGGTTTGTTGGCTTGATGACCAGATCAAACTCTTGAATCTTTAAAATCTAATTGCCTCTTTTGGTTCCAAACTCCTGCTGAGTTAATATGGATTTGATCGTGGTATCAGGAACTAGAGCAGTAACTCACGAATTGAAGATGTAGAAATGAAAATGCTTCACTACCTTGACCACTGCATAAGCATGCTTCTCCATGTTTGAATATTTTAGCTCATGAGCTTTGAGGGGACAACTCATGAAGGAAATGGGAGATTCCACCCCTTCTTCATTCTATTGAACCAAGATGGCTAAAAGTGTGTGTTCAAAAGCATAACTATACATGAGGAAATCCTTCATATAATCTGGATAAACTAGAAATGGGGCGTGGGCAATGGCAGTCTTGATATCCTCAAATGTTGAATTGCCTTCTTCAGTTTAGCTGAAGGTGGCTTTATTCTTCATCATGTTTACAATGTGCCTAGTCTTCTCAGCAAACTCGGGGTTGAACCTCCGTAATAAATTCACCTTTCCAAAGAAAGAGTGAACAACAGTCTTACTCATGGGCAAGGTAAGCTCTTGGATAGACTTGACTCTGTCTGAGTCAATCTTTATGCCTCCTTTGGACACAATGTGTCCAAGAAGTTTCCCCTTTGTTACTCTAAAAATATACTTCTTGGGGTTTAAGGAAATGCCATTCTGGCGGCAACACTCCATCACTTATTGCAAGTGGCGTATATGATCTGGGCGATTCTTAGAAAAGACGGTCAAGCCATTAAGATAAACTATGATGAACTTACCCATTTCATCTTTGAAAGCAAGGTCCATTTCTCTTTGAAAGGTGGCACCAGCATTTATCAAGCCAAAAGACATCTTTTTATATGCAAATGTGCCCCAAGGTGTGGTGAAAGCAGTCTTATGTTGGTCTGCCTCACTAACTTCAACCTGATTATATCCTGAGAAGCCATCTAGCATTGATAACATCTCCGAACCTATCACTGTCTGAAGCACTTGATCCATGATTGGCAAAGGATAGTTATCCTTCAAGGATGACTGATTCAAGTTCTTGAAATCCACACAGAGGCAAATTTTGCCATTCTTCTTCCTTACATGCACTATATTTGCAATCCATGTGGAATGATGGATTGGGAAGATTATCCTGGCATTTAGCATTTTTTGTATCTTAGACAAAATAGTACCTGATATTTTTGTATTATATTGCCTAGACTTTTGCCTGTAAAGTGTCGAATTAGCCTTGAGAGGAATGTCATGTCAAATTTCATCGGGCCGAAGTGACTTCAGGTCATCATAGGAGTAAGCCAAGATGTCCATGTATTGGTTGAGCAAAGTGGTGAACTTGAACCTCTCCTCAAGAGTACAACATTTACCAATGTTAACCATCTTGGGATCTCTCTTGGTCCCAGATTTACTTGATCAAACTCCTGAGAGGAGCTTGAATCTATTTGCAGCTGTTTGATGAATTAGACATGTTTGTCAAACAACTTCTCAAGGGAAACTAGGCCTTTGGGAATCTTATTCCCTTTAAGTTGTAGGAACTTTTCACCTACATCTGAATTTGATTCAGGAGTTGGTTCACACTTCTAAGGTTCACTGCCTTCAAAATGCAGCCATTCAAAGCTATCTTTTTGCTCCAGAAAGGCAATGATTTGGCTGTCATTGTTAAACACCTGCCAATGACTAGCATTATCAAGTACACATGGTCTAAATACTAGCTCAATAGTGTACTTGTCTCTTTTGAAGTCTAGGTGAGGGACCAAGAGAGTAGTTGAAACAGCGAATGCATCAGCGCAGTCATTGAATTCTCTAAGAATGGTAGAGATGTTGAAAGCATCAAAGCTTTCAATTTGGTCCTAGACTAGATTGCGATAGTAATGTAATCTTTCATTATTGGTTTGGTACAGGTTTCTCAACTGACAAACCTCTAATTCAGCATCTCCTTTGGCATGAAGGAGCTTGATGTCTTTGTCTCAAGCAGCCCTCAATCCCAGCAACAGAGATTCATATCCAGCTGTGTTATTCATGTTGTTGAACTACAACCTGTAGGATGAAGGAAAAATATCTCCTTGAGGAGATATAAACACAACTCCTGCTCTTGAACTAGTGGAGCAGCTGCCATCAAATTCAAGAATTCATACCTCATTTGATACTAATTTTTTTTAGACTCTTCTTCATTCGGAGGAGGAGATTCCTCCACACTTGCATTGTGATCTACCAAATCTTTTGCTATTTCAACTGAATGCATTTCCAGGTTGTCACTTGCAGGAGCTTCATCAAATGTCTCATGAACTTCATCTTTGGATAGAAAGTAGTTACCCATGCCTGAAGACTCAAACAAAATTTGAGCTTCAGGTGTCGAGGTTTGGGAAACCACATATTTCACTTCCTTCTCAGGGAACATGCTCTTCATAACACCTTTGATTGGAATCTTTGCCTCGGATAAGTCCATACTCAATTCACCACCAACATCCCTACAAAAATTTTGCCCAAGAAGGATGCCATATGATGCTGGGATGTCAGCTACCAAGACAGTCATCTTGATTCTTTTGTCTGGGAATGCTGCAAATGCAAATTGGGCATCTTTAATTTGTCCTAGTAGAGGTCTTTGCTTGTTCTCCATGAAGAAGCATCTACCAAAAGTCTTGGTCAGTGTGAGGTCAAGGGATTCAGCCACTTTAGCAGGCATGACATTGTCTGAAGCTCTAGAATCAATGATGTAATTGTTTAGCTGACATCCATTTATTAGAAATGAGACATAGAAAAGTTTAGTCCTACTAGGAGCAGCAGGAGGGGTAATGACAAGATTATTCTTGGTGGGTGCATTCCTGGGGTGATCATATGTCACTTTGAGAGTTGGTTGTTCAACAGGGACATTCTAGTTTTTAACACATTGAACCAGTTTGTCTAATTACTCAAGATGGGACTGCATAAATTCAAATTCAGACATTTGAATTTTGGTTTTCTTTATATGGTCAATGATATCAAATGTTGGAAATGAACTAGGTACAGATGATGGGAGTTCATCCTTTTGAGTTTTGAGAGGGGGAGAACTGGGCTGCGAATTTGAAGTTGAAGGTGCATAAATGTTTGGGGTACTTGCCTTTCTAGTAGTCACCAAGTCCTTTGGCTGGAAGGGTAGAGTGGTCCCACACTTAGCAATTGAAACTACTGGTTGAGGTTGCCCCTCTGTCTTCTCTTTATTAGCTTGTTGAGCTAATTGATTCTTGTACCAGATGAATACAGCATATGACCCCTCAACTGCATTACCTTCCCTTCTGGACTCATCCTGATAGTTTAGGAAACCAATATGGGAGTCGCTAGCTAATTATTATTCTTCCTTAGTGAAGAGATTAGCATCATCTTCAAGATTCAACTCAGGCTGAAATGAGAAATTTGATTCAGCTTCAAGATATCCAACTGCTGAGTTTTTTGGAGGTGCTTTAAGGGCAAGGTTCCTCTGTGGAGGAGGAAGGTGATTTTATTGTCCTTGATTCCTAGCAGCATTGCCTTGGTACGCCTAATTCTGAAATATCCTCCTTGGCATATCTCTATATGTAGGAGCAGATGACATCCCTTGCACCATTTGTTTTTTGAGAGCTAGCACTTCATTTGCTAGATTTTGTCCCATTGGGTCAGTGGTGACTGTAGGTGAGTATTCAGAAGATGAAAAGGATTTACCTTTATTAGGGTCTCTCCTTATCTTTTCTGCCAAGATAAGGTCATATTCTACCTCAGTCGCCAAGTCTTGAGTAGTATCAAGGTCTATGTGTCTAACCCATCTCAGCAAGAAACTCATTTCAGGGAGCTGTGAGTTGATGAAAAAACACTTGAGATTCTGAGGTGTTGGCTGGGCGACCATGGGAATCTTGTGCCTCAGCTTATCGAACCTAGCAATGAAGTCCCTCATAGGTTCATGGGGCTCTTTCTTCATCTGTGTGAGCTGGGCTAGTAAGGCATGCACATCTTTTGCAAGCTTGAACCTTGCTTCAAACTTGGCTTTAAGTGTGTCCCAGTTAGTTACTGACCTAGCATGCAGATGGTAGAACCAATCTACATCAGCACCTTGTAGTGTTTTCATGAAGAGCCTAATTTCCACGTCTTCAAATTCCACCCCTATTACACCATAGGATATGATAAAAGCCGCAATGTGTTTATCAAGATGAACTTTCCCATCACCAAAGAATTTGGAAAAATTCTTCCTTGAATTACGTAGAAGCTCATGCAGAGGTGGAGTTAAATTCAGTGGACCAAAAGAGTTACCCCAAGGGCCTTGAGCCATGATTTGATTATGTAAAAGTGGGATCACAAATTTGGGTGGAGAATGGATAGGTAAAGCTCTACTAGTAGCAAAAAAAGAAGCTCTACCTTGTGTTGGTGACCTAGTAGGGCTAGGAGGAAGACTCCTAGTTCGTTGAAGGTGAGGTTGTGAAGGAAATAACTCAAAATTACTCTGCTACACCAATTCAAAAGCAGGGTCAACAACACCTTGGGATTTTTGGCTTTTGGTATAACATGGAGATACCAAATTATAGAACAAAAAATGGAAAAGAGTAGGATCTGCTTCAGCTTCAAGTTTGAGACTTTAAACTGCGCGCTCTTCCCCATTGGAGTCACCAAAAAGACTGTTAGGTGAATATTTTGTTAGTCAACAATCTGATTGAGCAAAATAGGTCTTATCATCCATAGCAAAAGAGATTGGTCAGCCCAGTGTGCAAGTTTACTACATCAGAGGTGGACAAATCTCTCCTCTCATCAAGGGGAGGTTCCCTATAAATATGCAGGAGCTATATATACTATGAATATGTAGAAAATAACACTCAAGGGTAAGATACATCATCCATATCTCTTCTTTCAGAGATGATGTTAACCAACAAAGGAGAATATCTTGGTGAAATCAGTGAATGCACTTCTCTTCTTTCAAAAGTGTTCTTGAAGGAAACAACAGATTTTATTTCAGGGAGTGACAAAGAAACTAGTAACAAAGGCACAATAACCAGCAGGATGAAATAGAACACAAATTTTCCACTTCAACTGCCCAAAGAGTATAACACAGAGGATAATGGAGGCACCAAGTCATCCCAGAATCCTCAACATAGAAGGAAAAGAAAAACACACACTGAAAACAATTGTGAAAGCACAAAGTCTTCCCACAGTTGGCTTCAGAACACCTTCCTTATTACTTTCACTAATTCTACTTGCCAAATTAAATAGATGAGAACACATTCAGAAGACAAACATAAGAATAATCTCTTAAAATGATACAAGCCAAAACAACACAAAGTCTACAAACAACTTGCTTTCTCATCCAAATAAAATGAAATGAAATTACAATCTGAGCTCAAAGTCTCAGTAATCTTCTTTCAACTAGGTAGAGTTTCACTCTTGTAAAAATGAAAAGTCTCCCTTTAATAATGAGAGAAATTAAAATCTTATAGCAATCACGCAAGGCTTGGCATTCTTTCCCATGGGACAACCCATGCTGCAGTCAATGCCTTCAATGTGCCTTTAGTTCTGTCTGGAGGGACCATGCTGGAAATAGTGCATTGCCATAACTATGGCGTGTCCATTCCTCTAATATGTCTCTTCTTAGTATGGACTGTTTGGTCCTTTCCCTGATGTTTGTGTAGCTTCCCAATTTGTCTTTACTTCATGGAAGAAGAAAAAAGACGCGTCCTTGATTTGGTGCGCTCAGAAGTCTACTTGATCCACTATTTCACCTACTAGAAATAACTCCCTTGAAGATATTTTTGATCTTTTGCATTGATCTTCTCTCCCCTGTAGCAATTTGAGTCTTTGAGCTCTCTTTTCAGTTAGTCACTTGGTTCTTCCCTTAAGTTCCACGCTCTATTTGAATTTCAATCGAATATTCCCTCGCTTTAAATTTGACGTCCGTGGGACCGTCAATGGTTGCCATCTGCTTGAACCATGTTGAACCTTGAACCTTTGAACCCACTGAAAGTACATTGGTTCATTGGTTCAGCAGTTCATTCTGTCTCTTTTGTTTCATCGCTTCCTAATTCAATTACTTTCCCGCTCCTTGGTTGAACCATCCTTTGAACCACCTGTTCGCTGCTTTTTTCCTTGACTGAGGCCGCCTTTGAACCTTTGAACCCATGAACCATTGAACTTTGAACTCTTTCAGTTCAAGGTTCAATCGGTTCATTGGTTCATTCTTTGTCCCATTCAATCATGCTTCCTTTATCTTTCTTTGTCTAAGTCTTCGAAGGCTCTTGGGACGCCCCGAAGGGAAGGTGTCCCTTCGGGCTTTTAAAACAATCCTTTCTTTGTCATCAAGCACCCCCCGCAAGGGTACCTACCCTTCAGGATTTTTCAAGTGGCCTTCGGGCTTAAAATTCCCCGATGGGTTCTTGCTTCTTTGGCAAGCTTTTGGCTTTCGAGCTTTTTTCGTCAGGCTTTTCCTTCAGACAAAAAGTCTGAAGGAAAGTTTCCTTTACTTAGCCGTTTGTTCTTTTCAATTTCTTCGGGCTTTCCTTCTGAGTGAATTCCTTCAGATAAAAAGTCTGAAGGAATTTTGCTTTAGTCATTTTCCTGCGGAAAATACTTCTGAAATAATTCTTTCGGCCTCTTTTACTTAGTCATTTTCCCAAGGGATTTCCAACTTTGTCCACTTTTGCTCACTGCCCTCTGCAAGGGCACTTGTTCTTTTGGCTTTGGGGCAGCCCCTTGAACCTACCAATTGAACCAACTTTGTTTCAACAGTTCAATGGTTCAATCGGTTCATTCTTTATTATTTGGCTAAGTGTTTTTAATCTTTTGCACCAAGTGCATTGAACTAATTGGTCATTGAACCATTGAACTAAAATGGTTCAAGGTTCAACGGTTCAAGCCTTTGTTCTTTGAAGCTTGCCAATGTACATTTTTTATTGAACCAAGTCATTGAAACAATCCTGAAAATGACTAAGTGTTGGAAACTTGTTCTTTTGATTGAGCTCACCTGCAGAAACCTTTGAACCTGTGAACCTGCTAATTTCAAGCATGTTGAGTCCGTAGAAACATATATACAGAGTCCGTAGATTTAAGCAAAGGCCTTGAAAAATAGAGAACTTTGAATGCCCAGAGCAATTTTTGAAAAGGGGAGAGATGATTTTGGTCTGTTGAACCAAAGTAGTTCATGGGTTGTCCCAAAAATGTCATTCATTTTTAGGGACAACACACCAAACATCGTTATCTCTTATGGGTATCCCTATGACCACTAATTGACCCAAATGCAACTAGACACCACTAAGAGTTACAAGTACCTTCCTACATATGGGAAATATACATATACACAAAAATAAGATTGAATGCAAAAACTAAGACTCGTTCCAAGGTTACAAACCAAAAAGACTTCAAGTGGGCCCTATCCCAAGTCCACCCATTAGCAACTAAGGTTAGACACAAACATATGTAATTGCAGCTTGAAATTCAAACTAAGGCGAAAAGTATAAAAAGGACACAAAATAGTGTGGGGTAGTCATGACTCAAATTATAAATGTTGAAAGGTACTAAAACAACCGCGCAATCATAAGGCCTTTCCAAACGAGACAAAATACACTAATAACCAAGGGGCAAAAGTACCTCTAGTTTAAATCTGATGTAAGAGGATAATTTTTTTTCTTTTCACAAAAGCCAATTATCTAAGATATAAATATTATGTCTAAGGAAACAAAATATTTTTATAATGAGAAAAATCATAATTTAATAAACTATTTCAAAGTGAATTTTTACCTAGAAAATTTGCCCTTCAAAATTTTAAATAAACAAGTTATGAAATCACCATAGGAGTCGATGGTCGTTTGACCCACTAGTGAAGATGCTTGGCTCTCATTAAGCCCACCAGGGATCAAATCTTATTACTAGCAAGGCCTAGACACTTGACATGAAGAGTCGAATGGATGAGGCTAGGATCGTGCCCTAGATGATATTGATAGTGTGGATGTCCCTTAGTCATGTTGCTTAACTGAAGGAGTTTAATTCATTGAATCAAATGTTCACTTACTCATATTGTAAATTTGCTACATGTTTACTTCGAAACATGGGCTAAAAGGCTAACATTCATTGATGAAAGTGCTCCAATATTGTACCCAATCAAAAATCACCATATAAAAAATAGTAAATCTAATAATAGAATTTATTTTATTCTTTTGATTCTAATTTAAAGTTTTTATAATTTACTTGAAACTTTCAAATTTGAAAAATACCATTCCTAGGTATGATATTTTAACTATGTCGATTTCAAATTGACTTCAAAGGCTAAAAACAAGAATAATTTCTGCGATTGCAAAAATGTCTTAAAAAAAGACCTTAATTGACTATTTTCAAAGAGTCAAAAAATTATTTAACAATTGTTTGTAAATTTTATAGCCTAAATAAAATCAATTCCAAGTCTCAAAATTTAAAAACCCAAATTTATTTAAAGCCATGTAATATACTAAAATAATCTCGTAAAAAGAGCTAATAATTTTAATTTTATTTTTTTGGTTTAAATAGATTTACATGGTGATAAGATAAATTAAATTTTTAAATCAAAAATTTAAATTTATTAACTCTCACCTTTAAATTATCAAAATTTAATAGATTTCATATATATATATATATATATATATATATATATATATATATATATATATCCCAAAAAATTTGGGAGAAAACTAAATTTACTTAATAAGTGGTTTAAAGATAGCTTAAATGAGAAGTTAAATAAATAAAATTAATTGTAATGAAATAAATTCAAAAAAATTCTCTTTGACTTATCATATGGTCAGTTAAGCCACAACCATTGGACTAGAAGAATCCCCTCTCTAGAATATAGGAAACTTCTTGAAACCCTAAGTTCTTTTGAACTTCCAAAAAAAATAATAATAATAATAATTTTTTTTTTTTGGTCTCATTTCTTCTTTGTTTCATTTATAAGTTGCAGATTTGAATGGGAAAGCTCAAACAAAGAAGACTCAATATTTGAGATCAGAACATAGTGTACATACATAATGTATATATTGATATTTTATTATTTTATTGTTAAAACACCTATATTTGTATATAAAACCCCAAAGAAGATTAGCTATTCATCTCATTATTTCATTCATTTATTATTATATGTATATATTTTCTGTATATATGAATACATATTATTAATGTGTGAGTCTATCTATCTATATATAATAATAACAAACTTTTTTTTTATTAAATGACCTACATGCCTAGCTGCATTGTGCAGGCCCTCAACGATGATCGGCTTGCAACTCCTCCAATAAACAAGGGAGATGGGGGTGGGCCGACTGACCCTATTGAAAACTGATACTTTATTCATAATGATAAAGATATTTACATAAAAATGTTGGTCCTATTTTATAGGGAACCAACTTATCTTTTTCTCATATCATCCTATCTTCACTCTTCTATTTGTTCTCCTATAATCTCTCATTCTATCTAAAGTGACTTGTTATCACAACTCATGTACAACAATAATGTACTCACACATTATTTTCTCACTCCCAATAATATTTCTAATCTAACTTATATTAATTTTCATATGTGAGTACTAACTCACTTATTTTTCTAGCAGACCCTTTCTTTTTATAAAAATAGGGTGAAGAATCGGCACAACGACCACCTCTCCCCATGTGTGTGTGTGTGTGTGTGTGTGTGTGTGTGTGTGTGTGTGTGTGTGTGTGTGTAGTTATTTAGATTTATTTTTAAAATTTTATTGTATTTTATTATTTTCTTTATTTATATTTCTCTTCAATCAAAGCAACGTTTGTTTTTGAATCGTTATTTTATTATAATTTTTTAAACCCATATATGTATTTTTATTTATATCATATGCATATCTGGATTTTTATATACATAAATAAGTAATATTTTATTTAAACTTATTTATGTCAATTTATTATTTATTTATTTATTTTTATATATTTATCTAAGACAATAATTCTATACACACATCTTTATTATTATTATTTTTTAAATTACACTTTCACCCTTGGAATAGATGGAAATTTATATTGATGTATTATATATATATATATATATATATATATATATATATATATATATATATATATATATATATATATATACTATTTAATTTTATTTTGTATCTACAATCATTTTCAAAGAACAAAAATATTTAATAATTTGTTTAATATATGTTTATAATATTTTAGATATATAGATATATTTTATTGTTATTTTTTAAAATAGAAGTAATTTATTTATTTTATAAATAGACACTCGAATATAATTAATTTGTATTTAAACAATATAGATAACATGCCTATTTTATACCCTACTAAAATGAATAAAAATCACAATTCTTTCACAACATATAAAAATATAAAATAAATAATTTTTACTTTCAAGTTTTTTAACTTTCATGAGTAAAAGAGGGTGGATGTGTGTGAAAGGAAGAGGATTATTATTATACATTTATTTATTAAACTATTGCTACTATTATTTTTTTGAAAGATATATTTTTTTGTTAGATAGGTTAATAAACAAGTTTTGAAAGACCTCATAAACCTTAAATAAAGGAGAGAACTAAAAATAAAACATTAAAGCTATGATGGGATGCCTCTGCCAATGACAACTAAATGGGTGGCAAGATCCCCTCACAACAGAAACTTCCAAAAAACAAATTGAAACAAAAACTTACCAGGAAACTTGTATGAAGGTTCTGCCAAACTTATCTTGAAGACCTGAGCCTTTTTTCATTGATATTCAAAAAATTATCATGGGGTCCCCCTAAACGGAGAAACATACAAGAAGGCTAGGTCATTGCTTTTCTTTCTTTTTTATTTTTTTTAACTACTGATCATCCTTCCTTATTCTCATCCTAGAGGGATGATGAGGCTTCCTCAACTGGAGTGTGGGGCTAGAATCTGTCTTTTGTTATTGTCCCTAGATTAGTATATGCGTTGGAAGAATCTAGATTTGGGATCTCCTTCAAGGAGTAGGCTAGAATTGGCATAACCTTCCTTGGAGAGATTAAATTTACCAACAATTCATCTTCAGGGTGTGATGGGCTTTTGGGATCCTTGTTTGAAATAGGGAAGCAATGGGCTTCAAAAGAAGATGTAGAATCCTCGCTGTCAATAGCACACTCTTCTATAGCCAGCATCATGAGGTTTTTGGGGATAAAATATTTCCACTAGGAAGAATCTTTATTTTTTCTAAGGAGGCGACAGTTTTTTATCAAATGCCCAGTGCCAAAACAACTATGACAATGAAATAATAACTTTTGTATTCAACAGCTTGAGACCAAGTGTGTTCTCCAACTCACAGGGTGATTTTTTTTGAAAGGTTTTTATAGGTATCAATGTTCACCAAAATCCTAGAAAATGTAGTGAGGGAGAAAATATTGGTATCTAGATGCATTCACTGATACCCACCTAGAGATCTACCAATAGCCTCTAGGCTAGATTCCATCAAAAACTAAAGCGAAAGGTTGGGCAGACAAACCTAGATGGGTTTTATATGCAAAGTTTTAGTGAATGGATTGAAGGTAGGGGACCATGGTTTCATGAGAAAGGGGTGGTGATTCAAGCTCTAGGGTAGGTCCTAAATCTTGTCCTTATCCTCAATATTATGAAAAACAATAACAAAGAAACCTTT
The DNA here is from genome assembly GCA_037957365.1 of Torreya grandis. Lineage (NCBI taxonomy): Eukaryota > Viridiplantae > Streptophyta > Pinopsida > Cupressales > Taxaceae > Torreya > Torreya grandis. Next base: position 2,202,859 of record JARHVA010002678.1, read on the forward strand.
AACACAAGGGTAAATATCAAGTTTACTTGAGAGAACGGGTTTCCATTGCTTTGAGATCTAACTATTAAGATCATGGAGCTTTGGCCAGAGATCTACAAATATGTTGATGATGCCCCTAGTAGAAAAATATTCCTCTAATTTGAGAACAACCTTGGTTTATTCTTCGTCAAAAATTACACTGGGTCAATAAAAATAGGGGTGAGAGGTTTGGGATCTGATCTAGGAGCTGAATGAGAGACAACATCGATGAAATAGGTGGGCCTACATTCCAATCTGACCTCTACCTCCAATGCCATAACATCTCAACTGGGTTGGACGTGACTGTAAGGGTTTGAAGCTGTGTGGCCTGTTAGAGTCTTTTTTCCCATGGTTGGAGTATATCCATGTTGTTTCTAGCAATTAGGGGCTATTAGTAGTAGCAAATCCTTGAGCGTGGATGGAAGAATAGCCCCAAATAGATCTGACATTGTAGGTTGTGCACCATTTAAATAGGTACTGGGTGAGAGACCTATGAGGGCTTGAGCGCGAGACATTAAAAATTATGAGCTTTAAATAAGAGAATTAACCAATAAATTTCTTTCATTATTTTTGAAAGATATTAACCAACAAATTTCTTTCAATATTTAAATAAGAGAATGAGAATGACCTTTTTCTTCAACAAGCAACACACAACTCAACTAAATCATTTCCATTTACAATATTGATCTCATCTAAAAATACAAGGAAAAGAAGGGGGAGAGATATATATAATGTTCTCAATAAGGGATTACACGACACTAAGGAATAATTTATATTTCAAAAAGGGAGGATCAAAGAAGATATAGATCATCTACTTCCACAAACATTTCATTTTCATATTCAATTTTCTTTAAAATTTAAAGAAAGTATTGAAAGAGAGTAAAGGAGAAAGAGAAATGGGAAAATTTTATTAATTTAAAAAGTATTTTCAAACATAAAAGGGAGGAGAAAAATAACCAACCTTTACTCTTCATGCTTCTTATACTTCTCCAAGCTTCTCCCTACTCCAATACAACTCTCCTTCCACTAAATTGCATCCCAAGAACCCTCCATAATGACTTAAAAAAAATTATTCACCGAAAAAATGAAACCTAAGTAAAATTCAAAAGTTTGAACATAAAAATAAGTCAAATTCTTCTTCCTAGTTTCATTAAATGGAGTACCCTCCTTTAGATGGGTCTTTTCATGTCATAGAAGGATTCATACTTTTCTTGCATATTATGATTTTTTTTTGGAAGCAAAGTCTTGCACATAATAAATTATCTTTCATGCCTATATGGGCTCTTTAAAATTAATTAATTTTAAATTATTTTACTTGAAAAATACTTCACCAAGTAAGTTAATGCCTACTAACTAGACTAGAATCTAAGAGAGTAGGTTTTCTATAAGATATATGGGATAGGTATTATAGACTCTCTAGGATTCCTAGGACCTATTTAATTTCAATATTAAATATTATCAATTTATGATATGTGAATATATATTTAAGATGTTCAACTATAATTTAAATAGTATTTCTTTATTCATTGAGGATCAGTAATCCATTAGTGATAAAAAGGTAACTATAATTTAAATTCTTCATAACCACATATTAGAATTGACTAATATTTCAATTGGTAAGGGATGGATGTCCCTCACATGGGGCATTACATCAATACTTCTCATCAAGATTTCATGACTTATGAAAATTATAGTATAGACTCTACAGTCTTGGAGTGTATTGTTCTAGTAAATGACATTTGATGTCGCATGTTCTATTACCTTACATATTCACATAACTCTATTTTTTTAATGAAATCATTCCTATGATGCCCTTATTTAACACACTTCATACACCACATACCTAGCTTGGGTTTGTTACTTTCATGAATCTCATCCATTCTTCTCAAAAAAACATCTATTTTTATCTCAAATTTTATGCCATTTGCTAGAGTGTCCTCATAATCCTCAATTTATTCTACCTGATTTATAGTTGCTCATGCATCAACCTTAGTAAGGAACTCTGATTGTATAATGTCAAACCTAATCCTTGATCACAGTCCCTCTATAAACTAGCATCCTTATCTTTATCTTCCAAAATGAAATCCATTTTATTCATTACATATGAGAATCTATGATCATAATCTCATATTGGTTCTCCACTTCTATATGAAATATCTCTAAGACCCTAAATGGTCTAGTTGGAACACTTCATTTTTAATTATGCGATTAATTTTTCCTTGACCTATTGAATACATAGGGAAGGAACACCCCTTTTGTATATGAAATCTAGAGCTTGACTTGTTAAGGCACCAACAAACTCACACTTTTTCACATCATCAGTGGTCACTCTCTTAACCTGTCATGCCATGTCACATGTTAATAAATATTTCTCAGGGTCAAAAAACCTATCATATGGTGTCAAATCAAAAAACATTTTGCATTCAAAGATCTTCATGGGGCATTGTAACTACTATTGGCTTATATGAACTAGTCTTTACTAGTGTCTTACAACTTGTTGCAAAATAAAACCTAGCCTCTTCTAACTTCTTGTCTATTATTTTCTAAGTCTCTATGTTAAGTTTACCAAATTTATCTATAAATGAACCAAATCAATTTCCGCTTGTCCTAGCCTCTACACTTTTATTTACGTTTTATGATAATAAAATGAACTCATGGAATGCATACTCAATAAATGAATTATATGTGTCTTTAAATTATTCTTTTTGTGACCTTGAACATGTAATAATCTTGTGATCTATCATAACTTCCTTCAAATAATATTATTTTATAGTTCAAACAATATCCTTCCTTGTAACTATAATCTACCACTATCATCTAAATAATATGTTACTAATCTAGTTTTCTCTTTCTCCTCACTCTACTCCATATCCTCTATATCCCAATATTTATCCTCTTATTTCTCAGGTCTTTTCACTCCTCACTCTGTATAATCTCCAAATTCTCCTTCTGTAAAATGTGTAGCCTTTCTATGGGCTCCCCTCTCTTCTACATCCTTTATTTTACTCTAACTTAGATTCATAGTTAACTTTTAGTTATCATGTTTATTCCACCTCTTTCTTTCCAATCTTAGATTTTTATTCTCACTTTGCTTCTTTGTGTCCTCCATATTCTAGGTTCAAATTCAAGTTCCTCTACTCATCTCTTCATCATTCACTCCTACAATGCACATACCACCATAATGGCCAAACATACTAATCTGTGTTGGTAGGGTTAAGCACCATGGTCTTTTGTTGTTAAATAAACTTTCATTAGATGCCTCTCACAGACAGTTCATTTGTAGCTTTAAAATCTAGATAACTTTGTACAATAAATTATGTAATATATTAATCTAAGGTAGTTTTTGTCCAATGATCTATCGCATGAGTCCAGTCAGTATCTAATATTCACATGTTTTCTAGTATTTATTTTGTCCCAGCTAGCAATGTTGTCCTCTTCAATTGAAAATAATAATATTCCAATCTTGATAACCATGCAACTAATAGTCTAGGCAATTCACACCATAAAATCTCATGTATTCACCGTAAATGTGCTCATGAATAACTTCTTGTGCAGAACTCCCTATTATTCTTGCTTCTTCCTCTATAAAATTGTGAGTTTGTTCATTGAGCCATCACTTCAAGTCTCTTTGTCCTGGTATCCATTGCAACATGGTTTAATTTTCCATGCTTACCACATTATTGTTAGCAAAGAGTTCTGGAAAACCCATCAAAATATGCTAATATAGGGATAGTTATCTGAATTATAAACATAATTATAACGTAGACATAGTCATAGAATTAATAAAGCTATTATTTAGTTAAATAAGTTGTATTTATGCAAAATAATGTAGTATTAATAGAAACATAACATACAATATTACTCTACATGATTAAACAAGTTTAGATAAATAAAACATTTACTCCACACAGAACAATGATAAAATACATTCAGGAAAAATCATTACAAATATCTATATTAATCTCTATCACATTGGAACTCTTTTATAATACAATTAAGCACTATATATAGATATTTTACAAGGCTTTATCACTTCAAGTTATAGCCTTTCGCTACAAAAAAATAAAAATAATCTTCACATTCTGAAGGCTCGTGATATGTTTTCAAGTGTCAAATACATACAAAAAGAAATACAAAAGATAAAATAGTATGATTTGCACATATCCACCAATTACACTCTATGATTTTTTAACCTTGTTTACTACCAAAAACCATTCGATATTTAAATACAACATATATTTATCAATAGTATCATATCACCTATCAAAATTATTTTACATGGAAAAACATGCAAATCATTCACTTATATTTCTATTATGACTACCAACCTTACGGAATCGATATTAGTGCAACCTAAAGTTCCTCTATTTTCTCTTAAGGATTAAAAAATTGCCCATGTGCCTACCAATAGCACATCCAATATTTGGTATAAGCAATAAAATACACCTACAATAAATATTATATGAGACAGTAGCATCCTGGCACATGTACAATCCTACATCAAATAAATACATTCTAGATTATAAAAAGTAAGTTGTGTAGTATCGCATAGGTTCTTGATTGCTCATAGGCTTTATTATTTAGTTTGGCATATTTATTTTGTTGCACAATTATTAATTTCTTGTTTTTTGTAACCTATGAATGCAAATATGTTTATTATATTTTTAGTTGGTTTTTATGTCTCGTGCAAGTCTATTATTGTGCATCATTGAGTCTATGGGAGTTTACAAAGACCTACACAAGAGGATTTATATTATTTTGTGCAAACGTAACCATACATAAATCTATGAATTATTTAAAGACTCCTACAATATCTTCTTGAGATTCAAAGTTTCATTTGGGGTCATTATAGAATCTAACCCTTTTGTGCATGAGAAAATGAATTTTGTATGTTTCGAAGGTTCTTAGAGGAGTTAATTATTTAACATGCAAGCACTGTGTTACCTTTGGTAAGTTTGGTAATTGAAACAGTCTTCAAAAATTGATCTAGCAACCACATTATAAGTTAGAGTCATCTATAGAACCTATGACAATGTGGGTAAGACTATGGTAAGGATTGATGAAGGGGCCCATAATGTGTTATGGTGTATTGAATGGTGGTATAATTTAACATGTTATTTATGATATATTATGATGTGTTATGATGTATTTGTTCGAGGCATAAGGTGATATTATTTCCAAAGATTTACTGGATGGGTTACTACTCTTGAAGAACATTAATCATTACATGGATTTCATTCTTAAATCAAGTTTGTCAAACAAGGTAGCTTATAAATTGATACCCATGGAGATTGAATAGGTGATTAAAAAAGTACAATAATTGTTGAAGGGTTTGATAAATGAGAATTTGGGACTATTTGTAGTTCCAAGAATGTTAGCACCTAAAGAAGGTTGAGAAGGACATGTGTGTATATATTCTAGAGCCATTAATAAGATATAGATAAATACATATTTATATTTCCTTGAATGGATGACCTTATGGATTGTTTGAGTGGATAAATGTAGTTTTCAAAGATTTATTTTATGAGTAGTTATCACAAAATTAGAGCTTTGGAAGGTGATAAATGGAAGACCACATTTAAAACAAACAAAAGTTTTTAAAAGTGGTTGGTCATGTCATTTGATATGATAAATGTCAAATATATTGATGAAACATGTGAATGAAGTGTTGAAGCCATACCTTGGTAAGTTTTTTATTGTTTGTTTGGATGGAATTCTATTTTTTTAGTAAGACTAAAGAGGAGTTTTTAATACATTTGAGGCAAGTGTTCCAAAGATTAAAAGAAGAGAAATTGCTAGTCAACTAAAAAATGTGTATTTTGATGAAGAAATGATATATTTGGGCTTTGTCGTCTCAAATGACAGCTTGAGGATGGATCCAAAAAATCTAAAAACCATTTTGGAGTCACCATCACCAAATATCATGTTTAAAATAAGGATTTTTCATGGGCTATCTACTTTTTACCAAAAATTTCAGCAAGATATGGGCACCCAATATAGAAACAATGAGAGAGGATAAAATAATTCAAGTGGACAATTGTAGATAATAATTTATTTCAAATTTTGACGAAAAAATTAACTAAATAGCTAATGTTATCATTATCATATTGTAATAACGTGCTCTAAGTATAATGTGATGCTAGTGATATAATGATAGGTGTCATTTTGAGTCAAGAGAGCAAACCCAACATATATTCTAGCAAGAATTTGATTAATGCCAAGCAAAAGTATGTTGGTTTATGATAAATAGTTTTATTTTGTTATGCAAGATCTTAAGAAACGAAAACATTACTTGATTTTGAATGTTTTTTTTTTATATAAGGATCACAAGTATTGTAGTCTATAAACATCCAAGGTAAGCTGAACTGAAAGCATATTATCTAAGTGAAATTTCTTCAAACCTATTCATTTGCATTAAAGTATAAAAGTAGGAAATCAAATAAATTTGTGTATGCATTTAAAATAAGATGTCTCTTGTTGAATGAAATGAGTGTAGAGATGATTATGTTGGACTACATAAAAAAATTGTAAATAGAGGATGTGGATTTCAAAGATGCAAGGGCAACATGCAAGATCCCATTGTTGGATTTATTTTTGCAAGATGGAATATTGTTAAGAGGATAATAATTTTACATACCTCAAGGATCAATGAGGGAAAACTAAATAAGAAGAAGTATATTGGAGGATTGGATAGACATTTTGGAATGGATAAGACATTGGCATTGTTAAAATAGAAGTACTAATATCCCATGATGAGTGCAAATGTTCAAAAGTTTGTGCAAAATTGTAAAGTTTGCCAACATGCAAAGGGAAAAATTCAAAATATGGGATTGTAACAAAAAATTATAATACCATAAAGACCATGGGAATACATTAACATAGACTTCATGCTTGAATTGTCCAAGACAAAAAAGGGTAATTATCATGTCTTTGTTGTTGTTGATATATTTTTAAAAATGACACACTTAATTGCATTCAAGAAGATAAGTGATCCCATAAATGTTTAAAAAAAAATCAAAGTAGTAAGGCTACATAGATTGCCAAAAACATAGCATCAAATAGAGACACGAAATTTATTGGTCAATTTTGGAGAACATTGTGGAAGAATTTGGGCACTAAGTTGAGTTTCAGTTTGACATACCATCCACAAAAAGATGGGAAAATAGAGGTTGTGAACAAAGTTTTGGATTTTTTTGATATGTTTGGTGCCATGTCCCCTTTTTCAAATAAAGTAAAAATTAATGTCCCTTCCTTGGATTTTCTAAATTATGAAGTTTATAGTGATATCCTTCCAATACTAGATCAATTAATTAAATATTAAAATAGAAATAAGTAGCAATGTGATTGAAAACCAAATGTAATTCTTTATTGCAATGATATAAATGCATACAAAACACTAATGTTATTATAAATTAGTCTTTCATAACAACATATCTGTAAACACTTATTATAAATCTAATGAAATTCAGGTTTTATGGTCAAATACCCAATTGTAATGCACTTACAAGAAAAAATAGCAGCATAGTTGCATAGTATAACTTACGACAACCATAAGTGAATGTCAAACACCAACAATAGACCAATAAGAAGCTACGATAGTAAAAAAAAAAAAGATAAACATCAAGCCCAATGAAGCACAGTCCACACTAGAGTCCAAGATAGCAACCTTGTTGACTCCCATCTATCAATAAGTTAACCTCAACCTCTAACACCACACTATAAACTCCACGACAACATTTGAAAATGTTAAGGAAGGAGATGCCAATTGCTTATAGGACTGACTATCCAAGTATTGTTAAAGAAAATATATTCCAAGGTAATATAAATATGTATGGCAGTCACCCAAAGTTCACAACGATCCAAATGATAGCCAAGAGAAGACAAACACAATTGTCACTAGCATAAAACCATGCAACACCCACAAAAGGACAAAATAGGGTTATTGGGTGTGATGCCAACCTCCACTCAGTCTATATAAGTATTATGGTAGTCCATAATAGACAAATAATAGACCAAGTCAAAGTTACGATAACATCAGGTGATAAAGAATGTGATGCCAATGTATATAGGAGACCAAAATGATGTATAACTACCCTCCAATGAAAAATTATCCATAACCTATGTCAAATATAAAACTTGATTGTAATATTCAAACTAAATGAAAATTGAAAATGAATATGATTTATTCATTACAATTATGACTCTTGTATGGAACCACCATAGAGGATGGGAAGTATTTTTTCCTCGGATCCTATACACCTAAAGGGTTTTCATCCTCAGATGGAGAAGTTGAACTCAAAAGCTCAAGCTTTGGAAAAGTGTTTTGTTTTCAATAAAGAATGAATAATCCAAATGAAATAGAAATCTCAATATAAATATTTAATTTTCACTTTTATGGTTAGGGTTATAGTTTTGGGTTTTACTCTTTCCTTTTATTTTCAACTTTTACCCTTTTCTTTTTTAAATATAAAAAATAAAGTTAATATTTTAAGTTGCCTAAGTGACTTACTTTTTATTTTATTAAAAAGTGGCAACTTCATATTACTTTATTATTATTAAAAATAAAATAAAAGGTGAGAAAAGGGAAAAGATGAAAATAAAATAAAATGATAAAATATAAAAGTGTAAACCTAACCCTAAAAGTGATAGTTGAGTCTTTATATTGAGAGTTCTCTCTCATTTGGATTATTTTTCATTATTGAAAACAAAACCCTTTTCTAGAACTTAAGCTTCTGAGTTCAACTTCTCCATCTGAAGACAAAAACCCTCCCATCCTCCATGGTGGTTCCATACATGATTCACAATTATGCCAAATAGATCGTGTTCATTTCTAATTTTCATTTGGTGGAAGATTGTAATCAGGTTTCAGATTTGACATAGGTTATGGAAAAAATTTCATTGGAGGGTAGTTTTGAATCGTTTTGGTCTCCTACATACATTGGCATCATATTCTTTATCGCCTAATGATGTTATAGCCTTGACTTAGTCTATTTTTTATCTCTTATGGATTACCATAATACTTATGTGGGATAAGTGGAGGCTAGTGTCACACCCAATAACCATGTTTTGTCCTTGTGTGGGTGTTGCATTGAAGTTAGTTTTATGCTAGTGATATATGTGTTTGTATTCTCTTGGGTACCATTTGGACTGTTTTGAACTTTGGGTGAATGCCTACATATTTATATTACCTTGGAATATATTTGCCTTAATATTGCTTGGATAATCCTCTAAACAGCTGGTGTCTCCTTAACATTTTCACATGTTGTCTTAGAGTTTATAGTGTGGCATTGGAGGTTAAGGTTGACATGTTGACAATTAGGAGCCAATGGGGTTGTTATCTTGGACTCTAGTGTGGATTGTGGTTCATTACGGTTGTTGTTTTTCTTTTCTATCTATCGTAGCTTTTTATTGGTATGTTGTTAATGTTCAATATTCATTTTTGGTTGTGTAAGCTATATAGTCTAGCTACTCTTCTAATTTTGCTTGTAAGTACATTACTATTGGGTATTTGGCCATAAAACTTGAATTTCATAATATTTATAGTAAGGGTTTATAGTTGTTTTGTTGTGGAAGACTTGTTTATAACAACATTAGTGATTCGTATGCATTTATATCATTGCAAGAAAAGATTACAATTAGTTTTCAATAACACTGATGCATATTTTTATTTTAGTATTTAATTGATTACTCTAGTATTGAAAGAATTTCACTAAAAATTTCATAGTTTAGAAATTCACCAAGAAGGGACATTTTAATGGTATCAGAGCTGTTGGGTGAATATTTTGTCGGCTAGCTAACTAGTGACCAAAATAGTTCCTATCACCACAGCATAGGGAGATGGGTCATCCAAAGTTATAGGTTTACCACACCCAATGGGGACTAATCTCTCCTCTCATCAATGGGAGATTCCCTATAGATATGTAGGAGCTATATACAAAATAAATAAGCAGAAAATAACACATGGGGGCAGAATAAACCATCCATCTCTCTTCTTTCAGAGATGATGCACACAGACAAAGGAGAAAATCTTGGTGTAAACACTAAAGTCACTTCTCTTCTTTCAGAAGTGTTCTTGCAGGAAACATCAAGAGTTTCTTTCAGATAGTAAAGTAACTAGTAACCAAAGGGCGTAGTAACAGCAAGATGAAACAGAACGCAAAGTTTTCACCTCAACTGCCCAAAGAGTATATCACAAAGGATAATGGGGGCATAAAGTCATCCTAGAATCCTCAACACAAAAAGAAAAGAAAAACACAAACTGAAAAAAATTGTGAAAGCACAAAGTCTTCTCACAGTTGGTTTTAGGACACTTCCCTATTACTTTCACTAATTCTGCTTGCCAAATTAAATGAATAAGAACACCTTCAAAAGACAGACGTAAGAATGATCTTCTAAAATGATACAAGCTAAAACAGCACAAAGTCTGTAAACAACCTGCTTTCTCATTTAGATAAAAATGAAAATGAAATTACAATCTGAGCTCAAAGTCTCAGTCTTCTTCTTTCAAAATGGACAGAGTTTCGCTCCTGTAAAAAATGAAAAGTCTCCCTTACAAATGAGAGATTAAACAAACTTATAGCCACTACGCAAGGATTGGCGCCCTTTTCCATGGGACGGCCCATGCTGCAGTCAACATCTTCAATGTGCCTCCAGTCCTGTCTAGAGAGACCATGCTGAGAACAGTGCGCTACCATAACTATGTCGTGTCCCTTCATCTAATATGTTTCTTCCTTGGTATGGACCGTCTGGTCTTTTTCCAATTTGTCTTTCATGGAAGAAAAATAGGCTGCGTCCTTGGTTTGGTGTGCTCAGAAGTCTACTCGATTCACTATTCCACCTACTGAAAATAACTCTTTCAAAGACATTTTTGGTCCTTTGCATCGATCTTCTCTCTTGGAGTCTTCGGGCTCTCTTTTCATTTGATCGCTTGATTCTTTCTTTAAGTTTTGTGCTTTATTTGAATTTCCATGGATATCCCTTTAAATTTGACGTCTACGAGACCGTCAATGGTCGCCCGCTGCTTGAACCATGTTGAACCTTCAACCCGTTGAACCACTGAAATTTCATCGGTTCTTTGGTTCATTCTGTCTCTTTTGTTCTATCACTTCTTGGTTCAATCACTTCTTCGCTCCTTAGTTGAACCATCCATTGAACCACTTGTTTGCTATTTCTCTCTTGACTAACGCTGCCTTTGAATTTTTGAACCTATGAACCATTGAACTTTGAACTCTTTTGGTTCAAAGTTCAATCGCTTCATTGGTTTATTTTGTGTCTCACTCAAACACTGCTTCCTTTCTAAGCTCTGGTTGAACCTTTGAACCTTGAACCCTTTGAACCTTTTGGTTCAATGGTTCAATGGTTCAATTGGTTCATTCAGTTCATCCTTTGAAGCCCCTTTTTGTCCAAGTCTGTGAAAGTTCCTTTCTACGTCTTTGTTCAACCTTTGGAACGTCCTGAAGGGAAGGTGTCCCTTTGGGCTTTTAAAACGGTCCTTTCTCTGAAGTCAGGTGTCCCCCGCAAGGGTATCTATCATTTGGGATTTTTCATGCGACCTTCGGGCTTTAACTTCCCTGGCGGGTTCTTGCATCTTCAATGGGCTTTTGGCTCTCGGGCTTTTTCTTCGGATAAAAAGTCCGAAAGAATTCCTTCAGACAAAAAGTCTGAAGGAATTTTTCCTTAACGTTTTTATGAGAAAAGTCTTCCCAAAAGAATTCTTTCGGCTTCTTTTACTTTACCATTTCCATCGGACAAAAATTTTGAATTTTTTTTTCCTTTTGGGCTTTTGAACAAATCCGAAAGAATTTTGTCTTTTCTTTGACCTTCGAACCAATGTTGCCTGCCCTCCGCAAGGGCACTTGCCTTTTTTGCTTTGGGGCAGCCCCTTGAACCTACCGATTGAACCAACCAATTGAACCAACTTTGGTTCAACGGTTCTATGGTTCAATAGGCTCATCCTTCGTTATTTGGCTAAGTCCTTTTGATCTTTTGCACCAAGCATGTTGAACCAACTTGGTCGTTGAACCCATTGAACCTCTGAACCAAAGTGGTTCAAAGTTAAATGGTCCAAGCCCTTGTCCTTTATCATGTGCCGATTGAACTCTTTTGATTGAACCGAGGTGCTTAACCGATCCTGGAAATGACTAAGTGTTAGAAACTTGTTCTTTTGACTGAACTCGCTTGCAGAAGATTTTTTAACCTATTGAACCTGTGAATCTCTTTATGGAAAAAACTTTAAAAATGAGGAATTTGAAAGCTCAGAACAAATTTTGAGAAGGGAAGAGAGAAATTTTGGTCTGTAGGTTGTCCCAAAAATGAGTGGCATTATTTTGGGACAACAAGAGCTAGTAATCTTGCCAACTTGTTGGGAGGAATTAATATATTGAAAATACTATTTAATGCATAGCATATGAATCATGGTTAATGAATAAAGATGATTTGGAAATAAATATTTATAGATTAGGGAATAAGCTTGAGTAGTCACCTCATTCAAAAAATGATCTACTCATCATTTTGGAGGAAGTAGAAATTATGAGATTATGCAATGGGCATTAAATCTATTGATGACTCATTTGGCTAAGCCCAAGATTTTGAGACATCCAAATCCAAATGTGAGGCTTGTAGTTATCACTTGTATAAGTGAAATTACAATAATAATAGCTCTCAAAAATCCATACAACAACAATAACATGATGGAAATATTCTAGTTGATTGTGAAAAACTTTCAAGGTATGGATAAAATCAAAGATCGTTATTTTTATAACAGGGTTGCAATTTTAGAAATTGTTTCGAAAGTCAGATCATGTGTTGTAATGTTATATCTAAAATGTGATGATCTTATTCTTAAATTGTTTCAACATTTATTTACTATTATTAGGAAGAATCATGCAAAAAATGTTGTATCTCAATGCAAACAATTATATCTTTGATTCTAAATGAGAGTGATGATATTTTCTAGAGACTCCTGTTAGTTTTATTAACTAATGTGAGAATGGATGTGTGGGAGGTTTCACCAGCAACACGTGCATTGGTTAGAAGTGTAGTCGATCAATGTGAAGAAAAATTGAAACCATACTTAACAACATAATTGATAGTTGAATTGAACAAGAACTCTCAAAAAGATGAAATCAAAAATTGATCTTGGAAGATATTAACATTGATTCTCATGCAAAAAACCCTGGGAGCCAAGCCACATATGCCTAGGCAAAGAACAAGTGCAATAAATTGTGATGGTGGAGCATGGGAAAGAAGAAAATCAGAATTTCAAGAAATTGAAAAAAAAAACCTTAGAGGAATCAGCCATGCAAGTACAAGGTATGAAATTTAATGTATAAAAAGATATTTTATTGACTTTTGATATTGTCAGTCAACAAAAAAATTATAATAAAAAGTCAAGGAGAAAGCATCACTTGGTGAATGAACAAGTGAGGAAGTTGTTACTTTTTAATACATACCCATCAATACACTAATGATTGAGTCCATGCTACATAGGGATGATTCGTAGGATAATTATAAGAATGAAAGTGAGAAGGATCTTTTTTAGGACATTGTTTTCTCATAGGTATCAGCAATAGAAGAAAGATCCTATGAGCATTCATGTGATTCTATATTGGGAAATGAAAAGAATGTGTCAAGTCAAGAAGCATATGAGGTGGAGATTTAGGATGACTTTGTCAAAAGGCATGCACAAGAGAATAATCTTTCAACGGATATTAATGGTGGTTTTGAGCTTGTTGAAAATTTCAGATCAACAACTAATGATAAACAATTTGCTAATCTCTAGGGTCATTACTCAAGGTATGAAATCAATAATCATAGGAAAAACAAACCTTTAAATGGTTGAGGAAGCATAAATTGCTGATAAATCAACAACATCAAAGTTAATTGAATCACAACAATTCATCCAAGATCAAACAAAGAACGTAAAGCAAAAGATTGAAGAGCTAAAATTGTTGATAATAAAAGAGAAAGAGGTGCAAGTTCTAATATATTTGGATAGTATGAAAAGACTCATTGAATATCTAACTCTAAGTTTACAGAGTGCTCAAACTACGGTGGATATTTAAACACTATGAATGAGGTAAATGTTTCTAGCACTAAGCATGCAATCAGTCTTACAAATTTACAAATAGTAAAGTGTACATTGGAAACAATGAAATCAAAATATTTGTGTGTGATTAAAGATAGGGATATGGTCATCAAAATTATATAAGAGGATTTAACTACATCTGAGGAAATGCAATAAAGAGTTGATGCCCTCACTATGACGTTTAGCTCAATATCTTCTTCACTTCAGAAGACAGAATAACCACAAATTATTACAGCAATTTTTAACAAAATGAATGGAAAGAAGAATTTCCTTAAAGAATAGTTTTTAGGGAAGACATGAGTTATAAGTACAGAATTGAGCATAACCGAGACAATTTTTTAGGGTATGTTGTCCCCCAAAAATATCACTCATTTTTGGGACAACATATGAACTATTTTGGGCCCTACAAGACCAAAATTGTCTCTTCCCTTTTCAAAATTTGTTCTGAGCTTTCAAATTCCTCATTTTTCAAGCCTTTCAGTAAGGGGAATAGCAGGTTCAATAGGTTCAAAGGTTTCTACAGGCGAGTTCAATCAAAAGAACTAGTTTCCAACACTTGGTCATCTTCAAGTTTGGGTCAACGCCTTGTTTCAATTGAAAAAAGAGTCCATCAGCAAGCATTGAACCATTGAACCTTGAACCATTTTGGTTCAATGGGTTCAATGGTGCAACGTCGTCAACAAGAGCTAAGCACTTTGACAGAGGTTCAAAGTTCAACTGTTTCAACATTCTACAACTTCGAGCATCTAACGAGTTTCAATGGCTTGAACCATTGAACCTTGAACCATTTTGGTTCAACGGTTCAACGAGTTCAAGCCCCAAATAGTTCAACACGCTTGGTTCAAATATGCCAAAGTGACTCAAAGGAACAAACCGACCGAACCATTAAACCTTGAACCACTTCATAAGTTCATCAGGTTCACGGGTTCAAAGGTTCAAAGGTTGCCTCAATTAAGAAAAAAAGCATGCGCAAAAGAAAGAGTCAGGCGGATGTTGTCAAGTGTCGTCGGCCAGGCCCCGTTACACTTTGTTTCTAAGAATTGGTAGACGATGCCATGTGTCTCATGCAGAGATCAACGGAGGCCGACAAGTGTCATCATCTGAAAGAACTTGAGTGAGCCCCAAGCGTTTCTATGATGCTACAAAAGCCTGATAGAAAAAAGCGCTAGGTGTCGATGGCGAAGGGTTTCAACATGATGCAGTGGAAGACTCCACGTGTCCTTGGCAAGAAGCGACGAATACTGCCATGTGTCACAGAGGGATGCCCTTGTGGGAGGCACAGAGCCAAAGAAAGGAATTTCTTCAGATAAATTGTCTGAAGGAATTTCTTTGGACTTTTTGTCCAAAGAAAATGAAGGAATTCCTTCAGACAATTTGTCCAAAGGAAATACATGGAACAACAAGCACGTCGAAGATGAAAATCCTGAAGGCCAGCGAGAGGATTCAGAAGGACATAGACCCTTGCGAAGGGACACATGACACATAAAATGGATCCTATTTGAGATCCCAAAGGGCAAGTTCCCTTCAGGAAGGGTTGAGCCTCAAAAATGCAGTAGAAGTTGCCAAGTGTCACATGCTAAGACATTGTTTCAAATGAAGCTTCATAGAGCGAAACGTGCCACATGTCCCATCCCAGTGCAGCAGAAACTGCCACGTGTCTGCGTCTACACCTCTAACCTCTAACAAGTCTCAAGGCCTATTCCCAGAAGCTTATTTCAAAGCTACAGATGTTGCCACGTGTCCTCACCTACATCATAGCAAAATGATAGGCCCGCAAACATCAAAATTGGGGTGAATGGCCAGCCATTAACCTTCAAAGGAAGAGAGACCCGCTGACGTCAAAATTGTTGTAGTGAAGTGTTTGATTGATCCTTGCAGGCTTAGAACACGAACTCGATGCATTCAAAGACCCTAAGGCTGGGACCAAGAGAAGGAAGAGTCAAAGAGGGAAACTCAATGGGAGTTAATTCGAGTATGTGAAGCAGTTCGTCGAGTAGATATTTGGGGCCTGCAAACATTGAAAGTGCAGCCTATTTGTCCCCTTTGAATTAAAGGTAGAATAGACATTTGCACGGCTAGCAGGTGATGGAGTGAGTGATTTAGACTCAGGAGAAGACAAGGAAGATGAACCAACACACCATAGTTAAGGCAGTCGCCCTGCTCCAGCATGGCCCTTCCTGACAGAATCAAAAATGCAGCCAAGGCATTGATTACGTAGCATAGGTCACTCCATGGGACAAAGTGCCAAGTCTCTCCTAGCCTCTATATAATGTAAACTCTTTCATTGTAACAAGGGAGATCTTCCCATTACCAGAAGCAAAAGTCTACCCAAATTGAAAGGCAAATACTGAGACTTTGAGCTCAGATTGTAGTTCATATTATTTTATCTAAATGATAAAGCAAGTGACTTGCAGACTTTGTGTTGTTATAGCTTGTACTATTTTAAGAAATTGTTCTAGTGTCTATTTCCTAGGAACATTCTTGTTTATTTGATCTAACAAGCAGAACTAATGGAAGTAATCAGGAAAGTGTCCTGAAGTCAGTTGTGGAAGACTTTGTGCTGTTTACAATTGTCTTTAGTGTGTGTTTTTATTTTCTATTTCTGTGTAAAGAACCTTGGGATGACTTTGTGCCCCCATTATTCTTTGTATCTCACTCTTGGGCAGTCAAGGTGGAGACTTTGTGCTACATCTTAGATTGTTGGTTGTTACGCCCTTAGCACCCTGTTACTTATCCTACCAGAAAGAGTCCTATTGTTTGCAAAAATAAACACTTCTGAAAGAAGAGGAGTGTCTTCTATTGCTTCACTAGGATTTCTACTCTCCAAGAAGGGATCTGGCTCTTGACTGAAAGTTACTTTTGAAATAAGAGAAGTACCTTCACCAATCACCCAAGATTTCTCCTCTATTTGTTAGCATCATCTCTAAAAAAAGAGAGATGGATGGTTCATTCCACCCCTGTGTCTTACTTTATGCTTATATTGTCCAATGTTGCAGGTTTACCACATCCAAAGGGAACAAATGTCTCCTCTCATCAAGGTTTGGTTCCCTATTAAATATGTGGAGGCTATATATATATATATATAGCCTCCGCATATATATATAGGGAACCTCTTCTTGATGAGAGGAGACAGTTGTTCCCTTTGGATGTGGTTAACCTGCAACATTGGATGACCAATCTCCCTATGCTGTGGTGATAGGAACTATTTTGGTCACCAGTTAGCTGGCCAACAAAATATTCACCCAACAATTTTTGGTGACTCTGTTGGGGACAATAATTTTGTACAATTTGGAACCTCAAGTTTCAGATTGAAACATCACTTGTGTCTTACCTATAATCATTATAACCCTTATCCATTACAGACTCTAGCAACTCCGTTCCATGTCTTACCCATTATCATTATAGCCTTACTATTTTCCTTCATTTCCATTATTTTATTTGGTTTACAAAACTAGAGCTACTGGAAAAGAGTGCGCAGTCTGAAGCCTCAAGCCTCAAGTTGAAGTAGGGCCAGTTCGTTTCCATTTTTGTTCTACAATCTGGCCACTCCACCCAGATTTTTTATCCTTATTTTTCATAATTAAATCATGGCATTTCAAGGCCCCTGGGGAACTCATTTGGCCCACTCAACTTGACTCCACCTCTGCATGAACTACCAAGAAGCTCAAGAAAGAACTTCCCCAAATTCTTTAGAGATGAGAGAGTTCACCCAAATGAACACATTGCAGCCTTCAGCATAGCCCGTGGTGTGATAGAGGTGGAATTTGAAAACATGGCAATCAGGGTTTTTGTGGAGACCCTACAAGGTGCTGCTACAGACTGGTTCTACCATCTGCAAGCTAGATCAGTGACTGACTGGGACACACTTAAAGCCAAGTTCAAAGCAAGGTTCAAGCCTGTAGAAGATGCACATGCCTTTCTAGCCTAGCTCACACAGATGAAGAAGGATCCCCATAAACCTATGAGAGACTTCATTACCAGGGTCAACAAGCTTAGGCACATGATTCCCATGGTCACCTACCTGACACCTCAAAACCTCAAATGCTTCTTCATCAACTCACAACTATCTAAAGTGAGTTTCTTACTGAGACGCGCTAGACACATAGACCTTATTACTGCTCAAGACTTGGCTACTGAGCTAGAAGATGACCTTATCTTGGCAGGAAAGATAAAGAGAGATCCTAACAGAGGCAAACCCTCTTCATCTTCAAAATACTCACCCATAGCCACCACTGACCCAATGGTGCAAAAGCTGGCAAATGAACTGCTAGCCTTGCAAAGGCAAATGGCCCTAAGTATTTTTGCTCCTCCTAATCGGGATATGCCAAGGAGGGCATTTCAAAATCAACATATCAAGGCAATGCCACCAGGAATCAAGGGCAGCCAAATCGTCTTCCTCCCCCACAAAGGAACCTTGTCCTTTAAGCACCTCCAACCAACTCAATAGTTGGATATCTGGAAACAGAACATGCTTTCTCTTTCCAACTTGAGTTTGAGCAAGAAAATGGCACTGATCTCTTCAAGGAGGATCTAGAAGAATCAGATGGAAACTCTCGCATTGGTTTTCTAAATTTCCAGGATGAACCTAGAAGTGAAGGTGAAGCAATCGAATGATCATACATAGTATTCACCAAGTTCGAGAATCAGTCAACCCAGCAGGCCAACAAAGAGAAGATAGAGAAACGACCCCAACCAACAATTTCAATTGCTAAGTAGAGAACCCCTCTTCCTTTCTAGTCAAAGGACTCAGTGATTGCCAAAGAAGTAAGTACATTGAACATCTCTGCACCTTCTACTTCAAATTCACAGATCAGTCCTCCCCCTCCCAAAAACCAAAAGGATGAACTCTCATCCTCTCTTCCAAGTCCATCTCAGTCATTTGCCATGATTGATCATGTCAAGAAATCCAAAATTCAAATTACTAAGTTTGAATCCTTGCAAGCCAATCCTGAGCAGTTAAACATTGGTGAAGAGCTAGGTGTGGACCTGTCTAAGGCAAAGATTGTGGTCACCCAAATGTCAGCCCCTGCTGCTCAAATTCTGTTCGAGCCTTCAGGTAGGGGTAATTACTCCTTGACCACAGAGGATGTTCATCTCTCAGCTGATCAAAGTCCCGTGGTTGGCAATCCATGATTTGATCCAAATCAGGCATCAAAAAAATTGGTAGGGTGCAGTACAAATCAAGAAGGATCTTCCATCTCCGATGAAGAGAAATCTAATAGAAGATCAGCTTCTGATGATGCTTGGATCTTGAAATCCGATGGCAGCAATTCTTCCACTCATGTTGGATGCAGATCTCTATTGCTCGAATTGAAGACTACTCAGGATGAAGAGATCGAACTCCTTCACACCAAAGGAGATGCTGAGTTGATAGTTTGTCAGGGGTCTAATGCTGACAATCAAAATATGTGCTGGACTGAATCAGCAGAATAGCAAGCTATGGTAGTGGACCATACTACTGTACTCCAAAATCAGCAAAAGGAACCCTTCACCAAGAGAGCAAGGAGTTATGGTTTTCAAATTGAAGACCACGTCCTACCATGGGGCAAGAAGAAGAAAAAGCCAAGAGGAAGACGCAGAAAATTGGTTTCTTGGTGGAGAGCTCCATTCGCCCATCACCGTTTCTGGGGACATAATGGTTTCCTGCTGGTTTATCAAGATGGCATCCCTTTTTCTTCGCCTCACAAGGAGCAGCATCTGAAGTACTTCAATTCTTGAAGTATCAGATAAGTTCAACTATACATATGTATATCTATATAGTCTTTAGTTCTATTTTGTTCTTTTCATTTTTATTTTTGGAGCCTTTCTTTTTGGGTAGCATGACTCCGTAGCCCAATGGCCCACTTCAAGGCACTGGAGATTCTAGTTTCTACTCCCCTCAGTTGTTTCAAAATTTTAACCAAGGGAAGTTCCCTAACTGGAGCCAGCTGTTGTCCCCCAAAAATATCACTCATTTTTGGGACAACATATGAACTATTTTGGGCCCTGCAAGACCAAAATTGTCTCTTCCCTTTTCAAAATTTGTTTTGAGCTTTAAAATTCCTCATTTTTCAAGATTTTTAGTAAGGGGAATAGCAAGTTCAATAGGTTCAAAGGCTTTTGCAAGTGAGTTCAATCAAAAGAACCAGTTTCCAACACTTGGTCATCTTCAGGTTTGGGTCAGTGCCTTGTTTCAATCAAAAAAAGAGTCCATCAACAAGCATTGAACCATTGAACCTTGAACCATTTTGGTTTAATGGGTTCAAAGGTTCAACATCGTCAACGAGAGCTAAGTGTTTTGACAGAGGTTCAAAGTTCAACCGTTTCAAAGTTCTATAGCTCTGAGCATGTAACGAGTTTCAAAGGCTTGAACCGTTGAACCTTGAACCATTTTGGTTCAATGGTTCAACGAGTTCAAGCCCCAAATGGTTCAACGTGCTTGGTTCAAAGATGCCAAAGTGACTCAAAGGAATGAACCGACCGAACCATTGAACCTTGAACCGCTTCATAAGTTCATCGGGTTCACAGGTTCAAAGGTTCAAAGGCCGCCTCAATAAGAAAAGAATCGAGCACAAAAGAAAGAGTCAAGCGGATGCTGCCAAGTGTCGTCAGTCAAACCCCATTACACTTTGTTTTTTAGAATTGGCAAATGATGCCACGTGTCCCGTGTAGAGATCGGCAGAGGCCGACAAGTGTCATCGTCTGAAAGAACCTGAGTGAGCCCCAAGTGTTTCTATGATGCTACAAAAGCCTAATAGCAAAAAGTGCTAGGTGTCGACGGCGGAGGGTTTCAACACAATGCAGTGGAAGACTCCACGTGTCCTTGGCAAGAAGCGATGGATACTGCCACGCGTCAAAGAGGGATGCCCTTGTGGGAGGCACAGAGCCAAAGAAAGGAATTTCTTCAGAAAAATTGTTCGAAGGAATTTCTTCAGACTTTTTGTCTAAAGAAAATGAAGGAATTCCTTTAGACAATTTGTCCGAAAGAAATACATGAAACAATAGGCCTGCTGAAGATGAAAAGCTTGAAGGCCACTAGGAGGATCCAAAAGGATAGAGACCCTTGCGGAGGGACACTTGACACATAAAATGGACCTTGTTCGAGATCTCGAAGGGCAAGTTCCCTTTAGGAAGGGTCGAGCCTCAAAAGTGCAGCGGAAGCTGTCAAGTGTCACGTGCCAAGACACAGTTTCAAATGAAGCTTCATAGAGTAGAATGTGCCACGTGTCCCATCCCAGTGCAGCCAAAACTACCACGTGTTTGTGTCCGCACCTCCAGCCTCTAACAAGTTTCAAGGCCTATTCCCAAAATCTTATTTCAAAGCCATGAATGCCGCCACGTGTCCTCACCTGCATCACAACAAAATGACAGGCCCGCAAACGTCAAAATTGGGGTGAATGGCCAACCATTAACCTTCAAAGGAAGAGAGACCCACAGACGTCAAAATTGCTACAGTGAAGCGTCTGATTGATCCTTGTAGGCTTAGAACACAGACCCGATGCATTTAAAGACCCTAAGGTCAGGACCAAGAGAAGGAAGAGTTAAAGAGGTAAACTCAGTGGGAGTTAATTCTAGTAGGTGAAGTAGTTTGCCAAGTAGATATTTGGGGCCTACAAACATTGAAAGTGCAGCATGTTTGTCCCCTTTGAATTAAAGGCAGAATAGAAATTTGTGTGGCTAGCAGGTGATGGAATGAGTGATTCAGACTCAGGAGAAGACAAGGAAGATGAACCAACATGCCACAGTTAAGGTAGCTGCCCTGCTCTAGCATGGCCCTTCTTGATAGAATCAAAAATGCAACCAAGGCATTGATTGCGCAGCATAGATCACTCCATGGGACAAAGTGACAAGTCTCTCCTAGCCTCTATATAATGTAAACTCTTTCATTGTTACAAGGGAGATCTTCTCGTTACCAGAAGCAAAACTCTGGCCAAATTAAAAGGTGAATACTGAGACTTTGAGCTTAGATTGTAGTTCATATTATTTTATCTAAATGAGAAAGCGACTTGCAGACTTTGTGCTGTTATAGATTATGCTATTTTAGGAAATTGTTCTTATGTCTGTTTCATAGGAACATTCTTGTTTATTTGATCTAACAAGCAGAACTAGAGAAAGTAATCAAGAAGGTGTCCTGAAGTCAGTTGTGGAAGACTTTGTGATGTCTGCAATTGTCTTTAGTGTGTGTTTTTATTTTCTATTTCTGTGTAAAGGACCTTGGGATGACTTTCTGCCCCCATTATTCTTCGTATCTCACTCTTGGGCAGTCAAGGTGGAGACTTTGTGCTACATCTTAGATTGTTGGTTGCTGCGCCTTTGGCACTCTGTTACTTATCCTACTAGAAAGAGTCCTGTTGTTTGCAAGAACAAGCACTTCTGAAAGAAGAGGAGTGCCTTTTGTTGCTTCACCAATATTTTTACTCTCCAGGAAGGGATCTGGCTCTTGGCTGAAAGTTACTTCTGAAAGAAGAGAAGTACATTCACCAATCACCCAGGGTTTCTCCTCTGTTTTTTAGCATCATCTCTAAAAAAAGAGAGATGGATGGTTCATTCCACCCCTATGTCTTACTTTCTGCTTATATATATAGTATATAGCCTCTGCATATTTAATAGGGAACCTCCCCTTGATGAGAGGAGAGATTTGTCCCCTTTGGATGTGGTAAACATGCAACATTGGACGACCGATCTCCCTATGTTGTGGTGATAGAAACTATTTTGGTCACCAGTTAACTGGCCGACAAAATATTCACCCGATAGGGTATTGAAGATCAATAGCTAAATCAACTTGATAATGTCACAATTGGTAGTACTCTTTCTAGATCCCAGTCGCTTCATGATTTAACTATCATGGATTCACTCATTGTGATAGTTGGAGAAGTATCCCTTGGTGCAGGGATTCCAATTCCTAATTATATCATATTAGCACAATAGAAGATAGTTACATCACAAGGAGGAATGGAAGAAACAAAAATTTGTTTGGGATCTTGGTATTTGCAGAAAAGTTCAAGTATTGCTTGAGGACAAGTAATCTTTGAGAAGGGTGAACTGTTATGTCCCCTTTTTTCAAATAAAGTATAAGATAATAAAATTAATATTTGAAGTTGTCTAAGTGACTTATTTTTTATTTTATTAAAAAGTGGAAACTTAATATTACTTTATTATTATTTAAAATTAAAAAATGTGTAAAACTTAAAAGTGTAACCCTGACCCTAAAAGTGACAATTGAGTCTTTATATTGACAATTCTCTCTCATTTGGATTATTCATTCATTATTGAAAACAAAACCCTTTTCCAGAGGTTGAGATTTTGAGTTCAACTTCTCCATCTGAGGATTAAAACCCTCCGGGTGTATAGGATTCGAGGATGAAAACTCTCCCATCCTCCATGGTGGTTCCATACATGAGCCACAATTGTGTTGAATAGATCATATTCATTTCCAATTTTCATTTGGTTTGAATATCATAATCAAGTTTTAGATTTGACAGAGATTACAAACAATTTTTCATTGGAGGGCATTTGTGCATCATTTTGGAATCATACATGCATTGGTATCACATTCTTTATCACCTAATGTTTTCATAGCCTTGACTTGGTCTATTATTTATCTCTTATGGATTGTCGTAATACTTATATGGGTTAAGTAGAGGTTGATGTCACACCCCAAAACCCTATTTTGTCCCTTTGTGGGTGTTGCGTGAAGTTGGTTTTATGCTAGTGATAATTGTGTTTGTCTTCTCTTGGCTCTCATTCGGACCGTTGCGAACTTGAGGTGACTATCATACATATTTATATTACCTTAGAATATATTTGCCTTAATAATGCTTAGATGGTCCTCTAAATAGCTGGTGTTTCCTTAACATTTTCATATTTTGTCATGAAGTTTATAGTGTGGCATTGGAGGTTGAGGTTGCCCTGTTGACAGCTAGGAGCCAACAGGGCTGCTATCTTGGATTCTATTGTGGACTATGGTTCATTGGGGTTGTTGCTTGTCATTTCTGACTACCATAGCTTCTTATTGGTTTGTTGTTGGTGTTCAACACTCATTTCTAGTTGTTGTAAGATATATTGTCCATCTACTTGGATAATTATGCTTGTAAGTGCACTACTATCAGGTATTTAGCCATAAAACTTGAATTTCATAATATTTATAGTAAGGGTTGATAGTTGTGTTGTTGTGGAAGATCAATTTATAACAACATTAGTGTTTTTTATGCATCTATATCATTGCAATAAAGGATTACAATTGGTTTTCAATCACATTGCTACATATTGTTATTTTAGTATTTAATTGATTGCTCTGATATTGGAAGGATTTCATTAAAAACTTCATAATCCAAAAATTACCCAATAAGGGACATTTCATTTGGTGGGAGATAAGCCCAAACATTGGGATATTATTATTATTATTATTATTATTATTATTATTATTATTATTATTATTATTATTATTATTATTATTATTATTAAAAACAAACATTGGGAGTTGACTTTAACACAAGCTGAATTTGCCTACATCAATTCAATTAACCAAACACTGTTTTTCAAATAGTGTACAAATGTAGCCCAAGAGGTGTTTAATAATTGTGGAACATTGGTGATTTTAGTGGAAAGAATGCTAAAATGGAGGACTATGCATAGTATTTACAAGAAGTGTATCAACAATTGAGGGACAAGTTGGAACAAATCATCATGAGATATAATTAACATGTTGACCTTAAGAGAAGAGCGAAAGAATTTCAAATTGGGGTTTTGTTTTGACACATTTGAAGGAAAGGTTTCCAAAGGGTACACACAACAAACTCAAATGGAAAAATATTGGGCCATACAAAATTCTAATGAACTTTTCAAAAAATACTTTTGAGATAGAGCTACTAGATGGGATTGATATCTCACCCATCTTTCGTGTAGCGAATTTGTATCATTTTCATGAGGGACAACTACTCAAGGATGATGTTGGTTTAGTTTCTCCAACTCCAAATTGAAGACAATAGTTGCTTGAGAATGAGAAAGAGGAAATAGAGGTCATTTTTAACTCTAGAATTGTTAAGAAGTCCAAAGGTAAAGTCTATGAAGTATTAGTTCAAGTGGAAGGATAGAGCAACGAAATAATTGGCATGGGTGAATGCATCCGAGATTGGTAAGTACAATGAATCACTAGAAGAGCTCACTCAAGGTTCACGAATAGGAGCTTATGGATCTTTTCACTTACCCATAGTGTTTGATGCAGGGGTATTCAAGGTATGATGTGCAATATTGCATCAACCAAAAAACATGTGTGTGTCATGTTGAATTGTAATGTGTTTCATGTACCCCGAAGTTGGTCTAATGTTGAAGAACTTGTGCTTTTGAAAGGGAGATCAAAATTCAAATCGTGCAGGAGGGGTGTTAAGGTATGCACACCTCGTATTTGAAGCACATTTAGATGCCTCTTGCATACTAGGAGTACATGGTGGTCTCATATGTTTTAAGCTACCTTGCAAACCATAACCAAGGCACTTAGCATTGTGGACCTTAAAAGGATTCCATTCCATGTGGAAGAGTCATGTGAGAGTTCCTTGAAGATGTTTAAGCTACAAAAAACTCTCGGGATCAGAGAAAAACAAGTTTATGCCAATAAACAAGGATCAATCTATGTGCTCCCTTGTGACGAAACCACTAGTTATTATAGACAACATTTTCAATATGCATTAACTAGTGGTTGTGTAACCACCTTACTAGTTTCAAAATCATTGGTCTAAGTTAAGCAGTAGTTTCACTCGCAACAATTGAAAAATACAAGTAACAAAAGAAAAAAAAACACTTGATTTTCCAATTCTAAGCATTTTCCAAGAGTATGGGAATCCAAAGAGGCACTCCAAAAGGCAAAGAAAAGGGAAAGAAAGATTAGAATTAATAGCTTTGCATTGAAGGGAGAGTGTAGAGGGCACTTGTGGAGAGAGTAGCAAAAACTTGAATCAAATCATTTGAGGAACTATCCTTATATTGTTCTTCATGGCTGTAGTAGAGGGAATAAACACTCTATAGTGTGTTTGTTCGCTTATGTAATTCATCATCAATATTGACTAAAAGTATATCCTTGGTCTCTTGTGTTGAGTGCATTTGTGTGTATCTATAATAGTGATTTGGTCCAAGCTGCAATGATAAGGTAGCCATTAAATTGGCCCCTATCCTTGATTGCATCACATAGATACTTTCCAATTCTTTATTATGTGATGTTGAAGTTGTTTAGTTGAGGGAAATAAGGTTATAGAAAGACAAAGTAGTACACTTTTTAAATAAACATAATTGATCTTGTCCAACATTTGACAAATCCAAAGTAATAAAATACTAATATAACCATCACCAAGCTTGGTGAACGCCTTCCCGATTGCATTGCTAGAGAAATTAATCAATTTTCCATATTCCATGACTATCCATATGAAGCATTGTTTTAAGCAATAAGTGGGGGTAGATCCCCCATCATGAGCATTTATAAAATAATTAATTCAGCCATCTTAGAAAATAAGGTAAATCATCCCACCAAATAAGAGATTTTTCTATTTCTCGCTCTTAGAATTTCAATATGCCACATTAACATCAAGAAGATGGCATGTTTCATTTAAATAATTCAAACATTATAATAAAACTTTTCTTCCTCCTAACCATACCTAGCGTGTTAGATGGCATCCCCTGTTTTTAAAATGCCAATCTTAAAACACACATCTCAAAATGCGGTGTCTCAAATAAAATTTGTGCATGTCTTGAATTATCTCAATATTATGTAGAGATATTTTAATTTTCTTATTATTATGATGTTGATGTTTGTTCGAAATATTAATATGTTGCATATCTTACAACTATACTTTAGAGCAAGTTGAGACATGGGTCTTTAATTAGTTACAAAATAAAGATTTGAACCTTCATTGCACGGAAATCCTTGTACCCCTTCATAACAAGGTCAAAAACATTTCGAGTATGGAAAGGCTTTCAATATGAAAAACACTTTGGAAACATCTTGGACACATGCTTGAAACATCTGGAAATATTTTTAGTACAAACACTTTGGGAACTCGTTGGACATGTGTCGAAAAGGTCCTGGCATTTCCATCACGTGTAAGGGCATTTTTGAGACGTTTCTAAACATTTCCAAAGATTTTTGTGGCCTAAAAAAAATCAAACCAAAAAAAAAAAAGTAAAATCATAATATGCATAATCGAATAAGACCAAAATAACCCAAACCAATGACATCTAATTTCTTATATATATATATATAAACTAGATGTCCCTATTTAAATGTGAATTTACATATATATAAAATTTAACTTAAAATTATAATTTTAAGTTAATTTTATATATATATAAGTTTACATTTAGATAGGGACATCTTGTTTCTTATACTTAAATGTTTATTATTATTATTATTATTATTATTATTATTATTATTATAATAATGAAACTAGATGTCCCTATCTATCTATATATATATATATAATATTATAATTATAATTAACTTAAAATTATAATTTTAAGTTAAATTTTATATATATGTAAATTCACATTTAAATAGGGACATCTAGTTTCTTATACTTAAATGTAAATTTTATGTGTGTGTGTGTGTGTGTGTGTGTGTGTTTACATTTAGATAGAAACATCTAATTTCTTATTAAACATTTAAGTATAAGAAATTAGATGTCTCTATCTAAATGTAAACTTACATACATACATACATACATAAATACATACACACATACATATATATAATAAACATTTAAGTATAAGAAACTAGATGTCCCTATCTAAATGTAAACTTACATATATATATATAAAATTTAACTTTAAATTTTAATTTTAAGTTAAATTTTATATATATATGTAAGTTTACATTTAGATAGGGACATCTAGTTTCTTATACTTAAATGTAAATTACACACACACACTTACTCTCAGGGTGTTTGAAAGTGGTTTCAAACCTCTAGGAGCTATAATGAAAATTCTAGGTTTTGGAGTTTCAAACGTAGCCATATTTCAAATTTTCAATATTTCAAGGAGACATCATAGGAGGTATGAACGTTGCATGAAGTGATGTAGGTATGATAGAATAGTACAAAAACATCTCTCACAAAGTGCCACGAGCTGATTCCACCCAATTCCCGATGCACCCTTTAAGGCATGCACTTAGGAAGATTGGATGCATCGTCAAGCCCATGCAAACTAGATGATTTGTGAATAATTTAGTTGAAAAATAGTGGGAGTGGCATTTGTGATTTTGAGGACAATCTAGATGATTTATTCTAGATTTGAACATACATTTTGTCTTCGAAGTAATGAATGAATGAATGCCATATATTTTTAAGTGTTTTATTTTTTATGGACTAAAAATGATTATATGTGTGTGTGGGGGGGGTGGGGGGAGATGTTTCCATGACATTTCCAAATCAAGGGTTTTTTAAATTCGTGTTTAGGAAATGCTTCCATTTCCATTTCCAAACAACATAAATTTGAATGAATACAAAAATAAAAAGAAAATGCTTTAATTATTTGTAGCTTGCATTGTTTGCAATGATTGCCTCCAAGCACAAGCTATTGAAAAGATTGTGTGCCACATAAAACCACATAAATATAAGTAACTAGTAAAGTTTGTTTTCAAATGAATATCAGAAGGGCCATTGTTCTATGAGAGGCTATAGTTTATAATAAGATATATTGCACCAAGACATTTCCAACACAAGTTGCTTTGAGCGAGTAAGAATTGAAGACATCAGAATTTAATCAATAAGCATTAATTTTAAACTCGCTGAGTTCTATGTGAATTTTCCTGAAAGATTGATAATCATCCAACTGGAAGCAGCGTGCTACTAGATTAAACAGCATCATTCTATACCTTAAATTGATATTTAGTTTACAAAAATTTGGCTTACGGGGTGATGCAATCCATTCAAGATTTGCAAGAGATGATAAAGGTAAAAGTTGTCCTTTTTAAGTTAGAACAAGCCAAATAACAGTTTGGCAAAACAAAGCATTGTGTTAGAAGCCCGCAGGGGATGCTCTTTTTCTATGCATCTTATATATTGTTCAAATTTTGTACCTCTGTATTTCAATCTCATGACCAAGTTTGGGAGCAAACTGAACCTTGCCAGTCCACCAACATTTAGAATAAAAGAAGTGACCTGTTCTATAAAAAAAAATAACATAAATTGTTTTCAGCTTTAGCATATAGAACCGCACAGATGGTTACAAAATATAAAAGCATTTTCCAACCTAACCCATGTTTGGCAGCTGGACATATTGGAAAAGTATTTCAATGATGTATGCTTGTATACGCATTTGATGACTCACAATTGTAAAATTGAATTTGTACTCACAAAGATTACAACCCACCCTTGAATGTGAAATATTCAATTTCAACAAGAGTTGACTTCATCAATTTTACTTCAATCTTCTAAATATATCACAAAAAAGTTTTCTCCAGGTCAAAAATTTTCAGTGAAAACATAAAATAGGTAACATGCTATTAAGATGGTACGATTGTTGAAAAAAAAAAAAAAAAAACTAGTACATATATGATATCAAAGATTATCACCATATGGTAAAAGAATCTCAGAAAAATCGTTAAGGTATATCACATTGTAGAACAGATTAACAGTGCTGAGACAGAAGTTAAGAGTCATATGGTATCCAAGACAAGTCATTTTTTAAAAAGTCAGATGACCTATAGGTGGATATTAATGTCAGAAAAAATCCTTAACAAGGGATATGCCACTGTATTTTATGGAATAATGTGATTTTAGAATAATATTTGCATTGGAAATAATCGCAAGGTGAGGGGCCCCACAAAGCAGATAAGAGTTCAGTGGAAGAAAACTTTGCATTTCTGTAAAAGATGCTTTTGAATACATTCTTGTCGTGGGTGAGGTTTCTTGTTTACTATATACAAAATGACAACTGAAAAATGTTATAAACTGCTGTTAAATTGATAGTGCTGGTATCATTGAACATGTACATTTTATTATCTTCCCAATCAAATTGGTGGAACCATAGTTATCAATACTTTTCTGCCCATATTATTTTGAACCATAATTACAGCAGGTTCAGCCCTTTTTTCCTATTTTCCGAGGGATTAAAAAAACTTTTCTCGGGATGACTCCATAATCATTGCATGAAGATTGAACATATTCATGACTGACAGGTTGGCAACGCCCCTACCACTTACTCCCGATGAGACTGCTTGCAGCACAGAAAGAGGTGTGATGGGACTTTATTCAAATTTTTAATTGTTGGCTGACGTTGTTGACACCTTGCCTCTTCGTCGCTTTCATCTCAACTATCAACATCCCTTTTCCTCGTTCTCCATCATTTGCTCTCCCCGTAACTTTGAATCTTCTGCTCACAGACTCCAATGGTTGCCTCCAACGATAATCGCCTCTTTGGGGGACTTGTTACCTGATGAACGTTCCACAGGTGCTTCGATCTAGATGGCATGAGTGAGGAACTCATTCATCAAATCCTAGGTGCAGGTGGTATCGGCGACATTGTAGGCGTAAAAAGGTCTATCAAATCCTTTGGAGAGAATTTTCCCCGCAAATTGTCCACCATCACTCCTACCATTTTTGTCTTCCAATTCATGATAATGACCCTGTTTCCTCACTTTGTTTTGCCTATGCTATCTAACCTACATTCCATGTGGGATGCTTTCCACCCCACTCGCACCCATGTCCCCTTTGATGACCCCTCTTAGCTCTCTTAAAATGCCCTAGCCCAAGACGTCCCAATCTAGCGCTTGATGGTCAATCGCTCTAGCTAAAATATTTTGTCAACATGGAAACAACTAGTTCTTGAGAAAAAAATAAAGAATTGTGAGGGGTCATGTAAAGCATTCCATAAATTCACAACCACCCTCAAGATCAATTCCTTTGGTCCCTCCACATCCCTAGTTTAAAGTAAGGTTCCTTCCAAAGCTAAGGCTAAGGCCCCTACCTCCAACAATCCTAACTGTCCCTCCTCACATGCGGATCCTAAACCCAAGCACGAAAGGTGTAAAAGAAAAGAAGGATGAATGACTACTCTAGAACGGGTTAATAAGTCTAAAAATCCTAAAGCTCACTACAGCACAACCAATGGATCTAGACATGAGTGCGGACTTCGCCTCAAAAGTAAGCTACGTCTCTATGGCCAAGGGTAACCCACTGGAATTCAAACTACGTAAGGAAAAGCTTCTCAGTCATTTTTGTGGGCCGAAGTGGAGCACTTTTGTAGAGATCTTCCCCCCAGATTGCCCACCATCACTCGTACCATGTTTGTCTTCCAATTCATGGTAATGACCCTGTTTCCTCACTCCACTTTGCTTGCGCTATATAACCTACATTCCATCTAGGATGCTTTCCACCCCACTCACACTCATGTCCCCTTTGGTGACCCCTCTCTACTCTCTTAAAATGCCCTAGCCCAAGACATCCCAAACTAGCGCCCCATGGTCAATCGCTCTGGCTGGAATATTTTGTCAACATGGGAACAACTAGTTGTTCTTGAGCAAAAAATAAAGAACTGTGAGGGGGCATGTAAAGCATTCCATAAATTCACAACCACTCTCAAGATCAATTCCTTTGGTCCCTCCTCGGCCCTAGTCTAAAGTAAGGTTCCTTCCAAAGCTAAGGCTAAGGCCCCTACCTCCAACAATCCTAACTATCCCTCCTCTCATGCAGATCCTAAACCCAAGCACGAAAGGTGCAAAAGAAAAGAAAGGTAAATGATTGCTCTAGAACGGGTTAATAATTCTAAAAATCCATAAGGTCATTATGGCATAGCTAATGGATCTAGACATGTGTGCAAACTTCGCCTCGGAAGTAAGCAATGTCTCTATGGCCAAGGGTTACCCACTGGAATTCAACCTCCATAAGGAAAAGCTTCTCAATCATTTTTGTGGGCCGAAGTGGAGGACTTTTGTAGAGCTCTTCCCCCCCTCAACATGAAGAAAAATAAAAAAGTTGCTCCGATCGAAGCTACAGGGGATGTTGTGAGTAGTAGGGGTTTAGCAAAGGCTCAACTAGTGGAGGTCAAGTTGTTAGCACTAAGGATGGATGGGGAGACCCTGTTAATACTAGTGGTGGCTAGGGTAACTCCCCACCCAAAAAATGTTGATTTATTTTGGAGTTTTGTGTTTTTTGTCTTACCTAGCTCTATCATCTAAACCATAGTAGCAGAACTTGCGATTTAATTGCGATTAATTCTTATACTTGGCCCAAAACACTTTTTTCAACTCAATTTTTTGGAGCTTTTTTCAGCAAATCAATCCGCAAAGCCTCGTATGATGGGGCAATTTGAAATTTTGTGTGCAATTTAAAAAAATGTAAATACACCCAAAACTTTAAAAAACCCAACCTGAACTTAACCAATAACCCTAATCCTCGTCTACGGTAGATATTATATTTTACGTTCAATTGAACATATTTAATATTTTTAACTGTGAAAAATGATGGAAATATTTCTCATTATAGCTCCCTAATAATCTACCCTTGGATTAGTATTTTGTGGGCCAAATACAAGCAAGGGAAACATTCATGCCTTCTTTAGCACTCACACTGCACATGGAGTGCAAACCACGCTAAAGAGTACAAGTTGGAAAATATTGTTCACAAGAGGCAAAGAAGGCAATCCCCAAATTTTGGTACAACTCTAGCTTGTCATTTAATGTGCTTAGATCTCCATGCTAGCAAAGTATGGCAAATATAATTGTAGTTGTAGGTTTTGGGTTCTATTGATTTATTGAAAAATATTGTACAAGATGTGAGAAATGTTCTTGCAAAACATCACAAGGAATGGCAAAAATCAAGATGCACTATAATGTTAGATGGATGGACAGATGAAGCCACGCACTCATCAACTTCCTTGTGTCATGTGACATTGGCACAATGTTCCTTCAATGTCAGTGAATATGAGATGATAAAATAGGGAAAGACACTCTCTTATCTATTTGATGAGGTTGTGATTGAGGTGGAGTCACAAAATGTGGTCCAATTCATTATAGATAATGGTGTTTGCATGGTAGCTGAGAGGCTTCTTATGGACAATTATGGAACTATGTTTTGGACTCTATATGTAGCACATTGTCTTGATTTGACCTTAGATGACATAGGAAAAATTTCATGGGTGAAAGAGATTTTACAAAAAACCTTACACAAGAGTGCTTAATATAATGCACATATTCATAAATGGCAAGAAACTTTTTCAGCAAAGGTTGACAAAGTTTACAACCGACTTCCTTGCATTGAAAACTCTTTGACAACAATAAATGAATTTAATATGAATGTTCATTTCAATTGAGTGGATGGAATCTTCCTTTGTGAAATATATGGAGGGCAAAATGGTGGTTGACTATGTTTTATCAATCTTTTTGGGAAGCGATAGAGAAAATTATGTCATTCTATTAGCCTCTAGTTCAAATTTTGGACTCATCGATGGGGATAAACCCCCATGGGTTATCTATATGAGGCAATTAATATGGCCAAAGACGCTATTAGAAGCAAATTGAAGAATCACAAGGAAGTACATGCCATTATAAGAGATAACTAATAAAAGATGGGATGGACAGATGCATTCTCCCCTCCATGGAGCTAGATATTTATTGAATCCAATGTTGTTCTTTAGTGGCTCATTTAGAGATGATGCAGAGGTCACAAAGGGCCTATTTAAGTGCATGAAAAGAATGTTTCCTATGGGCATTTTGAGGCAGCCATGGGAGAGTTTTTGATGTACAAGCAGGGAAGGGGTTTCTTCTCTAGTAAGGGAGACATCACAAGGAGGAAGGCCTTCAAACTAGGTAGACAATTTTTATACATACGTACGATGAAAGTGTTAAATTTCGATTGAATTATGCATGTTACAATGTTGACAAAATCTATTTTTGTAGCATAATTGTGAGATTTCTTTGGCAAAGAAACCAAACACCTTCGATGGATGGCAATGCACATTTTGATTCAGTCATGCAGTTCACCCGCTTGCGAGAGTAGTTAGTCTGTTCGATTATATATATTCCAAAAAATTCAATCGATGCACTCAAAAACAGATGAATGAAATGGTGTTTGTCCACCACAATACTTCCCTGAAAATAAAGAAAGCTCAAGGTTAAGAAATGTTGCATTTTTAATTCTCAATTCATGTGGAAAGTTGATTTATATTCTTTCAAATTATTATTCACCAAAGTCACTAACATAAACATTAAATTTGATAATGTTACGTGCTGTCGAGGAAGATCAGCCAATTGAACTTGATAAGATTGATCCAAAATCTAAATGGCTTGAAAATAATGATGAGCCTATTTATGATGAAGCTAACTTTGACTTGTTGGAGAAGGTTGGGTATGATACTGAGGTGGTCTATCAAATTAAGAGAGGCTTTAACCCTAGAGCTTCAACATCTACACCTGTTGATCCCTAGTATACCTCATTGCCATTGGCTCCCTCCCATTTTTTCCCTTTGTAAACAACAATAGTATGCATTTTGAAATGCAAATGTAATGCAAAATAAATAGTCTAGAAATTAATGAAAGAACACAATTGACTGATTTTGATGGCGTACAATCTCATTTAATTTCCTCTCATAGTCTGTATCTATTCTCTATGCAATTGAAATGCCTAATATGTATCTCTATGCAATGGAAATGCCTTTATTTTTTTTTTTAAATAATTGTTTCGACGGTTTTATGTTTTTTTGAATTTTTCTCGATTAATCACGATTTTTTGAAAAACGCTCACACTTTCCGAAAAAAAAATTTCCCAAACAATTTTTGCTACTATGATCTAAACTATGATGTTGTTGTCGATGGTGATCCAAACCAACTATCAAAATTTTAGCTTCTCTAGTACTGTTTGGGCTATGTCTAGTTGGCCCTAGAGGCATTGAGTTTGCATACCCTTTCTTCATGCATGACCACCTTTTTGTTATAGCATATAGCGTGCTACCGTACGATGTAATTATGTTGTATATCTCTCTTAAGGGAGACTTTTCTTATTTTCTCAAAGCATGTGTACTTTTCTTCTTTCACGGGTGAAAGCCCCAATAGAATGCCTCATTTTACCTATGTTGTTTGGATACAAGTACATGTGCGAGTGCGAGTACGGGTGCGGGGACGTCTCGGGTACACGAGTACATCATTTTTCAAAAACCTTGATTTGGATACGTCGTGGGTACGTCTGTGTGTGTGTGTGTGTGTGTGTGTGTGTGTGTGATTTATTCTAGATTTGAATGTACATTTTGTCTTTGAAGTAATGAATGAATGAATATTATATATTTTTAAGTGTTTTATCATTTATAGACAAATATTTTCATATTATGTAGTTTCAAGTGTTTTACTAAAAAAAAAAGAGTAATATACTATATATATGATTTATTCTAGATTTGAATGTACATTTTGTCTTTGAAGTAATGAATGAATGAATATTATACATTTTTAAGTGTTTTATCATTTATAGACAAATATTTTCATACTATGTAGTTTCAAGTGTTTTACTAAAAAAAATGAGTAATATATATATATGTGTGTGTGTGTGTGTGTGTGTGAGAGAGATTTATTCTAGATTTGAATGTACATTTTGTCTTTGAAGTAATGAATGAATGAATATTATATGTTTTTAAGTGTTTTATCATTTATAGACAAATATTTTCATACTATGTAGTTTCAAGTGTTTTACTAAAAAAATGAGTAATATACAATATATTACTCATTTTTTTAGTAAAACACTTGAAACTACATAGTATGAAAATATTTGTCTATAAATGATAAAACACTTAAAAACATATAATATTCATTCATTCATTACTTCAAAGACAAAAAGTACAATCAAATCTAGAATAAATCATCTCGATTTCCCACAAAATCATGAATGCCACTCCCATTATTTTTCAACTTTATCATTTACTGACACTTTCTCTCACAAGGGCTCATCAGTGCATTGAATCTCACAGAGTGCATGCCTGGTGACTCTTTGAATTCCTCAAGGTGACCCTTCATGGGAAAATGTGTCATTTCCTTAAGGGGTGTATAGGGAATGGGGCGGGATCGGCTTGTGGCACTTTGCGAGAGATATTCTCAAACTATTCTATCACACATACATCCCTTCACGCAGCGTTTATACCTCCTATGATGTCTCCTTGAAATCTTCAAACCCTAAAATATGGCTAAGTCTAAAACCCTAAAACCCTGGAATCTAACTAACTTTGAAATATGATAGGATCCTCCAAAACCTAGAATTTGCATTATAGCTCCTAGCGGTCTGAAACCCCTCTCAAACACCCTGAAAGTATATAAATAAAATACAACTTAAATTATAAGAAACTATACTTAAATGTTTATTTTCTTTATATATTGTTGGGTTCGGACTGGATTTACATGTTTTAAATTTTTTTGTTGACTTCCATTGTTTCTCCCTATCGGTACCTTTCCGGACGCCTCCAGGACGTATCCGAGAGGTACCCGAGACGTACCAGTACCCGAGGCGTACCGAGACGTGAAACATGGGGGAGGGGGGGCAATTCCTGCAACACAGCATTTTACCAATAAAAAAAAATTCCTAACATGAGATTGAAACTCTCAAAAGGACTGAGATAAACTAAGGATTCCACGGTAAATGGTTTAGGTGTGTCACAAAGAATCCATTTTTGAGGTCTATCAAAGTAAGTGGACATCCTCTCGAGCCTTGGAAAGTTATGATCTGCAAACTAAGAAAGCTATTAAGATGATAAACAAGAGGTGAAGATGGCAGAAATATCAAGAGAATGCATATGGGATAAAAGCAACTACCCACAATGATTAGAATCATCATTGGGGGAACAAGCTAGGACTTTACTTACAGAAATGTTTGGAGGTGAAGACAATCGATTATGACATGAAGCTTTCAGAATTCCCTCTTCCACAAAGGAAAGGACTTTTGAGATCAATCAAGGTGATGCAAGGTGTAGAGAATAGCAGGCATAAATTTGTGATGTGGGACTACAATGTTTCAGTGATGCAGGTGGTGAACAGCACCCAGATGATGATGAGGCAACTCCCATGGAGAAGTATTCTCTGAATTGCAACGAGGATGATGATGACTAGGCCAGCTAGGAGATGCAAAGGGTTAACTAACATAAGGAGGATGACCCCTTAGGTTTTTAAATGATGTTGAACATATTTATCTCCCTTGCAGGGGTACAAGTTGACTTTGAAAATAACAAAGTTAGCCTTGTGGAGTGAAGACCCTTGGGATCTGTGGGATCAAGAAGGTGTCATTAAAGATCATATTATACAAAATGCAATAATATATTGGGTTGATGTTCTCTTAGATATTCAG
Source organism: Torreya grandis (assembly GCA_037957365.1). Taxonomy (NCBI): domain Eukaryota; kingdom Viridiplantae; phylum Streptophyta; class Pinopsida; order Cupressales; family Taxaceae; genus Torreya; species Torreya grandis. Next base: position 2,240,239 of record JARHVA010002678.1, read on the forward strand.
AGGCTGGGCAACGTTATTTGTTTGTGGATGTCCACAATGTTGTAATGGGATTGATCAAATGATATAATCTGTTTATTAATTGAATTGATTGAATCCCAAGTATAAGAAATTGGTGTGATGGAAGACAAACTGTAGGTTTCTTAATTCAATAGCCGACAAAATGATTATTGCTTGAAGAATGCCATTGACCAACCAGTTTGGGCTGTTTAGATTTTTGCTACAAGGATAAGAAAGGCATATTGAAAAAATAAACCAACCGTCACTAGAAGTACTTGAAGCCACATGCATTCAACTCGTTTGACCCCCAATGTGTTTCAGCAATGATGGCATTGCTAGTACAACTGGTTAAGATGGTTTTTAAGAAGAGATTACATTCTGCCCATGCTTGGAATTTGTTCTGTTGTTATGAATCCATTTTGTAATAAACATTGCAATTGGATGCTTCAAGATATTGTATACCATAGTTACCAAATCATTATTAAATAATTTTTTATACAGATCATCAAAAGCTGGCAGCCGGGCTTATGCATGTATTTCCATGATAATCTTTCATTATTGTCAAGTTGATTTTGTGTTCTCAAGAAAATAAATGAAATCATAACATAGGTTATCTGTCTTGGAAATTACATGGGCTTTTTTTTGTCATAATTTGATTACACTGGTGACATATTACAGTTATTTAGCCAGATGTTCAATCATAAATCCATGAATACAATCTGAAATTATGTATCAAAGAATTATAAGGTCAGGTTTTGAAGCATCTAAACAGTCAAACTCTGGTGCCACTGAGCCTGACCAGCTCAGTGTCAAAGTTCTGTCTATCTTGGAAGTGACGGAACCAATTGTTCCAGCACTATCCACAGAAAGTGGAAAAAGAAGAAAAAATGTATCGATGATAAATGTTACTCCCTAAAGCTACAAAGGTAGACAAATTTTAATTGTTGGTTTCCCTCATCTAAGATGTTAGTAGACATGAACTCCAAAATGGTAACAGTATTCACACCAACAAAAGCAAACCTTATGTGCTCCTCCAATAGCCATCATCATACTAGAAAGCACAAGTGACGTGGTGAGTTACCCATCTATTCCATGTTTGTATACAGTATTGAAGTACTTAGTACATCAACACTGTATTTGTTGCACGAAGTTTTAGGAATTGAAAACTATGCTGATGCAGGGGTTAGAAGTGTGCCTGCACACATGAATTGGAGTGGCAGTTTGAATGGTGGAAATGACCTTGTGGAAACTAATTTGGAGGTCACCAATGTATGCAGTAGTGGCACTCAAATCTAGATTGAAATTCATCTCGCAATAAATTGTAGGTATTATGTAGACAAAGATTATTTTTCTCTCAGATTTCATCGCAGAAATAAATAAATATTTGCATATTATGTGAAACTGCACATCCCATCTTTGTTAAGCAAGTTGCCTAAATTCCTATCTATTTGGGAAGGAAAGTGCTCTTTCTGTTTACACATATGTGAGACCATTGTGCTCTTACCGTTTGTAGGAATAGCGTAATTCCTCCCGTGATTTGGAGTAATTTCTAACCCACTGGGATCACCTACCGACAGGACCAAGCGCATATCCCCTGTTGGAGAACTTTATCAGCAGCTGAGATCAAAGTCAATAGGCTATTGAGAAAGGGTTTGTGTTTGGGCCCTGAACCTCCATAGCTCAAAATTTAAATTAAAAAAAAATATGATTGGTGCTTGGTTTTTCTATGAAAATCAACATTCAGGTCAAATGTGGTTTCAATTTAGCTCAAAAAAAATGTATTACAGTTTACATTTTAGCTTCAGGGATGAAAAATGGCTAAGCCACATGCAGTAACGCAGGTTCAATTCTTCTCGTGAACATAGAATATAATGTAATATGTATTGTAATCTGTAATGGGTTAAATATCCTCCCACCAAAAATAGTTTACCAATAGCCAAAAACTGCTGGGACAACTAAAATTTCATAGCTATGAAATTACATGCAATGTAGATAAAAGCAATAATCATTATTCAAGTAAGAAGCTGCACTTCCGTCGAATTAGATGAGCTCGGTTGTAAGAGAAATGGGCTTTCAAAGCTGAGTCTCAAGTTCAAACTCTAGGAAACGTTAAATCTTGAAATTGGGTAAAATACTGCATTCAATATGTTAAGTGTAGACCAGATAGTGAATTTGATGGAAGATATTCCGCTTCCTTCAGCTGTCGCAACTAATTGAAAAAAGAAACTGCACTTCCGCTGTCTTTGGTAATAGAACTGTCTAAATTAGTTTCTACGAAAATCTGTTTCGACCTCAATTAACGGTTTTAATTGACTTAAAGAGAGGGCGATAACTACAAAGGACATGTAGCGCCGTTATGGTGTAAGGATTGTGGGTGGATGTGAGCCGTTATTACATCTTCAAACTTATCCTACACAGCGTCACAGTGATCCATAACCTCACCTAAAGTTTACAAACTTAAAAATAAAAATAAGATAATTATCATGAATTGTAGTTTACATTTCAATTATTACTATTAGTTCATACCAGATCTCCACGCATCTCCTTGAGGTGCTTCTTGCGCCATTTCGTATTGCCCCATTTTTATCCTCCTTCCTTGTAATTCCTAAAATCAGGACTTCGCGGCATCCTCTTTTCCAATGTACCCTCTTTCAAAAACACCTGCTTCGAGTATAAATCATTCGGAAAGCAATTGCAGTCGAGTTATTTCAGAGAAGGTACACGTGAAATTGGAAATGGCGGGTATTCGGTCGGGTATTCAGTGGGAAATCAGTGCAAACAAGCAGCAGACAGCGCTTGCTTAATAGAAAACAAATAGAGAACACCCTTAGATGCTTAATGGTTGGAATATGCCAAAAGTTCTTTATGAACGACATGAGGCTCAAGATATACCCTTCCAAATATATCTCCTTGTAATTAACACAACTAACTCTTCTTTACAGAAGATATTCAAGAAGGTATAAAGATGCTAGCAGAAAGGCAGAGAGACACGGACGAGTTGTAAATAGAAAATTTAAAATGGAGTTTAAAAATTATCAATATATATATTCAATGGAGTCATTTTGAATAGTATTTGATAGATTGGACGACCAATGTTATTATTTTTTTTAATAAAAATAGAGATATCAACATCATATTATAATAATAATAATTATTTTTTTAATTTATTTGGAAGCACAATAGAATGTAGAATTACCCTCCATAAAATATTGGATATGTGTTGTATATCTTATATGTTTTTCCATCCCTTATAAATATATATTTAATATATTTGAACTATTTACACTAACAAGTATTCTTATAATGAATTGAAGTTGAATGTGAAGTGGCCATGGTATCGTGTAAGGGAAATTTTCAGGGTATGGAAGATTGAGAGGAAGGTGGGTTTGTTGGGGTGATGCATATGGTAGATGTGAGTTTGTAGAGACTTCCTAACAAGTATGTTATCCTGCCCACTGACTATCTATTTGTGAAACTGGTAGTTGCCTTTCCATGGACACATTTGCTAGTCATAGACATTTTTGGTTTGGGAGGTGCCTAACACTCAGATGTTGTGGTTGTCGTTGGTCAGGCTTGTCGAGAGACTAAATTCTTTTAAGAGTGGCTCAAAGCATATGGCAATGATTTCAAATCAGGGTTAGCACAGAAGATATGTACCCTGGGGATCACAAGGTAACTGTTTGACAAAATGTCACGAGGTACTAACACCATATGGAAGTTCTTTTTATACATAGTGTTTTCGTCTTATGGTTCCTTGAGGAAACCCTGTGGAAATTATGAAGGGGAAGGCTCATTCTTCCATGTTTGTTATGTTGTCCCCGAAAAATGTCACTCATTTTTGGGACAACCTACGGACTATTTTGGCCTTGCACAGACCAAAATCCTCTCTTCCCCTTTCAAAAATTATTCTGAGCATTCAGGTTCATTTTTCAAAGCTTTCTCAGAAATCTACGGACTCTGCAAGCTTGAATCTACGGACTCTGCAAGCCTGAATCTACAGACTCCGTAGGTGCATTTCTATGGACTCTTTCAAGGGACTCAAATCTACGGACTCTGCAGATATGTTTCTATGGACTCAACATGCTTGAAGTTAGCAGGTTCAATAGGTTCAAAGGCTTCTACAAGCGAGTTCAATCAAAAGAACAAGTTTCCAATGCTTAGTCATTTTCAGGATTGGTTCAACGCTTTGGTTCAACTAAAAATGTTCATCGGCAAGATTCTAAGCAAGGAATGAACCATTGAACCGTTGAACCTTGAACCAAATTGGTTTAATGGGTTCAATGGGTTCAATCAGTTCAAAGAGATCAAAAGACTTAGACAAAAAGATGGCTTCAAACGCAAGATTGAACCATTGAACCAAAGTTGGTTCAATCGGTCGATTCAATCGACAGGTTCAAGGGGCTACCCCAAAGCCAAAGGAACAAGTGCCCTTACGGAGGGCTGTGAACCAAGCCAAGTGCCCTTGCGGAGGGCAGCGAGCAAAAGCAGACAAAGTGAACTCCTTCAAAAAAGTGAACAAGGCAAAAGACAAAGCGAAATCCTTTGAACAAATTGTCCGAAGGAATTCACCCGAAAGACAAAGCAAAAGCTTGGCGAGAAAGATGCAAAGGCAAGGAAGATTTCCTTCGGACAAATTGTCTGAAGGAATTCCTTTCGACATTATGTCCGAAGGACATAAAGGATAAAGCCCGTCGAGAGAAAGAAGCCCGAAAGCTACCATGTGTCCATTATAAAGCAGAGTGGAATACATCACGTGTCCTGTTATGACTCAGCGAAGCGTGACAAGTGTTTGCATATGTGTTCCCCTTTTGAAGTTGCTCGGGCAAGACGTGTAGTGGATCCCATTTTCTGTGAGTTTCTAATGAGTTTCATAACAGCGGAACTTGCCACTCGTCAAAGACGCAGAAAGGACCCCCTAAAGACTTAGACAAGAAGAGATATAAAGGACAAAGAAGCAACATGGATGATTCCAAAGGCAAGTTCAATTAAAGCGATGGTTCAACCAAGGGGCGAAAAAGCGATTGAACTAAGAAACGATAGAACAAAGGAGACAAAATGAACCAATGAACCGATGAACTTTCAGTGGTTCAATAGGTTCAAGGTTCAACTTGAATCTAGCAATCAACTAAAAAGAGAGCCCGAAGACTCAAAGAGACAAGATCAGTGCAAAGGACCAGAAATGTCTTCGAAAGAGTTATTTCCAGCAGGTGGAATAGTGGATCGAGTAGACTTCTGAGCGCACCAAACCAAGGACATGGCCTATTTTCTTCCATGAAGTAAAGAGATATGCAAAGGACTAGACGGTCCATATTAAGGAGGAGACATATCAGATGAGGGGACACACCATAGTTATGGCAACACACTATTCTTAGCATGGTCTCTCCAGACAAAACTAGAGATGCATTGAAGACGCTGACTGCAGCATGGGCCGTCCCATAGAAAAAGGCACCAATCCTTGGGTAGTTGCTATAAGTTTATAATATCTCTCATTTATAAGGGAGACTTTTCATTTTACAAGAGCAAAACTCTGCCCATTTTGAAAGAGGAAGACTAAGACTTTGAGCTCAGGTTGTAATTTCATTTTCATTTTTATCTGAATGAGAAAGTAGGTTTTTCACAGACTTTGTGTTGTTCTGATTTGTGTCATTTTAGAAGATCATTCTTATGTCTGTCTTCTGAAGGTGTCCTTATTCATTTAATTTGGTAAGCAAAATTAGTGAAGGTAATAGGGAAGTGTCTTGAAACCAACTGTGGGAAGACTTTGTGCTTTCACAATTGATTTCAGTCTCTTTTTTTCTTTTCTTTCTGTGTTGAGGATTTTGGGGTGACTTTGTTGTCAGGATACATGAAACACCGGAAGCATACAGTTGATTACCAAACCAAGCAACTTAATATGCGTAAATTAACCAGAATCACAAGTAACTAGAATTCAGAATAACACATGATATGAGAGACAATACACAACTTGTATTAATACTTATACAGAAAAGAATACAATAAAGAAGATGCCACTTCTTCTCCACCACCTCTTCAGAGGCTTCCCACACCTCAAGTGAACAATAATTCTCTCCCCAAAGCTCTCTCTCTCAGGTCCCAACACACAACTCAAACTCTGAGTTGGTGTTCACCTCCTGTGCTCCACGCACACCACAAGTGCTCCACGAACTCCATAAGTACTCAACGTACTCCACAAGTACTCAACGTACGTCAAGTAGATCTCCCATGAACCTGTAACAACCTGCAATTCAATAGACCATACTTATGGAAGGAACTCCCTTGCCTTCCTCTCTGCTCTATCTGAGTACACACCTGTACTCCAAGTAGATCCTGCCTGATTCTGCTCCCTGTTGTGTTGCTATCCTATCTGATCTTGCACACCTGCAAATCAACCTGGTTTTGCACACCTGTGAACCTTGACCTTGCACACACATACACCTGCAGATCAACGATCTTACTTACCATGCAGATCTCTTATATAGGCCATGCACACCTGCTGACCAAGATCCTACACCCCTGAAGAATCTTGCTGACTCTCCAAAACCAGCACCCACCTTGGTACTGCTGTGGAACTAGGAGGAACACCCTTGCTCACCTCACACACAGAAGGAGCTAACTTTGCTCAACTCAAACTAGAACACCTTTCCAATACAACCATGAGTCTATTATATAGATCTCATCCAAACAATAATTAGACATCTAATTACAATAATTAGATCCGCAGCTCTCAGTCTAAAAATAGCTCTAATCATGCAAACACTTGGTTCGTTAGCTAACTGCTCGTAATAAACTCGCAGTTGAACCACACAGGGGACCGACGTCGGTCCCTGTCTGCCTGGAGGTGATCGACGTCGGCCGATCCCTGACCGACGTCAGTTGCTTCTCTTCACTATCCTGCCGACGTCAGCTGATCAGATCGACGCCGGTTGCTCTGACACTCAGCAACCTTCAGCAACCCCTCCAATGGCCTTCTCCATGTCTGCATCAGTGAAGCGTTTAGCTCTACAACCTAACAATCTCCCACTTGGAGATAAATAGTTGCACTGTACCTATACCTGTACCCCATCTAATCTGTTTCCTGGTTTGTATCCCTCTTCAAGATCAATCCTGAAGACAACCCACCACACATCTCATGGTGTACTTCCTGTCATCCGAGTACCCTGCCACATTCGAACCTACAAACACATGTAGTGAAGTCCTGACCCTGCATGTATACCTGCTGCTGGTCCCTCTCAAATACCTGAGAACCCACTTCCCCGAATTGGCTCTTAATTCTCTGACAGCTCCCACTGCATGGGAATACTCAGGTTTATACCAGACCTCATGTGATTTTGGACACTGTACCTGTCCAACCCTTAGTGTGCTCCGACTCTGCATCTTGAACCTCGCCAACACCTGATTCACATCAACTCCTACTGGAGACAAAATCAACCTGTGATCTCCATGTCTCCCATGTCAAAGAATTTTGCTGCTCCAAACTCCTCATGACATGCCACTGAACTAACCTTACCCTTAGCTCAGCAAAACCCTGTATGTACAATCCTGCTAGCAAAACATACCATCCACATACAGCAATAGAATGATGTCGTGACTCATCATCCACCTGGTAAGACAAACCACAGTAGTTACCCTGACATTGACTGAAGCCATGCTTTGTCCTCCACCTGTCAAAACCTGTACTACTGTCCTGCAGCTCCTCAAGACCATATACCTGGTCTTCTGTCTCACATATCCGTTCACTCTATTCTTCAACTAAGGAATCCATTCATCTCTGTGCTTTCATACCTGCTGGCAACCCTACCAAAACTTCCATTTGGTTCTTCATCATATCCCTGCCATGCTCTCACCTGTTTCTTGGATCCTTCCTGCTCTACAATCAGCAACGAGTATAAAGAAGAGGAACAACGAATTTGAGGGCCTACTTATGTCTTCAGTCCTCCGTATGGGTGTTTGAGACTCCTTGACAGCGTGCTGTCCACCCAAAATCCGTTACAGTGACCGACCTCGGTCACTCCACAGTCTGCATCCGACCGATGTCGGTTCCCATGCGTCTGTCCCTGACTACCAACCCTGTCGACGTCGGTGTCCCTATTGCCAACGTCGATCCTCCTGACCGACGTCGGTCTTACCTACTGCCCGACATCACCGGCTTTGGTCTGCACATGACCGACATCGGCACCTGTCTATTCGACGCCGGTTCCTCCTGACCGACGCCGGTACCTGTGTTTCCTGTGAGTGATAACTTTTTACCCGCGAGCTCCTGTGAATCAATCCCCATGTCCAAACTGCCCTGCTCAGAAGTATCTAACACCATCCACTGGTTTCTGTCTGCCATCTCCTCCATAAACACCAAGGCTTTCCAGTTCTTAAGCCTGTCAAATATATCTATCTTCCGCTTAAGAACATGCATCTCCTTCCTGCTCATGTGACCAAGCCTACGAAGCCACATCTCCGCAACAAAAGAAGAATCAGTAATATAAACAAGTAGATAAAGAGTACCTATTTTCTTACCACCAGCTAATTCAAGTGCATCCGCTGTGAGAGTTCTTGTGCATCTCTCATCACCCAATCTTTCTGAAGAAATTAGCTATATCTCCAAACCTGGGACCTGCATGACCTTCATCAACACTTGTGTGTTGGCCGCTTGCAATTTCAGCTTCACTTCCCCTTTGCCAATTCTTTGGCAAGGCTCACCAACTCCTCTACCTGGGGCTGCATGGAAAGAGGCAACTGAATCTTTTATCCAAGATTCAACTTTATCCAAGAAACCTCCCAGAGCATCCTGTGCCATATAACCTGCAACATCTGCTTCTTCAGTTTCTTCATGCTGATCTGCTACCAACCAACGATATTCTTTTACCTGCTCTTTCTTTCCATGGGACCGTAATTGACCATCTGTGTTTTTCAACTCCTCCATTCTTAGCTTACTTTCATCTGCCATTGCTCTACTCCCACTCAATCAGAAACCCCTGAGAGTGCCCTGTAATCAAACACAAAACCTGCTTCCTGCAACTTGAGCTCTGATACCACTTGTCAGGATACATGAAACACCGGAAGCATACAGTTGATTACCAAACCAAGCAACTTAATATGCGGAAATTACCCAGAATCACAAGTAACTAGAATTCAGAATAACACATGATATGAGAGACAATACACAACTTGTATTAATACTTATACAAAAAAGAATACAATAAAGAAGATGCCACTTCTTCTCCACCACCTCTTCAGAGGCTTCCCACACCTCAAGTGAATAGTAATTCTCTCCCCAAAGCTCTCTCTCTCAGGTCCCAACACACAACTCAAACTCTGAGTTGGTGTTCACCTCCTGTGCTCCACGTACACCACAAGTGCTCCACGCACTCCACAAGTACTCAACGTACTCCACAAGTACTCAACGTACTTCAAGTAGATCTCCCATGAACCTGCAACAACCTGCAATTCAATAGACCATACTTATGGAAGGAACTCCCTTGCCTTCCTCTCTGCTCTATCTAAGTACACACCTGTACTCCAAGTAGATCCTGCCTGATTCTGCTCCCTGTTGTGTTGCTGTCCTATCTGATCTTGCACACCTGCAAATCAACCTGGTTCTGCACACCTGTGAACCTTGACCTTGCACACACATACACCTACAGATCAACGATCTTACTTACCATGTAGATCTCCTATATAGGCCATGCACACCTGCTGACCAAGATCCTACACCCCTGAAGAATCTTGCTGACTCTCCAAAACCAACACCCACCTTGGTACTGCTGTGGAACTAGGAGGAACACCCTTGCTCACCTCACACACAGAAGGAGCTAACTTTGCTCAACTCAAACTAGAACACCTTTCCAATACAACCATGAGTCTATTATATAGATCTCATCCAAACAATAATTAGACATCTAATTACAATAATTAGATCCGTAGCTCTCAGTCTAAAAATAGCTCTAATCATGCAAACACTTGGTTTGTTAGCTAACTGCCCGTAATAAACTCGCAGTCGAACCACACATGCGACCGACGTCGGTCCCTGTCTGCCTGGAGGTGACCGACGTTGGTCAATCCCTGACCGATGTCGGTTGCTTCTCTTCACTATTCTGTCGACATCGGCTGATCAGACCGATGCCGGTTGCTCTGACACTCAGCAACCTTCAACAACCCCTCCAATGGCCTTCTCCATGTCTGCATCAGTGAAGCTTTTAGCTCCACAACCTAACATTTGTGCCCCCATTATCCTTTGTGATATACTCTTTGGGAAGTTGAGGTGGAAACTTTGCGTTCTGCTTCATCCTGCTGTTACTACGCCCTCTGGTTAACTGGTTTCTTATCTTACTACATGAAAGAAAACTATGTTGTTTACTACAAGAACACTTCTGAAAGAAGAGAAGTGCCTTCAGTGTTTACACCAGGATTTCTCCTTTGTCTATAAGCATCATCTCTGAAAGAAGAGAGATGGATGGTTTATCCCACCCCTGTGTCTTACTTTATGCTTATTTATATTGTATATAGCTCCTATGTATCTATAGGGAACCTCCCCTTGATGAGAGGAGAGATTTGTCTCTGGTTGATGTAGTAAAGTTGCACACCTAGCCGACCAATCTTCCTGCTGTGGTTGATCAGACCTATTTTGTTGATCAGTACACTGATTGACAAAATATTCACCCAACATGTTATATCATTTTGATCAATGGCCCTTCCACTTTTTTAGCACAAAGTAATGTCAATTTCATTTTGTTGTCCCCCAAAAATATCACTCATTTTTGGGACAACATTTGAACTATTTTGGTCCTATAGACCAAAATCCTCTCTTCCCATTTCAAAAATTGTTCTAAGCATTCAGGTTCTTCATTTTTCAAAGCTTTCTCAGAAATATACGAACTTTGTAGGCTTGAATCTACAGACTCTGCAGGCCAAGTTCTATGGGCTTCACAAGTTGATTTCTATGGACTTTGCAAAAAAGAAGCAAGCTCTCAACACTTAGGCGATTTCAACAGGTTCAACGACCAAATGGTTCAACGCGTTTGGTTCAAAAAAATCAAAAGGACTTAGCCAAATAAAAATAATGAACCGTTGAACCTTGAACCAAAAGGTTCAACGAGTTCATAGGTTCAAAGTTTCAACCTGTTATCCCCCAAAAATATCACTCATTTTTGGGACAACATATGAACTATTTTGGTTCGCCAGAACAAAATCGTCTCTTCCCTTTTCAAAATTTGTTCTGAGCATTCAAATTCCTCATTTTTCAAGCTTCTTAGAAATCTACAGACTCTGCAAGCTTGAATCTACAGACTCTGCAGGAAGAAAATCTACAGACTCTGTAGGCCAAGTTCTATGGGATTCACAGGTTGATTTCTATGGACTTTGCAGGAAAGAAGCAAGCTCTCAACACTTGGGCAATTTCAAAGTTGGTTCAACAACAAGGTTCAACCAAAAGAGTTCATCGGCAAGCTTCTAAGCAAGGATTGAACCATTGAACCGTTGAACCTTGAAACAATTTGGTTCAACAGGTTCAATGGGTTCAAAGGTTCAATGTCATCAACAAGAGTTAAGCGCATTTGTCAAGGTTCAAAGTTTAACCACTTCAAGGTTCAACAGCTTCAAAACACTTATCAAAGAGAAGAAGGCTTGAACCATTGAACCATTGAACCACTTTGGTTCAAAGGTTCAACAGGTTTAATGACCAAATGGTTCAACACATTTGGTTCAAAAAGATCAAAAGGACGTAGCCAAATAAAAAGAATGAACCGATTAAACCATTGAACCTTGAACCAAAAGGTTCAATGAGTTCACAGGTTCAAAGGTTCAACCAATGCGATGAAGATCAAAGGCAACCTCAGTCAAAGAAAGAAGCAACAAACAAGTGGTTCAATGGATGGTTCAACCAAGGAGCGGGAAAGTGATTGAACCAGGAAGCGATGGAAAAAAAGAGGTGGAATGAACCGATGAACCAATGAACCAATGTACTTTCAGCGGGTTCAAAGGTTTAAGGTTCAACATGGCTCAAGCGGCTAGCAACCATTGACAGCCCTGTGGACGTCAAATTTAAAGTAAGGGAATATCCATTGAAATTCAAATAAAGTGCAGAACTTAAAGGAAGAACCAAACAACTAACTAAAAAGATAGAATTCCTTCGGATTTGTTCAAAGGCCGATAGGGAACATTTCCTTCAGGCTTTTGTCCGAAGGAAAATATTAAGTGAAAGAGCCGTTAGAATTCTTTCAGAAGTATTTTCCATGAGAAAATGACCAAGGCAAAGCCCGAAGGAAATAAGCCCAACCAAAGGAATGCTCGAAAGGAAAAAGCCTGAGAGCGGAGCGCTCCAAGTGTCATCATCCGTGTGATTGCTAGATTATGCGGAACACGACACGTGTCACTTGTTGAGATTAGCGAAAAGCGGCCAAAGCAAGTGGGAAAGACACGAAGGAATTGCTAAGGAGGATGACGGACTCGAATGCATTTAAAGGCCAAAATGCCAAAGGGAAGAACCAAGTGACTGGCTGAAAAGAGAGCTCGAAGACTCAAATTGCTACAAGAGAGAGGAATGAGACCAAAGGACTAGAAATATCTTCAAAAGAGTTATTTCTAGTAGGTGAAATAGTGGATCAAGTAGACTTCTGAGCACACCAAATCAAGGACACAAGCCTATTTTTCTTCCATAAACTAATGATGAATTGGACAGCTACGTAGATATTAGGAAAAGGACCAGACAGTCCATACTAAGAAGAGACATATTAAAGGAATAGACATATGGCAATACACTGTTCCCAGCATGGTCCTTTCAGACAAAACTGAAGGCGCATTGAAGACGTTGACTATAACATGGGCTGTCCCATGGGAAGGAATGCCAAACCTTGCGTAGTTTGCTATAAGATTTTAATTTCTCTCATTAGTAAAGGAGATCTTCTCATTACCAGAAGCAAAAGTCTACCTCAATTGAAAGGCAAATACTGAAACTTTAAGCTCAAATCGTTGATCATATTATTTATCTGAATGAGAAAGCAAGTTACTTGAAGACTTTGTGCTGTTATAGCTTGTGCCACTTTAGGAAATTGTTCTTATGTCTATTTCCTAAAAGCATTCTTGTTTATTTGATTTAACAAGTAGAACAAGTGGAAGTAATAAGGAAGGTGTCCTGAAGCCAACTACTTTTAGACTTTGTACTTTCATAGTTGTCTTCGGTGTGTGTTTATTTTTTGTTTCTGTGTAAAGGACCTTGGGACGACTTTGTGCCCCCATTGTTCTTCATATCTTACTCTTTGGGTAGTTGAGGTGGAAACTTTGTGTTCTGTTTCATCCTACTGGATACTGCAACTGTGTTACTAGTTACTTGTCACTACCATAAAGATTCATGTTGTTTGCAAGAACAAGCACTTCTAAAAGAAGAGAAGTGCCTTCTATCATTTCACCAAGATTTCTACTATCCAGAAAGGGATTTGGCTCTTGGCTAAATGTTACTTCTGAAAGAAGAGAAGTACCTTCACCAATCACCCAGGATTTCTCCTTTGATCTGTGAGCATCATCTCTAAAAAAAGAGAGATGGATGGTTTATCCTACCCCCGAGTGTTATTTTCAGCTTATATATATAGCATATAGCCTTCGTATTTAATAGGGAACCTCCCCTTGATGAGAGGAGAGATTTATCCCTTACTGATGTAGTAAAACTACACACTTGGATGACCAATCTCCCTATGCTGTGGTGATAGGAACTATTTTGCTCACCAGTTAGCTGGTCGACAAAATATTCACCCAACAATTTTTGGTGACTCTGATGGGGATGAACGTGTAGTCTGAAGCCTCAAGTTTTAGATTGAATCAGTTATTTCCCTTATCCATTACAGACTCTGGAAACTCTATTCTGTGTCTTACCCATTATCATTATAGCCTTACCATTTTCCTCCATCTCCATTATTTTACCTGGTCTGCAAAACCAAAGCTGCTGGAAAAGAGTGCGCAGTTTGAAGCCTCAAGCCTCAAGCTGAAGCAAGGCCAGTTCTTTTCCATTTTTGTTTTACAATTTGGCCACTCCACCCAGATTTGTTATCCCTACTTTTCATAATTAAATCATGGTAGTTTGAGGCCCCTGGGGTAACTCTTTTGGCCCACTCAACTTGACTCCACCTCTGCATGAACTTCCATGTAGCTCAAGAAATAACTTCCCCAAATTCTTTAGAGATGGGAGAGTTCACCCTGATGAACACATTGCAGCCTTTAGCATAGCCTGTGGTGTGATAGGGGTGGAATTTGAAGATGTGGAAGTCAGGATTTTTGTGGAGACACTATAAGGTGCTGATGTAGACTGGTTCTACCATCTGCAAGATAGATTAGTGACTGACTAGGACACACTTAAAGCCAAGTTCGAAGCAAGGTTCAAGCCTATAGAAGATGCACATGCCTTGCTAGCCCAGCTCACACAGATGAAGAAGGAGCCCCATGAACCTATGAGGGACTTCATTGATAGGTTTGACAAGCTGAGGCATAGGATTCCCATGATCGCCCAGCTGACACCTCAGAATCTCAAGTGTTTCTTCATCAACTCACAACTGCCTGAAGTGAGTTTCTTGTTGAGACGGGTTAGACACATAGACCTTGTTGTTGCTAAGGACTTGGATACTGAACTAGAAGATGACCTTATCTTGGCAAGAAAGATAAGGAGAGATCCTAATAGAGGTAAATCCTCTTCATCTTTTGAGTATCCACCTTCAGCAACCACTGATCAAATGGTACAAAAACTGGCAAATGAACTACTAGCCTTGAAAAGGCAAATGGCCCAAAGTATGTATGTTCCTCCTAATCAAGATATGCCAAGGAGGGCATTTCAGAATCAACCATATCAAGGCAATGCTACCATAAGTCAAGGGCAACCAAATCGTCTTCCTCCCCCACAGAGGAACCTTGCCCTTGAAGCACCTCCAACCAACTCAGCAGTTAGATATATGGAAATAGAACATGCTTTCTCTTTCCAACCTGAGTTTGAGCAAGAAAATGACATTGATCTCTTCACGGAGGATCAAGAAGAATCAGCTGGTGACTCTCACATTGGTTTCTTGAATTACCAAGATGAACCCAAAAGTGAAGGTGAAGTAGTTGAAGGATCATATGCAGTATTCACCTGGTTTGAGAATCAGTCAGCCCAGCAGGCTGATAAAGAAAAGAGAGAGGAGTGACCCCGACCAATAATTTCAATCGCTAAGCAGAGAACCCCTCTACCTTTCCAGCCAAAGGACCCGGTGATTGCCAAAAAAGTAAGTACATCAAACATTTATGCACCTTCTACTTCAAATTCATAGACCAGTCCTCCCCCTCCCAAAAATCAAAAGGATGAACTCCCATCCCCTCTTCTAAGTCCATTTCAATCATCTGATATGATTGATCATGTCAAAAAATCCAAAATTAAAATGACTGAATTTGAATTCTTGCAAGCCAATCTTGAGCAGTTAAACATTGGTGGAGAACTAAGTGTGGCCCTGTATGAGGCAAAAATTGTGGTCACCCAAACGTCAGCCCCTATAGCTCAAATTTTATTTGAGCCTTCAGGTAGGGGTAATTACTTCTTGACCACAGAGGATGCTCATGTCTCAGCTGATGAAAGTCCTATAGCTAGAAATCCAAGATTTGATCCAAAAAAGGCATCAGAAGAATTGGTAGGGCATAGTACAAATGAAGAAGGATCTTCCATCTCCAATGTAGAGAAATCTAATAGAAGATCAACTTTTGATGATGCTTGGATTTTGGAATCCGATGGCAACAATTCTTCCACTAATGTTAGAGCTAAAATTGTGTTGATATCTCCTCAAGGAGATATTTTTCCTTCATGCAAGTTGCAGTTTAGCAACACCAACAACACAGCTGGATGCAAATTTATGTTGCTCAGATTGAAGACTACTCAGGATGAAGCTATCAAACTCCTTCACACCAAAGGAGATGTTGAGCTGATGGTTTGTAAGGAGTTTGATGCTGACAATCAAAACATGTGCTGGACTGAACCAACAAAATAACAAGCTATGGTAGTGGACCATACTTCTGTACTCCAAAGTCAGCAAAAGGAACTCTTCACCAAGAGAGCAAGGAGTTATGGTTTTTAGTTTGAAGACCACATCTTGCCATGGGGCAAGAAGAAGAAAGAGCCAAGAGGAAGACACAAAAAATTGGTTTCCTGGTGGAGAGTTCCATTCGCCCATCACCATTTTTGGGGACAAAATGGTTTTTTGCTGGTTTATCAAGATGGAACATCATTTTCATTGTCTCATAATGGGTAGCACCTGAATCACTTCAATTCTTGAAGTATCAGATAAGTTCACCTGTACATATGTACATTTGTATAATCTTTGGTTTTGTTTTGTGCTTTTCATTTTCATTTTCCTTTTTTGGACCCTTTCTTTTTGGGTAGCATGACTCCATAGCCCAATGGCATACTTCAAGGCACCAAAGATTCTTGTTTCTACCCCTCAATTTTTTCAAAATTTTAACTAAGAGAAGTTCCCCAACTGGAGCCAGCTGTTGTCCCCCAAAAATATCACTCATTTTTGGGACAACATATGAACTATTTTGGTTCACCAGACCAAAATCGTCTCTTCCCTTTTCAAAATTTATTTTGAGAATTCAAATTCCTCATTTTCAAGCTTCTCATAAATCTACAGACTTTGTAAGCTTGAATCTACAGACTCTGTAGGCTTGAAACTACGAACTATGCAGGAAGAAAATCTATGGACTCTGTAGGCCAAGTTTTATGCGCTTCACAGGTTGATTTCTATGGACTCTACAGGAAAGAAGCAAAATCTCAACACTTGGGAGATTTCAAAGTTGGTTTGACAGTAAGGTTCAACCAAAAGAGTTCATAGGCAAGCTTCTAAGCAAGGACTGAACCATTGAACTGTTGAACCTTGAAACAATTTGGTTCAACAGGTTTAATGGGTTCAAAGGTTCAACATCATTAGCAAGAGTTAAGCACATGTGTCAAGGTTCAAAGTTTAACCACTTCAAGGTTCAACAGCTTCAAAACACTTATCAAAGAGAAGAAGGCTTGAACCATTGAACTATTGAATCATTGAACCACTTTGGTTCAAAGGTTTCACGGGTTCAATGGTTCAACAGGTTCAATGACCAAATGGTTCAACACGTTTAGTTCAAAAAGATCAAAAGGACTTAGCCAAATAAAAAGAATGAATCGATTGAATTGTTGAACCTTGAACCAAAAGGTTCAATGAGTTCACAGGTTCAAAGGTTCAACCAGTGCGATGAAGATCAAAGAGCTTAGAAATAACAAGTGATGAACAAAGGATGAACCAATGAACTGATTGTACCTTGAACTGAAAGAGTTTTAAGTTTAATGGTTCATGGGTTCAAAGGTTCAAAGGCAGCCTCAGTCAAGGAAAGAAGCAACAAATAGGTGGTTCAACAGATGGTTCAACCAAGGAGTGGGAAAGCGATTGAACCAGGAAGTGATGGAACAAAAGAGGCATAATGAATCGATGAACCAATGAACCAATGTACTTTTAG
Source organism: Torreya grandis (assembly GCA_037957365.1). Taxonomy (NCBI): domain Eukaryota; kingdom Viridiplantae; phylum Streptophyta; class Pinopsida; order Cupressales; family Taxaceae; genus Torreya; species Torreya grandis. The sequence continues at coordinate 2,257,720 of JARHVA010002678.1, forward strand.
CGGGTTCAAAGGTTTAAGGTTCAACATGGCTCAAGCGGCTAGCATCCATTGACAACCTTACGAACGTCAAATTTAAAGTAAGGGAATATTTGTTGAAATTCAAATAAAGTGCAAAACTTAAAGGAAGAACCAAGCGACTGACTGAAAAGATAGAATTCCTTCAGATTTGTTCAAAGGCCGACAGGGAACATTTCCTTCAAAATTTTTGTCTGAAGGAAATTATTAAGTGAAAGAGCCGTTAGAATTCTTTCAAAATTATTTTTTGCAGGAAAATGACCAAGGCAAAGCTTGAAGAAATTCCTGCAGACTTTTGTCCAAAGGAAATAAGCCTGACCAAAGGAATGCCTGAAAGGAAAAACCCTGAGAGCAGAGCGCTCCAAGTGTCATCGTCTGTGTGATTGCTAGATATGTGAAACACGCCATATGTCACTTGTTGAGATTAGTGGAAAGAGGCCAAAGTAAGCAGGAAAGACACAAAGGAATTGCTAAGGAGGATGACGGACTCGAATGCATTTAAAGGCCAAACTGCCAAAGGGAAGAACCAAGTGACTAGCTGAAAAGAGAGCTCGAAGACTCAAATTGCTATAGGAGAGAGAGGAATGAGACCAAAGGACCAGAAATATCTTCAAAAGAGTTATTTTTAGTAGGTGAAATAGTGGATCAAGTAGACTTTTGAGCGCACCAAATCAATGATGCAAGCCTATTTTTCTTCGATAAAGTAATGAAGAATTGGATAGCTGCGTAGATATCAAGAAAAGGACCAGACAGTCCATACTAAGAAGAGACATATTAGAGGAATAGACATATGGCAATACACTATTCCTAGCATGGTCCCTCTAGACAAAATTGAAGGTGCATTGAAGACATTGACTACAACATGGGCCGTCCCATGGGAAGGAATGCCAAGCCTTGCGTAGTTTGCTATAAGATTGTAATTTCTCTCATTAGTAAAGGAGATCTTTCCATTACCAAAAGTAAAAGTCTGTCCAAATTGAAAGGCGAATACTGAGACTTTGAGCCCAGATCATTGTTCATATTATTTATCTGAATGAGAAAGCAAGTTACTTGTAGACTTTTTGCTGTTATAGCTTGTGCGACTTTAGGAAAATTTTCTTATGTCTATTTCCTAAAAGCATTCTTGTTTATTTGATTTAACAAGTAAAACAAGTGGAAGTAATAAGGAAGGTGTCCTGAAGCCAACTACTTTCAAACTTTGTGCTGTCATAGTTGTCTTCGGTGTGTGTTTATTTTTTGTTTCTATGTAAAGGACCTTGGGACGACTTTGTGCCCTCATTGTTCTTTGTATCTTACTCTTTGGTTAGTTGAGGTGGAAACTTTGTGTTCTATTTCATCTTGCTGGTTACTGTGACTGTGTTGCTAGTCACTTGTCACTACCAAAAAGATTCTTGTTATTTACAAGAACAAGCACTTCTGAAAGAAGAGAAGTGTCTTCTATCATTTCACTAGGATTTCTACTATCTAGGAAGGGATCTAGCTCTTGGCTAAATATTACTTCTAAAAGAAGAGAAGTACCTTCACCAATCACCCAAGATTTCTCTTTTGACCTGTGAGCATCATCTTTGAAAAAAGAGAGATGGATGGTTTATCCTACCCTCGAGTGTTATTTTTAGCTTATATATATAGTATATAGCCTCCGTATTTAATAGGGAACCTCCCCTTGATGAGAGGAGAGATTTGTCCCCTATTGATGTAGTAAAACTACACACCTAAATGACCAATCTCCCTATGCTGTGGTGATAGGAACTATTTTTCTCACCAGTTAGCTGGTCGACAAAATATTCACCCAACACAACTAGTGCAATGAAGATCAAAGAGCTTAGAAAGAACAAGGAAGCAACATACAAAGGATGAACCAATGAACTGATTGAACCTTAAACTGAAAGAGTTCAAAGTTCAATGATTCATGGGTTCAAAGGTGGCCTCAGTCAAGGAAAGAAGCAACAAATAGGTGGTTCAACGGATGGTTCAACAAAGGAGTGGGAAAGTGATTAAACCAGGAAGTGATGGAATAAAAGAGACAGAATGAATTGATAAACCAATGAACCAATGTACTTTCAGCATGTTCAAAGGTTTAATGCTCAACATGGTTCAAGTGGCTAGCGACCATTGATAGCCCTGTGAATGTCAAATTTAAAGTAAGGGAATATCTGTTGAAATTCAAATATAGCGTATAACTTAAAGGAAGAACCAAGCGAATGACCGAAAAGTTTCCTTCAAACTTTTTATCCGAAGGAAATTATTAAGTGAAAGAGTCATTAGAATTCTTTCGAAAGTATTTTCTGTGGGAAAATGACTAAGGCAAAGCCCAAAGGAATTCCTTCAGACTTTTGTCTGAAGGAAATAAGCCCGACCAAAGGAATGCTTGAAAGGAAAAATCCCAAGAGTGGAGCACTCCAAGTGTCATCATTCATGTGATTGCTAGGTTACATAGAACATGCCATGTGTCCCTTGAAAAGCTCGATAGAAGACACCAAGTGTCAACATCCGCAGTCTCTCCCTTTCATTTCATAAAGACTGTGGTGGGTCCCAGGTGAGTTGATAAAGTAAGCGGATGCTGCCATGTGTCATCTTCTATAGGACTCTCAAAAGTATAAAATGCCACGTGTCACTCTTTGAGATCAGTGGAAAGTGGCCAAAGCAAGCGGGAAAGACATGAAAGAATTTCTAAGGAGGATGATGGACTCGAATTCATTTAAAGGCCAAAATGCCAAAGGGAAAAACCAAGCGACTAGCTGAAAGGAGAGCCCGAAGACTAAAATTACTATAGGGGAGAGAGGAATGAGACCAAAGGACCAAAAATATCTTCAAAAGAGTTATTTCTAGTAGGTGAAACAGTGGATCAAGTAGACTTCTAAGCGCACCAAATCAAGGACGCAAGCCTATTTTTCTTCCATGAAGTGATGGCAAATGGGACAGCTGCACAAACATCAAGAAAAGGACCAAATAGTCCATACTAAGAAGAGACATATTAGAAGAATAGACATGCCATAGTTATGGCAATGCACTATTTCCGTCATGGTCCCTCCAGACAGAACTGAAGGTGCATTAAAGGCGTTGACTACAGCATGGGCCATCTCATGGGAAAGAATGCCAAACCTTGTGTGGTTGCTATAAGATTGTAATTTCTCTCATTAGTAAAAGTGATCTTCTCATTACTAGAAGCAAAACTCTACCCAAATTGAAAGGCATTACTGAGACTCTGAGCTTAGATTATTGTTCATATTTCTTTGATTGAATGAGAAAACAAGTTACTTGCAGACTTTGTGTTGTTGTAGCTTGTGCTACTTTAGGAAATTATTATTATGTCTGTTTCCTAGAAGTATTCTTGTTTATTTGATCTAACAAGTAGAAATAGTGGAAGTAATCAGGAAGGTGTGCTGAAGCCAACTACTTTCAGACTTTGTGCTGTCATAGTTGTATTCAATGTGTGTTTATTTTTTGTTTCTGTGTAAAGGACCTTGGGATGACTTTGTGCCCTCATTATTCTTTGTATCTCACTCTTGGGCAGTCAAGGTGGAGTCTTTGTGCTACATCTTAGATTGCTGGTTACTCTACACCTTTGGTTACGAGTTGCTTGTCACTACCAGAAAGATTCATGTTGTTTGCAAGAACAAGCACTTCTAAAAGAAGAGAAGTGCCTTCTGTCATTCCACCAGGATTTCTACTATCCAAGAAGGGATCTAGCTCTTGGCTGAATGTTACTTCTTAAAGAAGAGAAGTACCTTCACCAATCACCCAGGATTTCTCCTTTGATCTGTGAGCATCATCTCTGAAAAAAGAGAGATGGATGGTTTATCCTACCCCTGTGTGTTATTTTCTACTTATTTGTATAGTATATAGCTCCTGCGTACCTATAGGGAACCTCCCTTTGATGAGAGGAGAGATTTTTCCCCATTGGCTGCAGTAAACCTGCAACTTTGGATGACCAATCTCCCTATGCTATGGTTGAAGAGACCTATTTTGATCACCAGTTAGCTGGTTGACAAAATATTCACCCAACACATTTTAACTACAAAAAGTGACCTTGGGGATTTGTATACCTGGGAAGGTCGTGACAAACTTTAGCATATCTATGGCAAGGTAGACATGAATCAAATTGTCACAAATCCTTCCAAGATAGGTCCTGCTTTATATGTCAAGTGTCGTGACCTAGATGTTACATGGAAATTGTTTAACAAAATACCACAAAGAACCTCATCTTCAAGGAATGGGTTTTCCAAACCTAGACAGTCAAAGGATGTTCACCAACTATTTTATAAAATGACTAAACAAAAAATGGTTTCTTAGATATCAAGACAGTGGATTGAAATAGGACATATGTTTGTCAATGGGATGGCATGTAAATTGCATGATTAATACAATGCAGATAAGCAAACTACAAAATTGAAGAACATGTTAACAACCATTAGTTTTATTGATCCTTTGTTAAACAAAAATACAATGGTGAAAAAGTCAGGCCACCAAAGCATGATGCAATCTCTATCAAAGAAAAATTAATGTGTATGGGTGGAGGCAACAAATTTAGTGGTGGATTTAAAGCAGTTCTTAGAGCTTTCCTTAGGCTTCCCAACAAATTCATAGTGTCTACTGTATCAAGGCAAAGAATTCCATGACCTTAGTTTGTTGCCAAGCTAGGATTTAGGGAATGATTCAACCATTGTTATGGTTTCAAGACTATTGGGAGGTGTAGAAGGGCCAACATAAGTGTCCTCCTCCAAACTAACAACTTTTTAAAAAGTAGTTAAAAATGTTACTTCCAAGTTAAAATTTAATAATTTTATTCCTTTCTTTCGTGCCTAAATTGTAGAACAAGCAAACAAGGTACCATCAATGAAGATTTCAAGTAAGGGAATGGATGAATATCATCTTGATTTATAAGAAGATGTAGTAATTTATAGATTTAATGGTCTATGGTCTTCAATGGTGGCATTATAGCAATCGGTTTTTGAGATATGGACAAAACAATGTGAGATGTCCCTTTGTTCTAAAGGATTTTTTGTTGTTCATTTCCATGATTAGTCAAATTATTAGAAATGACTATCGAAATGTCCTTAGTTTCAGGGTAATGTGGGATTGTTCATTAATCCTTGGTTTCTAGAGTTTGACCCTAACTCTCTCTCTCTCTCTCTCTCTCTCTCTCATTTATGAAGATGCTATGTGGGTTCAGCTTCCAAATTTAGCCCTACATTTTTTGCATATGTTCGAGGAGATAGGAAATGCTTTGGGAAAATTCATAAAAAATGACAAAGAGAGAGCTACAATAGGCTTATGCACCTATGCACGCATGTGTGTGGAGATTGATCTTAACAAAGGATTATCGGATAAAATTATCCTCAAATATAATCAATCTCAGCATGTTCAAATTCTAGATTATGAAAATATAACTTTTAGATGTTGTAATTATAAATTAACAAGTCATCTTCATGCTTTTTACCCTTAGGGATGATTTTAAGTGCCTTATAATAAGGGAGTGAATCTAAATTCCAATGGATGGAGCATTCCAAATCTAGCATCAGTCACTAAAGATGTTTTTTAAAACACAAGTTTAAAAGAAAACACCGAGTTCACAGGGAAAAAGAAAGGTGGGCAATTTTTACTTGCTAAAAGATGTGGGCCTTCTGAGGAGGCCATAAGCATAGTCCAGAATACATATTTGAAAAACTCATTAGGGTGAGTTAAGAGAGGGAATGAATTTAAGAATTAAGACTCAGATAAAGAGTTGGTTTTAAACTCAATCTATACAATTCAGAATCCAAACAAGTATATTGTTATGGTGGACTTTGATCAAGGTTTGTGGTAGGATGTAAAAAAAGAAGAAGGGAAAAAAGGATAGGGTGAATAATCTTATGGATTATTTTCCCACAAATTGATGGATGATGCTATGGTTGTTTTTATTATTTTTGTTTTCTTATTGGTAGTCGATTGGTAGCTTTGTTTGTTTGTTTCATTCTTGTTGGTTCCTTTCCCAAAATCTATGGTAGTTTTGAGGTGTTTATTTATTTCTCAAATGATCCTACTTTGCCCTGGGCTCATTTGCCTTATGGTTGTATTTTCATGGTTTGTTTGACCTTTTCTAGTTTCAATAAAATTGGGTAAGGGTCTTTTCAACCCTATATTTGTCAAAAAAATTAAGTGTTCTTATAATGATAGATGGGGTGGTGGACTATCAAGTAGTGAGTTGTCAATAATGAATGGTTGATCTAATAGTTTTGGGTCCTTGTTGGTGGTTTTAGATCCTTATGGGTGGTTTTCATCCATGGTATTATATGAGTGGTTTCTCAATGCATGATTTTGTACCAATTGTATTGTAATACCACTTAGATAGTTTCCTATTGATATGCCTATTAAATACTCGTACATGCATTGGGTTAAAGTAGAACTTTAAAGTGTGTAATTTTATTATAAATGATTGAGTTAATACAATAAGGATGAAGATTATTGTGCTAGGTTTTTTTCCTAAAGGGTTTTCTATAGAATCAGGGAATTACTAATTCTAAATGGTATAGGAGCCATTTCTCCTTCATATGCATCTTCTTCATTGTTGATTTCATTTCAAACCCATCTCTGAGCCACCCATCCATCTAGGTTTCGTTCCTTGAATCATATTTACTTTTTTTAGGTGTTTTCAAAGGGTAATTTTTTTTGGAGTATCCTATATAAATTTAACACTTTCCATCATATTCAAAAGGTATAAAAATGTATGGATCAACTATAAACACCATATGGGTTTTTGATCATTTTTATAGTGATTTTTTCAAGTCTTCAAATCACACCTATGTACAGTTTGTACTACATGGATGATAACTTTTTGGGTTTTTTCAAGTCGTTTTATAGGTTGTTTGTAGAAAAATTTGTACCATATCTATATAATTTATATAATACATACAGTTTATATACATAATATTTTCAACTTTTATCAAATACTGACGCTTTACATCTTATAGGAACTCATCGAGACTCAATCTCTCTGAGTACATGCCTTAAGGGGTGCACTAGGAAATGGGTGGGCAGACCATTAGTGCTTCACATGATTTTTGTCCCTTATTACCACTTATTACCAATCCAACCAACTCCTAAATCCATTCCCTAAGCTATTACTCCTCCCTTACACACTCCTCTAGTCTTTTCCCACTTTTCATCCCTCTTTTCCTCACTTTAAGTCCCTTTTGTCAGTCAGTTGTACTATGTTGACTGGGTTGACCTTGTACAATTTTGGGATATTTTCACTTAGGAATTAAGTTAGCCTTTGGTTGACCTAGCTTGTGACCTAGTGAATAATTATCCTGAATTGTGTTATTGGGTCGACCCTCTCAGCTAGGATTTTTGAAAGGGTTTAGGGTCGAATACGCCTATAAATACAAGATCATTTCATCATTATTTCAATATGCAATCAAGAGTTATTATTCACTAGTACTTATTTATAATATGATCTTCCACCATTCTACTTGAGGAGTCTTAGCTTGGGGTTTATACTTGGAGAATCTAGTCTTGTGGAGAAGTCTTGGATGATTTAGCCTTTCTTAGTGATCCTTACAATACAAAACAACCTCTTGTGAATCCCCACTGGAAAAGGGAGAGATTGAGTCTTAATGAGTTCACATTCAGGTAAGTATTTTCTAACTTTGTTCCTCCCTTTAGTAGATAGAAGTAGCATAAGTATTGGCTTCAAATAATATTACTCTTCATATTTCATGTATGAGGATCTTACTCATACTTAGCTTAATTGAGATTCTCTTATACATGTTTTGATTATTTACTAAACCCTAATGTTGTGACACTAGTTTTGGTGAGCACTAGATTAGATTTACTTTTTCTTGTTATCAGTATAGATGAAATATCAAAACCTACGACCCCCTTAGGTTTATCATGTGATTATGTTAGATTGGAGACTTTGGAACCCTCCTTAATATGATGTATTATGATAAATGATCCCCTAATCAGGTCTAGCAAATCCCCATATCGGTCATTATTCCACTTAACAAATGTGTTCCCAATCAGAAGTGTAGGTATACTCTATCTTCTCTGAGCCATGATTGATTTATGGACATGATGCATTTCTGATTGTATACATTTTGGTGAACCTAATTTGAACCTAACCTTTATAGGTTTTATTTCACATTTCACAATTTTATTTTTCATATATTTGTAGTACTAGGTTGACCCTATCGATATAGTATTATTTTCTGCCCCTTAGATACAGAACTAGGTTGACCTAGTCAACTCTATATCTTTTCCTGCTTACTTCCCATCTAGGATACAAAAATTCAACCTAGTCAACCCTATATTCATGTTTCGTCAACTTTTAGATTATGTTTGTTGTACTAGGTTGACCCAATCGACCCTGTATAGTTTGTAGGCCTTGTTTTCTATATTAGGTCGACCCAATCGACTCTATATAGTTCTTTGCTTTTCTTGTATATCCAACTTAGTTCATTATCTGTTTGACTTAGTTCTTTGTCTCTGCCTCTCATTCTTCTTGCTTAGCATCATCTTTCTTTCCTCAAGTATCATGTCCCATAACAAAATCTTCTTAGATAGTTTGAATCTATTTAGACACTATATGGGTTATTCTTTGCTTCTTATATTTTCTTCCTCTTTTTAGTTGTTGGGGCATCTTGCGATGCCCATCCACACATTACTCTAGCTTTTGGGGCATCTTTTGATGCCCACCCACATATCCTTTCAGACTTTAGGGCATCTTGCGATGCCCATCCCTACATCCAATTACCCTTTGGGATATCTTATGATGCCCACTCTTATTCTCCATTACATGCTACCAAACTAATTCAACTTCAAGAAACCTTCTGAGACACATAACCTTGTCTCTCACATGCTCATCCTTGATATAGACATTAGTGTAGGATCCTTTCTATCTACATCTATCTAACACTTTTTTTAGGTTACTTACATAGGTCTCTCCTTCTACAACAATTCCTTCTTGTTAAAAACCTTTAGTCCTCCCTATTAGGTCTTTTGGTTTCCCCTTTTTCTCTCATGAGTTGTATTTTAAATCCACGGGTAGGCCCTGGTCTTCCTCATGATGTACCATAGTTTTATTTTTCTTTATTTTTTTACTTTTCTTTTGGCATCCCTTAGATTTCTCTTTTGTGAGTTGTAGTGTAAGACCATGGATAGTACCTGGCCCTCACAAAATATCATCTTTTTATCTCCATTTATTTTTCACATGCTTCTTTTGGCACTCTTGTGGGTTTCTCTTTTATGCATTACAATGTAATACTATGGATAGGACCAGGCCTTCCTCATTCCCATTTTTTTCATTCATTTCATTCATATATATATATATATATATATATATATATCTATCCTTGTTCTCAACTTTATCTTTTGCTTCTTTTGATAGATGGAATTTTCACAACAATCTATGGTAGCATGTTTTCCTCCATTCTCTTTATTCTTATGTTAAAGAATCACACTTTATTGTCATTGTATCCCATTTTCAACCTTTGTCACATTTTTTTATGATTTGAAGCAATTCAAATTTTACAATGTGTCATTCATCTTGATTCATGTTCCTTTCACTCCACATTGGATAAAACAAGGTCGAAGTCAAGATAGCACTTTTATTTTACCTAGATTTATGAGACTCTTAAACCCCATGCTCTTTGAAGTTCTCTTTCTTAGCAACCAAGTCCCAAGTATTCAAATGAAAGTCATCTTTAGCACCCATGTTTGGTTTTCTAAATATGTATGGAGGAGGAATAGAAAAAGCCATTAAGGAAGTTAAAAGCCAAATCATTTGAAACAAAAGGAAATTATATACAAAAGGCAACATACAATTCTTAAAAGTCAAAATGACATCAAAAGACATGATTACAAGCACATCTCATATCTCTAATCAAAGCTCAAACTCCACAATTGGCCTCACATAGAGTTGAGGTCTATTGGGGTGCAATAGGCCAGTAGATTGGAATAGGAGAATTCAAAAAACTCTATGGTGCCACCTAATTTCTCACACAAGTATCCAGTCTTCGTAGTAGATTGATGACTCTATAAGGGGTCTTGAGGAATGGGGAACACGTTGTTGGAAGGTAGGTCCATTTTACTTTTCATGCATATAGCCTTCATGGGATGACCTATATACTGCATTTGATAACCTAAGACTTGTGTGGCTATGAGAATTTATTCAAGGTCCTTAAGGTCAAAAGTTCTCTTATTTTGACAAACCTAATTTGAGTGTCTTGACTTTGATAAAGAGTTCCTCTACCTTGGTCTTTCCTTCATTCTCCCCTATACCCATTCCATTTCCCCCCATTGACAGCCAAATTGTGATTCTAAATCTATTTTCCCTCCTCATTATTTCTTTCTTCTTCACCTCTTAAAAGCATGCTAACTCTACTTTATTACAATTTTATCTATTTTTAGAGTGAAACAACATATTTTAGTAACTATGGATTACTTTTTTACACCATAGAATTGCATTGCTTGACAAAATTTACTTCCCTTTTACCATTTGTCATTATTATGTTATCTTGTTGTTATGGACACCTGAGTTCATACCTTTTTCCATTGTTAAGTGAGGTTGGATTGTTACTTCTCACTTGGAAATGTTGTTTTCCCTTGATATGCACCTTTTTACATTGATGATTGAGATAAGGATTGTTACTGGTCACTCATCAATGTTATTTTAACATTTTGTTTTTGCTTGCCCATCTTTGTTTAAGTAAACATTGTCATTGATTTTACATAGATGTTTAATTACCATCCTTTTTGACATGTATCCTTAGTTTAAATTGGTGGGTTTTCCTTTCTTACTCAAGGTTTACTTGTTTGAGTTTTTTGATCTTTAATAGCCTTGGCTTTTCAGTTACCTGATTTAGTCTTGTTTTTGACTTGGTCATTTGATCTAACATAACACTTGTCACCCCAAATTGCCAAATTATTAAGTACATCCTATCCACATAGCACCAGTTATCTTGGCTTTCCTGTATAAGTTTATTTTTTATCTTTAGTTTTATATTCTTGGGTTTGTCAAAAATAGTCTATGTGAACTACACATCAAAACTAACAACACAGTAGACAACCATCTATCGAGAAATTTAATTCAAGGTATGCATTTCATTTACTTTTTAATTATTTACTTTTTTGTCATTTACTTTTAGTTATTTTACACTTTAAAATACTATAACTTTTTTTTAGCATCAACATTATGTGTTCTTATGTTATTTCTCAAAGCACCATCCCCTGTTACACCTTACTGACACATAATGAGCTTCGAATGGTGCATATGTATACACATAATATTTTCAACTTTTATCAAATAATAACACTTTACATCTTGTAGGAACCCATTGAGACTTAATATCTCTAAGTGCATGCCTTAAGGGGTGCATTGAGAAAGGGGTGGCTAGACCATTAGTGCTCCACAGGATTATTGTCCCTTATTGCCACTTATTACCAATCTAACTAGCTCCTAAATCCATTCCCCGAGCTATTACTCCTCCTTTGCACACTCCTCTAGTCTTTTCCCACTTTCCATCTCTCTTTTCCTCACTTTAAGTCCATTTTGTCAGTCAGCTATACTAGGTTGACTAGGTTGACCCTGTATAGTTTCAGGATATTTTCACTTAGGAATTAGGTTAGCATTTGGCCGACCTAGCTTGTGACCTAGTGAATTATTGTCTGAAATTATGGTAGGTCAATTGGGTCAACTTTATTGGCTAGGATTTTCAAAAGGGTTTAAGGTCAAATCCACCTATAAATACAAGATTATTTCATCATTATTTTAATATGCAATTAAGAGTTATTATTCACTAGAACTTCTTTATAATCTGCTCTTCCACCATTCTACTTGAGCAGTCTTAGCTTAGGGTTTCTACTCAAAAAATCTAGTCTTGTGGATAAGTATTGGATGCTTTGGCCTTTTTTAGTGATCCTTACAAACCACAACCTCTTGTGAATCCCCATTGGCCAAGGGAGAGATTGAGTCTCACGGGGTTCACATTCAGGTAAGTATTCTCTAACTTTGCTCCTCTCTTTAGTAGATAGAAGTAGCATAAGTATTGGCTTTGAATAATATTACTCTTCATATTCCATGTATTAGGGTATTACTCATACTTAGCTTAATTTGGATCCTCTTATACATGTTTTGAGTATTTACTAACCCCTCATGTTGTGCCACAAGCTTTAGTGAGCACTAGATTAGATTTACCTTTTTTTGTTATGAGTATAGGTGAAATATCAAAACCTAGAACCCTCTTAGGGTTATTTCATGATTGTGTTAGACTAGAGGCTTTGGAACTGTCCTTAACATAATGTATTGTGATAAATGATCCGCTAATTGGGTCTAGCAAATCCCCATATTGGTCATGTTCCCACTTAACAAATGTGTTCCCAATTGGAAGTATAGATATCCTCTATCTTCTTCAAGCCAAGATTGATTTATAGGCATGATGCATTTCTGATTGAATACACATGTGTATTGGTGTACCTATTTTTGTGACTTAGCCCTTGCTCTTTAACACCTAAACACCCATATGACCACAAGTTGAGGAGATTTTAACCCCTAAGATGCCTATGTGATGAGGAGCTTAGCTATTTAGCCCTTAGGGCACACATGTAACCAAAATATTAGTTATTAAACCCTTAGGGTGCCCATGTGACCAACAACTTAGTTGTTTATCCACCTATCACTATTGTGTGCCTTTTTTACCCCTAATTTGTAGTTGTTTGTACTTCAAAAGGCATCTCTTTATATCCTTGAGGCTTGGGAAGCTATATTTTTTTTCTAGATTCATGTTTCTATCATGGATCTTATTTTATAACATTTTGGGCATGTAATGTTTCTTAGTATAACATTCATTAAAATATAACCCTATTGAAGACCCTATTTATGCACCTTATTGGGCTCATATCTTGAGTTCCATTAAGATTTTTATTATGAGTCTTCTTTGAACTTTCCTATTTTTTAAATTATTACCTAGTGGTCAGGTCTTTTTCAGAATTTAAACTCTATAATTTTTACCACATCTAGTATTTAGTTCCTATTTGTTGGGTGTTTATGTAGCTATAACTTTTGATCTATTTGTAGGATTTAGGTGATTTTTTTTAAGTGCACATTTTTTCATGATCTTTACAATCATAGCTTCGAATTTATTTCATTCTTTTTTAGGACTATACTTTTACATAAATTTTCATATCTTTAATTATAAATCAATCTTTAACTCACTATTCATAACATGTCACTTATTTCTATATGGGGGGCTTATTTCATCTTGGATTATTGTGTTAATCATTGTTTTGTGCCCAAACATTCTAAAAATTGCATCATTATAAGTAGTTTAGGGGGTCTTTCATATTTTTGAGTTTATTTTTGTTTGAGGTTCATTTTAAGGCCTTTGTTTTTTCTAATTGTAATGGCTTTGTGCCAAGACCTCCTTATACTCACATATGCCAATAATAACCTACGATTAGTAAATGATATGATTTTCTTTGACATGGTCACATTAGTTGAAGAGAATAGGAAAAACAAAAAACAAGACTCCATATTTATCTCACTCATTTCCAACAAAGATGCCTTCATTCACACATTACAAGACACAATTACAAATTTGCAACATCAAATTGATATTATGGACACACATTCTATTGAGCCTAGTCCATCATGTGATTCACTACTTGTTCCTAAATCTGGTATGCATCCACTTATGCAATTTTATAATGTGACCTACCAAATACTAAATTACCCTTAGAATCTGAAGCACCTATTATTGCACTTATTGCATACCCCACTTCAAATACACCTGCATATGTGTTTGGCTCATTCGAGAAGTACACCACAAGTTTTAGCTCTTACATACTTTGTTTCATGGTTTATATTGGTAGAGGTATTGGTAAACACTTCTAGGGAATTTTTCCACCTATCCAACCTATTGGCTAGACTGCTCACCAAGACATTGGCTAACCAACAATTTTTTCACCTTTATTATGAGCATTTCATGCAAGCCCAACCCCAATTTTTCTTCACTCCACTCTTCATGAGAACACTGAGAGACAAATGAGTTTTTTTGCACCTACACTCAAGCGTGAAATCCCTAAGATTTCTTCTATTAGGCATGAACATCCTAACATGCTTGCATATTCATATGTTTCCTTGCATGCCCCATTTGTGCACATGGCATCAAACCATATGCATGCATCTTCTTCTTCTTCTATCTATGTACATTTGGGATGGATTTGAAATTAGTGTTGGCAATGTCGTTAACACTCTTTGTGAGGATTCTATAGATGTGGTTTTTATACCATTCAATTACATCATCTACACACTTTTCATATTACATAGTATTAATCCCTTATTTTGAGCAAATCTATATTTTTGACACTTCACCTTAACATTATTACCATATGGAATTCCTAATATATGTCAATTTTCTTTCTAGCATAGTGGATTTGAACCATGCATGCATATCTTCCCATCTACTCCACCTATTTAACATTATGGGAGGTAGGTGTGGTTATATTGCTTTTAGTTGGGTGTTATGAGTAACTTCCTTGTCGTGGTAGATACTCAACATCTACATTGAGTAATTTCTTCAATTGATGGCATTTTAGTTTGGTGAACTCCTTTGTAATTTTGACACTTCACTTGGTAGTATTATTGTCTAAAATCCCTTACATTTGTTAGTTCTTTAGTGATTGAGTAGTGGATTCAAACCACTTGTGTAGTTTTGAATTCTTCACCAGTCAGCCATTTACTTGCACTTTTTGTGGTGGATTAGCTCACCCAGTGGGTGATTTAGTGGTGGATTATCCCACCTATCGCACATTGTTATGAAGGATCATCCCATCCTCGTTAAACATCTTGATATACTAATTTATTTTTGTATTACTTCTTGGGAAACCTTATTTCATATTTTAGCACCTTTAGTCACGGATGATATTTCTTTCTTAGTTTTTATAGAGAGCCTTGTGACATATCTCATTTTTCTATTATTTATTTATTGTACATGGGTACTTCATTACACCTAGTTATTAGGGCCTATTTTCAGTTTCTTATAGACCTCTTGCATCTCTTTTAGAGAGGAGTTTTTTCCTACAAGTTTTCTTTGTTTATCTTCTTTATGAGGGATCTTCTTGTACATGGGTAAATTATCAGATCTCATTATCGAGAACCTTTTATTTTATGCTTTAGACCTCCCAAAGTCTAACTTAAGGGGAGTGGTTATGAAATATTTATATATGTACCTTTTTTTATTAAGTTAACTTAGGTAGAGTTAACTATTTATCATGGAGTATAACACCACCATTGTGATCTTTGTGATGTTTTAACTCCACCTTTATAATGTTGTAACTCCACTTATCATTTTATATTTTTAGTAGCATCCCTTATTATAATATAGGGGATTTTCTATTGTAAAGTCATCTAGTAATATACTAATGTGTTGGAGTGCATATTGAGGAGAGTATCATGGGTATTCCTCAATTCTAAATTTTCCCAAGTGAAAATATCATGTATCATGTGTGTGTCATTTTCCATTTTTGTTATTATTTTATATTATGTTAGCATTACTTCTACTACATTAATTTATAGGTCTTTTTCTCCTCAATTGGTATCAATGTTAGGGTTTAGCTTTGTTTAAAGAGATAGGGTATTTTGACCCAGTGATAAACTATTTTTTGAGTGGTAGCTTTGCGTGTGACAATAATTGTGTGAAGGAAAATGATAAGAAACACAAACATAAAGATCAAAAAAATTAATGGCTAATATTTTGAGTTGTGGAAGCATAACATGAAAGATCTTCTTTTAGATGGAGATCAGTGGGTTGTTGTATCACGGGTACAATTGGTGAATATGAAAGTATATAATTGGGAAAATATGGATTGGAAGGCAAAGAGTTCAATAAAACCATGTCTTTTTGATTAAGTGTTATTGAATATCTATAGAGAATACATTGGAAATAAACTTTGGGATAAGTTAGGGACTTTATATCAAACAATGTCTCTAATGAATAATTTGTTTTCTTTGAAAGAAGTTATATTCCCTAAGGATGAATGATGATAATTTTGTGATAGAGTGTCTAAATGCATTTAACACAATGGTAAGTTAGTTTATTTTAGTCAAGATTAAAGTGGATTAAGAAGAAAAGTGTATTGTTATGTTATGTTCTTAGCCTGATTCGTGGGATTATTTTATTATGGTCATTAGTAGTATTGCATCTACATTAAAGATCTAGGTTGTAGTAACAACTCTATTATTAGATGAAATGAAGTAAAAATTCATGGAGGATTATCAAACAAAAGTTACCTTGATTATAAAAGGTCATTCCCAAGAGATAAATAAAAAAAAGTTGAGGGATAGACTTTCAAAGTCAAGAGGTAAAACTAAATCCCTAAGAAGACATGCAAGGAAATGCTAAGACTATGGTAAAAATGGCCATTTGAAGAAGCAATGTAAATTTAAAAAGGTTGAAAAAGGTAAGTCACCAAATAAATTATTAAATAATCGAGAGATATATACATGGTAACTTCAATTACACATGCATACCATGATGTGTGGCTAATTGACCTTGGTATTTAATTCCATATGACTCCCCATATGGAGTGGGTTTTTGAATATGACAAAATCAATGGAGGTGTTGTCTTCTTAGGGGGAAATTTTACATATAAGATCATATGTCGAGGAAGAGTCAAGTTGATTCTTAAATATGGAAGGGATAAAACCCTCCCTAGTGTTCTCCACATTTTAGGTTTGGCTAGCAAACTGATTTCTATAAGCAAGATGGATGATGTGTGTGTAGGTCATATTTAATAAGGATATTTGTAAGATGGTCCACGGATCCATGGTATTGGTAAGAGGAGTCCTCACTAGTTTGTTATTCAAGATTGAGGCAAACATTATAAGTGATGGGTGAAATAGTTTTATCATTCCTAAGTTTAAAAATGAATCATATCGAACCCTTGTGATACTTATAGAAAATAAAATGCTTTGGTATAAAAGGATAGGATATATTAGAGAGAAATTCCTTTGATCATTAAAAACTAAATGTATGTTTGAATGAAAATTTGGTTGTCCTTTAGACTTTGATTTTTGTGAAAAATGTGTATATTGTAAGCATACTCGAGTAAAGTTTATCTGTATTGATACAAAATTAAATGGTATTTTTTAATTAATTATTTGTACTTAAAAAGATTATAACACTAGGAAAATACAAACCCAAGTCCCAACACAAAACTATCAAACTTATAATTCCACATCTTTGATGATTGATTCAAGTTGTAAAGAGACTTTTTCAAGGACGAGGAATCAAAAGTTTGATAGTTTTATGTTGGGACTTGGGTTTGTATGAAGAAAACTTGATCATTATGTGTATGATATGCTATTAATTGATTAAAAAACTCAATTATCATGCTTGATTGAAACATAATGATTTATAAGACCATTTTATTATAAACATGGTTAAAGACAAGAAGGTTTTATAAAATTTTGTTGATTCATTGTCGAAGGTTGTGAGTATTGAGAAGTTTACTTGGTGTAGTAAATATATGGGTACAGATGCCCTTAGTTATTGAAAGTATGTATTAGTGACCCCCTTTTCAAATTAATAACAAGTGGAAGAATATTAGATATGTGATGTATACCTTTCATGTTTTTTCATTCCTTATAGATATGTATTTAATATATCTTATCTAGTTACATTGAGAGGTGTAGCCTAGTTACACTGATAGGTGTTATTACATCAATAAATAAGGTGGTGGACTATAATGTAGTGAATTACCAAAAATTAATTTACAACCTAATATTTTTTGAGTTTTTGTGGGTGGTTTTAACCAATGGCCTACGTCTAATGGTTTTGTTCTCATTGTATTATATGGGTGGTTGCACAACCTATAGTTTTATACCCATTGTATTATAATATCACTTCGACAATTTCCTATTTATATGCATATAAATACTCATGCATGCATTAGGGTAAAGCTTGTAAATATTTGAGTTAATGCAATAAGAAAGAAGGTTTTTTTATTGGGTTTCTTCTCAAAAGGGTTTTCCTAGGTGAAAATATATTCCATCAAGTTTGTGTGCCATTTTTATCTTATGATATAGATTTATATTATGTTAGAATTAATTATATAGCATTAGTTTATAATTAAATTTATCTTCCTAAAAAGAGTGCGGGGGGGGGGGGGGGGGGGGGGGGGGGTTGAAAGGGATTGCATATTTCAAGATGAAATATTCCACAATTGATCAATGCGTCACTCTCAATCGCTTGATTGAAAAAAGTATGGGATTAACAAGGGGAATAAATTTTTAATTACTTTTTTGACTTCAATAAATTAATTGATAAGGTACCTAAAATCAAAATTTAGCATAAGATGGAGGAACATGGAATTCTAAATGAGTATAGAGCACTGGTGCACATTCTTTGTGAACAAGGTCAAGCCAAAATCAAAGCATGTAAAGGAATTTCAAAATTATTGTGTCAAATAAGGTAATTTTTCATCCCCCACATTTGTTGGTGTATACATAGATAAACCAAAGGAGTGGATTAAAACAAATTAAAATAGGGGGTGTTCACCTAACTAGTTATGTAGTAAGACTTATCTTATATGTGAATGATATTATCATAATTGTAAAAAAATCATATTATGAGCGAACACTTAAGGGTTCTAGAGCATTTTTTTAAGAGGATAAGATGAAATTAAATAACATCAAAACAAAAATCATTGACCCTCACTATACAGAGTTACATGTGGATAGTGGTCCATCGAGAGGGTGAGGTTAAGTTGATTTCCTTTGACTAAATACAGGGTCAGTTTGGCTTATTACAAGGTGTACTAGATCCACATCCATGGTATAAGAGGTAGACTCAAAGGTTCAGTTATTGGTGCCTCAACTTGTTTATATAATTCTAAATGGTGGGTTTGAGGAGCTTGTTGATAGGGATCCCCTATATGATACAGAGTATATAGTTGGATACATGGCTTGGTACTAGCCCATTTATGCTACTACATATGCATGTGGAGATGATGGAGGGGTGGTAATAGTGGCTGTAGATCTAGCCGGCTAAGGTGGACAAGTAGGGGTAGCATTGGATATGATCCAAGCTTAGGTATAGGCTCTACATGGATAAGTGGCCACATTATAGGGCTAGATTCAAGCATTACAGGGTCAACTCATCACTATTATAGGTGAGAGAGTGCTACTCAGATAGATGGCTGGGGTAGGTGCAGTAGTAGTAAGAGGGCCACCAAACATAGTACCCCAAGTATGCTATCTAGCTATTGTTATGGAGCTTAGATATTATGAGGTGATGGTATCACACCAGCTACCCTAGGATATAAGGTATGTAGAGTACATAGTGAGCTTGGTCAGTGGGCCATCGAAAGATACTCCAAGTTAGTGGGATTATACAATGGGATAGATAGGGGTCCCAAGGGGACCACCACTAAGTACGTGTGCAATCATAGATGGGGCCAATGGAAGTGGTGTAGAACCATGATTATGTTGAGATGTTATTTTAATAATAGCCTACATGTCAGTGTAGCGAGATGTATATGTTTTGAGAGAGAGCTAACACATTTTTACATGTATTATTTTTTAATGGTTTGATGTATATGATGGATGTTTACAATGTTATTTATGGTAGTTTCTTCTGGTTTATGATTATGGCTTATGGTTTTCACTTCATAGCTTAGGCATGTGATGCTATAAAGTTAGCTATGATGATCTGATTCTACTCATGGTTATGATAAGATATGCTATGGATGGATACATGTTATGGTCTTTATTTATGGATATATGGGTGAAATGGGAAATGGTATATGCCCTAATATTTTGTTTATTGATTTGGTTTATGCTTGTAATGGTGTAATTACATGCTTATAGGCTCATACGATGTGATTGATGTTCATGATTTCTTGTGATATGTTTACATTGTGTTTGAATCATTGATAGATATATGTTGTTTCTTGTTGACATAGTTTATGATGTGCATGCTTTTGATGTGATGTTTATTGTTTGTGCATAGAGTGATAGGCTTACATAAACTAATAAAAGATAAGAAAATGAACATGATGAATTTTCCTTGGTAAAGACTTACATGAAACCCAATGGATTGGATTAGTGAAAATAAGACTTTCTAATGCTTCACATTAGCTTACTTATGTTGATAGATAGGTATCTGGATTACATTGTGTCAAGTAAGCTCATAGTCATATGCATATGATATGTGGAGGGAGAATGGGTGAAACTAGAACCATTAGGGAGTCTGTTATGCCTTTTTTGTAGGTGTCCAAAGATATAGTATAAACAAGTCTATGTCCATATATAAAGTGTAAACTGATAGATACGGGAAGTCTACTAAGGAGAGCCGATTGTGGCTTTCCTAGATTATTGGTTTTATGAGAGCTGATTACAGCTTCCAAAATTATTTTGCTCTTATTTTTTATTTTACTTTTTCTTGAGGGTCGAGGAAGTTGATTGATGTGAGAAGCTTATAATAAATTACTAGCTTTGACTAATGCTTTACTCATCCATCCTTCAAGGGAGTGGTCCAAGTTTATATGCTTAGTTTGAATGATTTTGATAACTATCCTTTAAGGTAGAATTCCACCTTCCATTTGGAATTTTTAGATGATTTTAAATAACTATCCTTCAAGGGAGCAGTCTGTGAATGCTAAGGCTAACCCATGATTGTTTTTTTCTAGTTGATATTTCTTTTGCTATATTTTTCTTGACATAAACTTGCTCATACATGCTCAATGGATTATCATTATGAAGGTAAAACTAAGCTAACATGAGGGTCTAGTAGGTGAAAAAGAGGTATACGTGATAACAACCATAGGAACTAATCTCAAAGAGATGGGAAGTACTATGATAATAATGCCATGGATAGAGCTATGGTATCCATAGTTCAAGATTAGGATATAATTGTGATGGATAATCACATGATTCAATTTTAGTTGATTACCCCTCAAAAGAGGGAAATGAATGTGGTTACAAGAGATGAGTTTAAGTTAGACAAATGATTATTATGATCCCTATCTAATAATAAAAGGGATGCAAGTGCAAAGCATTGAGAGGCTTAGGTTATGGTTTGCCTTCAAGAGAGGATAAATGATAAACTCTTGATTTGTACTTATGGGTAATGATGTAGGGTCCAAGCTAATTAAAACCAAATTTTCCCTTTTGCTTTTCTCCATATTAGTTACATGTTGGTTTTCCTTGAGGACAAGATCTCCAATATTGAATTCTCTTATTTTTAGGTGTTTTTTATAGGCTCATTTGATTCGTTCTTGATAGACATGAAGATGGGAAAGAGCAGACAACTGATGCTTATCAAGTAGCTCAAGTTGAGCTAAACATTCTTGATGATAATCATTTTACAAAACAAGGTTGTGCAAAGATATGTGAAGAGAAGGTATTTGGACTTCAAGAGGAAATATAGCCTCAACACTAAACATAAAAGAAAAAGGTGTAGCACATATAGGAATTTAGATGTTAGTGTGATATGCCCATAAGGTGAAAGGGATGTGAAAGTGCCAATCTTGGTCTGAGGCATTAACCATTTTGGTAAGCAACTGTTAAGGGTTTTTTTAGAGGCTTCAGCTTGTCCATTTTCTTGTGGGTGATAAGGTGATGAAAAGATAATATTAATACCAAATACGTCACAAAGGCCTTAGACTTTTTTGTTTTTGGAAGATTTTCCATTATTGGTGATGATCTTATGGGGAACACCAAAATGGTAGATGATGTGGTGGGTGATAAATTTGACAATCTATTTAGCTTTCATTGAGATAAGATGAATAGTATCCACCCATTTGGTAAAGTATTCAGTCATGGTAATGATATAATGATGTCATTGTGAAGAGTGGGGGTTGATTTCACCAATAAGGTCTAGACCCCATTGTGAAAAGGGATAAAAGTTTACAAAAATGTAAAGATTATTACTAGGTGTGTGATGTAAATTAGCATGTTTTTGACACTTGACACACTTTTTCACATGATCACAACAATCTTAGTTAGGGGTGGGTCAGTAATAGCCCAGGTGGAGGATGTGTTTAGCCACAACAAGTCCACTAAAGTAGCCCCCATAGATACCCTCATGTGTCTCTTTGATAGCATGAGAGGCTTTTGGAATATGAAGATAACATAATAAGAGGCCATCAAAGCCACTCTTGTAGAGAATTCCTCCCAAAATGGTATAATGGGAGGTGCTCTAAATAAATTCTTGATGGGCATTCCTAGAGAGGCCAGAGGGAACTATGGGAAGGTGAAGGTAGTCAAAATTTTGCTGATACTAAAGGTCAAGTAGGATCTCTTCCACACCAAAGATAGCTGGAGTGTTTGATTTAGTGTAGGAAGGTTTGGTGAGGTGATAGAAAATGATTGATAGTTTGGAGTCCAAGGGTGCTGATGGGATCTAAGAGGAAAGTGAAGCCATGGTATTGGTGGACTTGTTGGTAGATTGTGGGGTGGTTTGAATATGGTAGTGTTCAAATGATGTTAGGAATTTTGTAACCAATTTATTGTATAATTGTAAAACCTCATTCCTACACTGGTAAATGTTAGTGACTTGGTTGACCACAAGTTGGGAGTCACCAAAGATATTGATTGTTCTGAATCCTAAGACTAAGGCAGCTTGAAGACCTATTACTAGGGATTTGTATTCAACCACATTGTTGGTACATTTTAAGTCAATATTAAATGACAAAAGAAATGGTTCATTGATAACGGGGATAAGGATGATACTGGCTCCTCCACCACATTGACATTTAGAACCATCAAAAAACATGGTTACCTGATTAGTGAAATTTGCTTGAGATTGGCTTACAATATATTCATCTAGAAACTCAAGAGTAGGAATTTGGTTGTTTGTTAGGGGTACCTCAGCCAATTGGTTGTCAATGACCTACCCTTTTATTGATTTATATTAGAATAATTCAAAGTCAAACTTAGCTATAAGCATGAGCCACTTACCTATATACTAGTTTTGATATGGTTAGAGTGCATGTACTTGAGTGGATCAGTATTAGTTATGACAAATGTTTTGTGGTTAAGAAGGTAGTGGTAGAGTTTTATGGCCACAAAGATTAGATCCAATCATAGTATCTCAATATGCATGTATCAAGTCTCGTACTTGACAAGTGTATGGATAATGTAATAGATGGCTTGCTCTTTTCATTGTTCATCCTGATGAGCAAGCATTACCCTTAGGGAATGGTCAGTGGCAGAGATATAAAGGTAGAAAGGTTGGTTATCCTTAAGAGGTATGAGGATAGGTGGAGATATAAGGTGCCCTTTGAGTGCATCAAAAGCCTTTTGACAATCAACATTCCACTTGAATGAGACATCCTTTTTCAAGAGGTGATGGAAGGGTTAACATCAATTAGAGAGATAGGATTTGAAATGATGAATGGATTGAAGCTTCCCCTATAAACTACAAAGTTTTTTAATATTAGTTGGAGGTAGCATCTTGAGGATAGCTTTAATTTTTGCTAGATCAACCTTAATTCCTTGAAGGAAAATGATGAAGCCAAGAAGTTTACTTGACAAAACCCCAAAAATACATTTATTAGGGTTGTGATGGATGTAATAATGGATAAGTCACTTAAAGATAATCTTGAGAATGGCTAAATGGTCTTTTTGAAGCTTTGACTTCTTGAAAAGGTCATCCACATAGTCTTCAATGATTGTATGGATAAGGCCATGAAAAATATAGGCCATAACACCTTGGTAGGTTGCACCAACATTCTTAAGATTGAAGGCCATGACTCTATAATAGAAAGTCCCCCATGGGGTGATGAACATAGTTTTGTGCTAATCATTGAGGGTAATCAAAATCTGATTATAACCCAAGAATTCATCCATGAGAGACAACATCTTGTGGCCTACTATAAGATCAAAAAGTTGGTGAATGCTAAGTAGAGAAAATTCATCCTTTGGGTAGGCAAGGTTGAGGTCATGAAAGTCTACATAGATACAAATTCCCCTTGTGACTTTAGTGATAGGCATGATGTTTTAAACCCATTGGGGATAATCAATGGGTTGAATAAAGTTGATAGAAAGAAGGAATTAAAGCTCCTCTTTGACAAGGAGGGATATGTAAGGATGCATTTGATGAAGTTTCTATCTGATAGGTTTGACATCATGATTAGTTATAATTTTGTGGGTAGTAATGGCTAGGTCAATAGCAGGCATATTAGCATATGACCAAGTGAATGTAATGCTATGGTCCTAGAGGAAGATCGAGTAGCCTTGTAGTTCCTCAAGGGTGAGATTTTGGCCAAGTTTGATGACATGGGGGTTATCTAAAGTGCCTATATCAATATATATATATAGTGGGTTCATTTAACATGGTTGATGTTTCTAGAGGTAAACATTTATGGATGGAAGAATCTAGTGCACCAAGGTAGGTGAGAATAACATCATCATCATAACACTAAACAATTTTAATCGTAGGAGAATCTTATCCCATGAGTTAAAGATGGATAAAAGGGATGTATATGGGTGCCCCTTCCTTTTGATAAGTCATGGGGATGAGGGTAATCATGTTGATGAAAAAAAGCTAGGTGGGATGATATCCTCATCCTCACACTCAGGTTGAGGGGATGTTGGTGGGGAAGGGCTCTCTTCTATAACAATGATATTGGTAGGTTGTTTGGTTTTCTTCTTATTAGGTAGAATGAAGCTGATGCCATGTTTCTCATGAGGCTTTTGGGTCTCAATCAAGTTCAATATGTGTGGGCCATGCTCATATCATCTTAAACCAAATCCCTTCCAGGCACATTTGTGAAAGTATAGTTTGGTGAAGTCAAGGTTGTCCAAGTAAGAGAAGTTAGAGGTGAATGGTTGAGGTGAAGGATGGGTGGTGGAAGTATTAAGTGGTTTGTCAATCCCCCCATAGATAAAGTGGGTCTGACAATTAGGATGTCCTAAAGAAACAATGGCTCCAATGTCAGGGACAAAACCTGATTGGTGGTTGAGTTTCACATATTCTTGGGGAGCAAGGATGGAATCAAGGGTGAGGAGATGGTATTATCCAAGGAAAAGGTGTTAAAATGTAGGATTCAAGGGATCAATATTAGGTATTTGGTCCATATGAATAGATGAACTGGTAAATGCTTTTGTAGGAAGGGAAGTAATGGCTTTGACTTTCATGGGTGAGGGTTTGGTGGTGGATGTTTGTGGTGCTTTGGATGGAGGCAAGAGAACATCATTAGGTCAGTAGGTCATATTACATACTGAAAAAGGGCTAGGATTATATTATATGGTAACCACTTAAATTTCATGTTCAAACTTGACATAATGATGGAGGGTTTAAGGTACATAAGCCATGGCATGGATCCAAGGTCTCCCTAGTAAAACATTGTAATAGAATTCACCTTTGACCACATAAAAAGGTTTGGGGGGGAGTGTGAGGTCCTAGATGAATGTGGAAGACAACAGTTCCCAAGGTAGTGGCCATAGTGTCTTTAAAAGATCTAAGGATGGTATAAGTTATATATATGACATTGTTCAACATCTTGAGCTAGTCATAGGCATGGGAAGAGATAATGTTGATACTAGCTCCCTCATCAATCATTACCTATTTGATGCAAGTTTGGTTGATATGGGTAGGAATAAGGAGAGGGGGATCTAACTCTTTTAGGTAGATAGATGGTATCTCTGAGTCCTTGAAGGTAACAAGGGTAGAGAGTTGGATAGAACCTATGAATGCCTGTATAGGTTTGGAGTCTCTTGGTCTAACCTTAATGGATTGCATAGCCTCTATCATGGCCTGATGATGGTGAGGTGAGGTGGATATGAGCTCATAGAGGCTCATCTTAGCTAGAATTTGAGGAATTTGCTTAAGAATGACCCTCCTGATGGATTTAGAAGGATTAACCTCTGAGGCACCTAATATGGTTACTTTGGGCATGGCTGAGGATGTAGAGGTTTGGATTAGGTTTAGTTTAGGATGAGTAGGTGGGTATGTCCATGGAATCAACACCTTGGCTTTCCCTTTATCCCTTTATTATGATCATGTGACCATGTTAATAGTATGGCTAGAGGGAAATTATGTGATAGGAGGTTGGGTAGGTTCTCCATCACTTTGAGGTGAGAGTGAAGGATCATGTATGCATTACCAAATGGATGTTGGGTGCCTTGGTTAAGGGGTCAAGGGAAGATCCTCTAGTAAAAGATCATCCTCATTGTAGACTTGATAGATAATGACCTAGAGATATTTTAAATTCTTTATGTCATATCCAAGTGTCTGGAGATAGGAATAGACTTGACAATCATTATACCAAGCTGGTTTCAAACCAAGAAGATCAAAGGGTTTGATAAGAGGTACGGTAAAGCATGAAGATTGTAACAACCTTTGAAAAATGGTTGAATAAGATTTAGTGAGAGGTGGAAAAGGTCTAGAGGTTGTCATTTTAGTTGGTAAGTAGGATGTTCTAGTGGCCATATGTTTGGTGAAAGATGGTTTGGGTAAGGTGGTACTTCTAGTTGTTGGTTTTGGTTTGGGTATGTTGGTAGGTGGGCTATTCAAGATAGATAGTTTGGTTACTGGTAGTTTGAGAAAGACTGATGTATCTAATAATAAATAGGTTGGCATAACCAATAGCAGTGGGAGACATATGTTAAAGGGGGCCTAGTTATTAAGTAAGGTTAAAGGATGAGGGCCCAAAATAGAAGGCAAAGTGGAAGGAGGTAAAATTATTGCCATGTGGCTATTCCATTGTTTTGCCTCTTTGGTTGGTTTGAGTCAAGGCTTATGTGTAGGCTTGGAAGGGGTTGGTTCCACTTTGAAGGATGGGTGAACCAAAATTAGAGAAAGGAAGGCACCAAGGTTTGTAAAGGTGTAATATCCCTTGTCTAATAGGGAATATAGCAAGATAAAAGCTCTGATACCACTGTAATGTCCCTTTCTTAGGGTCTCCTATTTTTAACAAAAGCTCTGATACCACTATAATATCCCCAATCAAATAGGGAATATATAAAGACAAAAGCTCTAAACAAAGATGTGATTTTGTAGAATAAATTCAAATAAAAAAATAAACCACAGTAAATCTCTTAACTACCAAATCACTAATCTTATTATTCATCCAGGTGATTACAATAGATATCCTCTGTCATGCATATAAAATAATATTCAAATACAATCTTAAAAACCTGAGTATTCCAAAAACTTGGAATAAAACCTAAATCTAGAGGTCTGAGCCTGCTATGTCAAAAACACAGTCACCAATGTCAGTTATACTGCCATCATCAATTGACTGGGGTCATTAATCTGCCAACATTGGTGATATGACGGCTGATGTCAGTCTCTGTGGATCTCTGCCTGCCGATGTCAGTCTCTGTGCAAATCTGTATAGATCTATATGGACTTCATATGGCCACTAATAAACCACACCCTATTTGTTTCAACCCCTGATCTAAAGATCTATAGCTCTAATATAGAAAAGCTCTATCTGTATAATTTATTAAATCAAAACTTAATAAAATAAATACCTGGAAAGCTCTGTGACAACTTCTGTATGAAGTTACCTCTCAAATCTATAAACCTCTATGATAACTTTTTTATGAAGCTATCTCTCAAATCAGTGATAGATCAGCTGATATTTAATAGACTCTAAATCGCACACACTAAAGAGTGGACGTTCTCCAATGCAGATGGAATCCTGGAACCCTTGGCTCAGTCTTCACAGAAGAATTCTTCAAAATCAATAGTCAATAATCAATGCATAATCTCTAATGGCCTCCCATGAGAAACCCTTATACCCTCAAAAAGATGTGCTTGCCCTAATTAGGGTTTCTCAAATTAGAATTAGGGTTTCACAATTAAAAATATGCTAAATAATTAATATTTGATTAAATCAATCAAATATTAATATCTCCCTTAATATATGTCCGATCCTCGAACCGTTCAAAGCTGGTGAATCAGGGAGTGATTCTACACATGACCATACCAAAATAAGGGTACTCTATTGCATTTCAAATATCCCTAAAAAGTAGGAGCTCAGGCAAACGTGTTTGAAAGAGCCCAAATGAAAACCAAATGTAGAAATTCTACGAATCGAAGTCAAGCCAAGATCCTTTATGACCCTCTATCCATCCTATCAGCCTACAAGGGTCGCATGATAGGCTAATCATCAACTCTGAGTGATGTCACCTAAAAAGGGGACATGACAATCTGCCCCTCTTGAAATTGCTTGTCCCCAAGCAATTGTGGAACAATGAACCACTCGATCCACCTGGATCCCAAGGAAAAGGTTGTGTAACATCCCTCATGTCACCAATCAACCCCTGTGAAGAAATCATCAGCATCAAAAGTACCAAAATCAGCAACTAAAAAATTGCACTCAACACCCAAACAACTGACATCACTGACAAAATTATCTGAAGACCAACTGTAGATGTCGATAGAAGAAACCACTCTGTGGAACTCAAGCCAACTAAAACATCAACTCTGTCACAACTCCAAAATAGAACTATGCCAAGTATGGAGAATCCACACACTATACCTCTACTATGATCAACATATCTCATCAACTCCTGCTCTAAGTCATGCACCGCCAAACTGTCAATCACAACACCTATCACCATATCAAGCTGACTACCATGCTCGACTGTTGCACCCAACTCAACTAAATGTAACTTCAGTAGAAATGAACTAATACTAGCATCGAGGATAGATATATGCTCATCCCCATTCTCTCTAACAATCTCGACCATGGGCACCCTCGTGTCCCCAAATACCACAACCTGTGACTGTACCAACTCTGGTAAACACTGAAGTCGCTCTAACTCCATGGTCACCTTAGCCAAATGAAACTGTGACTCCTCAAAAGCCAATTGTGCACTTGCAAGAATCTCAAAAGTCACCTCAAGCTGCTAAGTAAGCTCACTCACCTTATCTTCCTTGACCAATAATGCATCATACACTGTGTTGCCCTACTCCATAAGATAATCTCTGTCAACTACCAACTGCATATAATCCTGTCTTAGAATCTGGATAGCCTCCCATAAAGAGTGGATCTCTATCAAGGAAAAATAATTACCTCCCTACTCAATGCTAGTAGGAGAACCCCATCCATAAACTACTAACAACTGACGAGCAACATCGAAATGCTTGCAAGCGGTAGCAATGTCTCGCTCACTAACTCTCAACTGACTAGACACATGATGGCACTAGCTAGATTGTCTCCTACAATCCTCCTCTGATGCACGGTCTAAAAGAGTAGACTCAAAATCACTGATCTCTGGCGTACTACCATCCATACTCTATGAATCAACTCCATAGCTCATATCAACATACGGAGTATCAAAAACTGTAGCATTACTGTCTAACTCCTCTGTACCGAAAGTAACTGCCGATGAAACTAAGTCCTCAAAACTATCCACTACATTCTCTTAGGTGTCATCTGCAATAATCAGATCCTGGGACTCTTCTACAATCTCTGCCATAGCTGAGAGATCATCAACCCTCAGTGCACTAACATCTGAGCACACCTCCCCACTCTGAGTGCAAGCATCAGACTCATCCTCATCTTCACTATCTCCTATCTCATAATAATCATGGGACATGCTACTATCTTGTCTAACTAATCTATAGTGCTCTCTCCTCAGCTTAACAAAGTGATCAAAAGATAACCTCTCCCAAACTTGAGGAGTTAATAAGTCCCACTCCTCATTCACTGTCATAAGAGTGTCCCACTGTTTCTGAATACTTGAAGTAATCATGGTACCCAATAGGATGGCAGGGATTTGGCTCTGGTCTACCCAATAGGATGGCAGGAATTTGGCTCTGATACCACTGTAATATCCCCTGTCCAATAGGGAATATAGCAAGACAAAAGCTCTGATACCACTGTAATGTCCCTTTCTTAGGGTCTCCTATTTTTAACAAAAGCTCTGATACCACTGTAATATCCCCAATCAAATAGGGAATATATAAAGATAAAAGCTCTGAACAAAGATGCGATTTTGTAGAATAAATTCAAATAAACAAATAAACCACAGTAATCTCTTAACTGCCAAATCACTAATCTTATTATTCATCCAGGTGATTACAATAGATATCCTCTGTCATGCATATAAAATAATATTCAAATACGGTCTTAAAAACTTGAGTATTCTACAAACTAGGAATAAAACCTAAATCTGGTAGGTCTCGGCCTAATGTGTCAAAAACACAGTCGCCGACATCGGTTATACTATCGTCGTCGGTTGATTGGGGTCGTTAATCTGCCGATGTCAGTGATATGATGGCCAATGTCAGTCTCTGTGTGAATTTGTATGGATCTATATGGACTTCGTATGGCTGCCAATAAAGCACACCCTATTTGTTTTAACCCTTGATTTGAAGATATATAGCTCTAATACAGAAAATCTCTATCTGTATAATTTATTGAATCAAAACTTAATAAAATAAATACCTGGAAAGCTCTGTGACAACTTCTGTATGAAGTTACCTCTCAAATCTGTAAACCTCTATGATAACTTCTGTATGAAGCTATCTCTCAAATTGGCAATAGATCAGCTGATATTTCATAGCCTTTGAATCACACACACTAAAGAGTGGACGTTCTCCAATGCAGATGGAATCCTGGAACCCTTGGCTCAGTCTTCACAGAAGAATTCTTCAAAATCAATAGTCAATAATCAATGCATAATCTCTAATGGCCTCCCATGAGAAACCCTTCTACCCTCAAAAAGATGTGCTTGCCCTAATTAGGGTTTCACAATTAAAAATATGCTAAATAATTAATATTTGATTAAATCAATCAAATATTAATATCTCCCTCAATATATGTTCGACCCTCAAACCGTTCAAAGCTGGTGAATCAACGAGTGATTCTACACATGACCATACCAAAATAAGGGCGCTCTGCTACATGTCAAATATCCCTAAAAATTAGGAGCTTAGGCAAATGTGTCTGAAAGAGCCCGAATGAAAACCAAATGTATAAATTTTGTGAATCAAAGTCAAGCCAAGCTCCATTATGACCCTCTATCCATCCTATCAGCCTACGAGGGTCGCATGATAGGCTAATCATCAACTCTGAGTGATGTCACCTAAAAAGGGGACATGACAAAAGGGTTTTGCTTGTGACTTTATTGCTTTAGGTGTGATTGCTTCAGTTGGTTGAGAAGGCAAGGGTTTGGTAGAAGTTCTAATTGGTTTAAGAGGTGGTAGAAAAATGATGGATTATTTGGTTAGATGTGTGTTATAAGGTTCAAGTTTGCTGATGTAAATGAGCCTTAGGTGTTGCCAAAAAATGGCTTGATCCATATCTATTTTCAAGGTAAATTCCAATTTCTGCACTAATGTGGAAAAAGCTTTGTGTACTAGTTTTGCTTCATGGGTAGTGGATGTAAAAGATAGACTTGTAGGCTTGGGAAGATGGTTGGTAGGTTAGTTGATTTTATAAGGTGAGGGAAGTAAGGTTGAGATAAATGTCTCATCCAAGGGAGGTATTGGTATAAGTTATTCTCCTTTAGGAACAATATCCATAGGAGTAGTTGTTTGTTGGGTAGTTGGTAAAGGTGGTGAACCAAGAACATTTATTTGTCCAGATGTGCTAGTTGAGGTAGTATCTAATGGTTCCAAATATTTTATGAGTGGATCAAGGGAGAAAGGAACATCCTTGGTTTGGGTCTTCGAAGGAGGGGAGGGTGAATTTACTCCTTGATAAGTGAGGTGGGGGAAAAGTGGGTAGATTAGATGATTGGGTCCTCATGGGTAGGTGTATCATGAACCATGTTGACCATGTGGACATCATGAGAGCATTCAGCCTATGTGTCCTCATTTTTGATAGGGTCATGGTTTGGAAAGGGATTTTTGAAGATGTATGGAGCTTAATTTTAAGGGGAATTGGGGTTATTTAATGTGAGTTCCTCATTGTCAATGAGTCTTTGAATAATATTCTTGAAGGTATTACATCAATTGATGTCATGTATGATTACTCGATGAAAGGCAAAAAGGTCATTTTAATTATACCAAATAGGCATTGGATGAGAATAATCAAACTATAAGGGAGGTTTGATGGGTGGAAGCTATAAAAGATTAGCTTTTAGTAACTTTTCCAACACCAAGGCATAAGATTCTCCAAGTGAAGTGAATTATTTTTGGTTACTTAATTTTAGATTGTATGAGTTTTGGTTAGAGGGATTGGGGAAGTTTTGTTGATTGACATTAGGTGGTGGGGTATCCTTAAGGATAAATACATTTTTAATTCCCTTATTCTTAGTCCTAGAGTTAGCTTGATTGCCTATTTTGGAGGAGGAGGATTCATTAGTTTTGAAGGTAGAGTTCTTATTTCATAACTTCAATTTACCCTCCTCTATGGATTGATTCTCTAACCTATGCATCATGGTAAAAGCTTCATCAAAATTTTTGATGCTTTGGACATGTAATGTAGAAGAGATATGTTTAACACAAGCTCAAGCAAAAATCTCTATAAGTTTGGGTTGAGGCAAACAAGCTTCTCCAATAGGCGATGAATTTGGAAATGGGCTCATCATTGAATTTACTGATAGAATAGAGGTCAGTGATAGAGACCTTTTTGGAAATGTTGATGGAGAAGTGATCCAAGAAGACCTATGCTCGTTGGGTAAAAGAAAAGATGGAATGCTTGATGAGGGCACTATACCAGTCGAGTATTGGGCTAGATAAAGACATAGGGAAGGTTTAAAGGAGAAGGGCATCATCATAATAAATCATGTAACATGCATGCCTAAAATCCCTAAGGTGTTGTTGGGGGTCCTTTTTGCTTTGAAATTTGGTAGATTTTGGAAGCTCCCATTGAGGAGGGTAAGTTCTGATAGGAACTAAAGGATGAATATGCTCATTACAAATTTGATCATAGGATAAGATGTTATGTGATCATAAAATAGATGACTCAAAGTTGGTCATCTTATCCATAAGCATTTTCATTAGGTCAGTTTGAGGTGGTGTAAAAAAAGGGTTGTAAGGTGGATACTGTGATTGAGATTGGGTAACATACGAGTAATTGGTAGGCAGTTGAGAGGTTGTCACATATTGAAATGTGGATGCTAGAGGTTGGGTAGGGTATGTAGATGATGGTGATTGTGTATTAGGTACATACCCTTGTAGGTTAGGGATACATGCTAGATTGGGTGCACCAGACACTTGTTGAGGGTTACTATAGATTGGGTATGCACGATTGTTGGGTTGGTAACAAGAGGGGATGTAGTGACCTTCATGCTAGTAGGTGGTGAAGTAAAAGGGATGGATACCCCCAAACTTGGAAAAGGGGTGTTGACTAATGGGTTGAGTTTGACTGAGGTAAGGTTGGTGATGCTGATGGTAGGTGTTCCAATAATAAGTAGAGTGTGATGGGTTGATAGTTGGATTATTCCCAAGGTAGAGGAGTCATTAGTAGGGGTGAAAGGTGTAAGGGTAGTAGTTGGTTGGGTAGGTTGGTTCTTATATATGGTATCAAAGGGGTTAGTGGATAAATATGCTTAGGTAGTGATCACAATGATAGAAAATTCCCCCATAAGTTTGGGTGGCATACCATAAGGAGGATCCTAAAATGGAGTTGAAACCAGGGCATGATAAGGGGAGGTGTTAAGGTAGTGCTAAAGTTCAACTAGGTTATTGTACAAAAAAATGGTGAAGTCTATGTCTCCCTAGGAAAATAATTGAGGAAAATTAGGGGTTCTCAAAGGATGGGGTGAGTCTTCTGCTTCAGAGATGTACTCCATAGATGAGGAAGTAGAAGAGGTTGATTTATGTGATAGATTTTGCTCTGCTAGGTCTCTATGCTACTGGTGTGTGAGAACCATACAAGAAGGGGGATAGAATACAAGAATAATCTCACCACTTAAATAATAAAAATACATGAAAATGATCAAGGCAATCAAGACACACACTTTGAAGTACGTTAAGCCTAGATGTTAGTTTTAATCTCACTTTTGGCTTATGCCTTAGTTTATGATTATGTGTGATATAAGTTAACTTATATATCAAGTACTATATAGGTAGTATATGGTTGGTTTTAGGTTGTTTAAGTGCTAAAAATAATCTATATTGGAATCAATAGATGGCTTGGTATTGGGGCCTACCCCCTCACTTCATGGTCTTGTAGTGATAAGAGTGTCAGGTGCTTAGCCAATATTTATCAATAGCCAGAGTTTATACTCAATCAAAGAATTAAGTTGGTTCTACTCTTGGTAATGACCTCTAAGTATAATTGTCAAGAAGGGGTAAGGTGATAAATATGTGATGAAATCTCAATCAGGCCTTGTCTCAAATTGTTTTGATGTTTGATTGATTGCGTGGTTTGGCTAGTGTGTGTAGCAAAATGTGGTGCTACAAAAAGATTACTATGATTTAATTCAAAGTTATTTAATTTTAAAAAAAGCAATGAATTCAATTTATTTTAATCCTAAAAGAGATTTTAGTTTCAATTATAAGCACATATAGAAAAAAAAGCATACAGATACAAAGAAAACATGAGTAAAGACTCTGGGTCCCATCAGATGTGCCATAATGTTTCATGTAAATTTTCACTTATGTTGTAAATAAAGAGAGAAAAAAAACTTGATATGGGTTGTGGTTGAAAAAAATATTTGTTTGTGAATGCATTGAATCAAAATATTGTGAATAACTCCTCTTTGGCTTGGGAGGAAGACCTGTAGATAAGAAAGCACTAAAGCAAACTTATTTGTTAAATAGATAGTTGGGTAGATTGCCTAATGATAGATAGATCTCAAAAGCAAGAGCTTATTTAGGGGCTATCAATCCACACATTTAAAAAAATCAATTTGATAAAGGTAGAAATAAGGTACTTGCATCAATAATCAAAGGTACTGAAATCGAACACAAGAAAGCTTGCTAGAAAAATAGACTAGAAATGTTCTAATTAGTGATAGACTAATCAATACTAGTACTAACTAATCAAATTATGCATTAAATTCTTTTAAATGGGTCCATGAGTGGTTAGAAACATAGAAAAATAGATTTGAGTGGGTGTAGGTGGGCGAAATCAGCTTATTAGTTTTTCTACCACATGTGACCATCGGTGGTTGGGGTGATCGTCAACAGTTAAGCCTGACCGTCAGTGGTTGGGGTCCAACCGTCAGTGGTTGACTATGGAATTATGGGTTTGATCAATAGAAGATGTCAAGATTCTAGAAATAAATCTTGGGAGTTGGGTAAGGGTTGGATTGATTATAAAATAGAATAAAAGTACATGAATATTGACAAGTACATGTCTTACTATAAGTTGATTGGGTGGTTGGTTGGCATAGTTAGCCTATTAGTGGAATCTATCTTGATTTTAATAGAGTAAAAGTACCTAAAAACTTGGTTGAGAGATGATGGAAATTTGGATCTCAATAAGATGGATGATAATGTTTGACAACATAGATGATGATGATTGACCCGATTGGCCTACAAAAGAAAACTCCTTAATGCCTAAGCTCTTGATAATTATTGTAGATGGATTTGACCTCTTATCTCTCTCTATCTTATAGGAATAATAAAGAGGTGGAAGTGAAGTTGTAACTAGGTCATCTAAATATAATTTGTGCATGCAAAGGCTTGCAACATAAATTAGACAAGTTTATATTTAGAAAAGGGTCAGTAGAGCTTGCATGCTCTTGGTGAAAAGGTGGATCCTAACTATCAACGATCAGGTGTTCCCAAGGTTACCCATTGATGGTCACCCTCACCATTAATGATAAAGTGTTCTCAAGGTTGACTGTTGATGATCACCCTGACCGTCGATGGTTAGGGTCCCCATAAATAAGGCCCTAAAGGTCAGGGTTACCTAGTTAGGTGCAACTGAGTGCAGATTGGTTAGTTTAGAACTAATAGGTGTAGGTTGGTCCTAAGAGGTTTAAAGCATGCTTTCAAGGCTACTTTGACATTTACAATTATAGGTGTGTGTATTTTTTGTGCCTACACCACTCTTTGTAAAGGTTGCCAAAGGCTTTGAGAAATGAGGCAGGGTCTTTAGTCCCATCATATTTGATATTTAGATATGTTACCAATATCAATGGATATAATTAATAGATCTAAAGGCTCATTTTAAATAGTTTTAAGCATATTTTTATTGATTATAGGTTGAGGAATAACATTTACTAAGGCATCTCTAAGAAAGGTTCACCTCTATACTGTCACCTCTACAATGTCACCTCTATACTGTAGAAGAAAGGGTCTGAAGATGAATAGGGTCAATAGAGTCAACCTAGTTATCTAGAAAACACACAGAATATAAAAATCGATTGATAGGGTATATCTAGTTAATTGTATAAGGGTAGTTTTAAAGATTGCAAACCATAAAAAGAAAGATTGTAAGGAAAGAGAGAAAATATAGAAAGGAATGTTGGTGATTTTAAATATGCATAAGAGTGAGATTATTGTCAAATAACCTTGGTAAATATCTACAAGTCCTACTAATAGGGTCAACTGGGTTGATCTAGATTTAAAGAAGCCTATTGCTGAGTGCTTAAAATGTACATGGTTGATTGGGTCAACTTAGTAGTGTAGAATAGATATCTAAAAGACTTAAAAATTTTACTGGGTCAACTTACACAAAAATAACACAGTCATATAGATGTGACTGTATGTTAAACCTGTGCACATAAGTTAGAACTAGGTCAATGCAGTCGATCTAGTATGGTGAATATATGATAAAAATAATGATAAAATGATGAAAATAAGTGAATAAATCCTACAAGGTTTAGTTCACACTAGGTTCATCAGAATGTATGCAATCAAAAATGTATCATGTTTATAAATTAATCCTAACCTAGAGAAGATAAAGCATACCTACACTTTCGATTGGGAATATATTTGTTAAGTGTGAGCATGACCAATATGGGGATCCACTAGACCCGATTAGGGGATAATTTATCAAAATACACTATTCTAAGGAGGGTTCCAACACTTTTAGTCTAACACAATCACACAATAACTCTAAGGGGGTCCAAGGTTTTTATATTTCACTTATACTAATGAAAATAAAAGTAAATCTAATCTAGTGCTCACCAAATCTTATGGCACAACATGAGGGGTTAGTAAACAATCAAAACATGTATAAGATAAAATCAATTAATATAAGTATGAGTAAGACCCTAATATATGAAATATAAAAGTATTATTATTTAAATCCAACACTTATGCTACTTTTATTTACTAAAGAGAGGATAAAAATTAGAGAATACTTACCTGAATGTGAACCTATCGAGACTCAATCTCTCCCTTGGATAATGGGGCTTCACAAGATGTTGTTGTGGTTTGTAAGGATCACTAATAAAAGCCAAAGCATCCAAAACTTATCCACAAGACTATATGCTCCAAGAAGAAATCCTAAACTAAGACTCCTCAAGTAGAATGGTGGAAGATCAAATTATAAATAATCACAAATAAATAATAAATCTTGATTGCATATTGAAATAATGATGAAATTATATTATATTTATAGGCAGATTTCACCCTAAACCCTTCCAAATATGTTGGCTGATAGGCGCAACCTAGTCGACCTAGTACAATTCTAGGCAATTATTCACTAGGTCCCAAGCTAGGTTAGCCAAAGGATAAACTAATTCCTAAGTGAAAATATCTCAAAATTGTATAGGGTCGATCTAGTACAACTGACTAACAAAAGGGACTTAAGGTGAGGAAAAGAGGGATGGAGAGTGGGAAAAGACTGGAGGAGTGTGCAAGTGAGGAGTAATAGATTAGGGAATGGTTTTAAGAGCTAGTTAGATTGGTAATAATGAGGTAAAAGGGGAAAAAATCCTTTGAAGAACCAAAGGTCTAGCCACCCATTTCTTGGTGCACCCCTTAGGGTGTGCACTCAAAGATATTGAGTCTCGATAGGTTCCTACAAGATGTAAAGAATCAGTATTTGATAAAAGTTAAAAATATTATGTGTATATAGAACTATTGCTAGTCTTGATGTTTTGTAGGAGTATGATAGGTAAATATAAATCATAAGGTAAAATCTAAAAGTTTCCTCTAATAAGTAAAAGTGTTATGATAATTTAAAGAGATCATCACATGAATTTGAAGTTGGTGATAAAGTTTTTCTACGTGTTAGACTACAGAAAAAATTGATTAAGTTTGGAAATTCATCCAAATTATCTCTTCAATTTGAGGACCCTTTAAAATTTTGGAGAAAATTAATCTTATCGCCTATCGATTAGCCTTTCCTCCTTCTCTATCCTAGATTCATGATGTTTTTTATGCTACATTATTGAGAAAGTATATGCCTAATCCTTCTCATGTTTTGGATTAGACTCATATTTAAATTTCAAAAGAGGAAAATATGTAGTTGGATCCATTGAAAATCCTAGACCATTACAATGTTAGATTTCAAAATCATGATATTTCTCAAATTTTGGTTCAATGGAATCCTTTGTCTAAAATAAGTGCTACTTGGGAAGATGAGAGTCTTTTCAATAAACACTATCCTTGGCTATTTTGATCATCAAGATGACTCTTTTCTAAGTGGGAAAGATGTCATGACTCTATTTGACTACATTTATTTCATTTGCTATTATGGTTTAGTTATGAAATACTCAGAACATGATTGTTTGAGTTATTGTTGTGATACAGTTCTATGATCTAGGTTTGATCCATTATTATTATTATTATTAAGACAGTTATGTGATATGCTTTTCATTACAACATTGGATATTTATGATTAATGAGTTACTAATTTATCATTCAATTGAGTTATAATTATTTAATGATGTTATTGCATTTATTGCTCTTATATAGTATGAATATTTTTGATGGTCTGTTATGATAACATGTACCATATATGTGCTATGTTGGATGTGACTCTGAATAGCTGGATGAGGTTGGGAAAGTGAATGAAATTAAATAATGAACTTAAAATTACAATAATGGGCTTTGACTGTTACAAATGCTTTAAGTCATTTTTATATGCATGTTTTAAAGTGTTGAGTGTTATAATTTTTTACATAAATTTTTGTATTAAATTTATCATTAGTTTGTTTTGATTTCTTGATTGATCATTACTTTATCAATATATTTTGACTCCTAGATCTATTCAACACTTGTCAGCATTACTAATATGCACTTAGTCTGTTCTTGATCTTTGTGCTTCTCATCTAACTTAATTGACTTGTTAGCTTGCGACATTGAAATGGTCTTTGGATTCTATCTTAATCGTAGTTGGAATCTTATTTTTTGTTTAGACTCTTTATTCAAATGAATGAATAATCAAAATCCTATTTTGTTTTCATGAATGACATTAACCATTGTTATGGTTCAAAGGCATTAAAAATGTTTAAATTTGTCTTTGTCTTATGGTTTAATTCTTTAAGGTCATCATTGTTTTGGACTCTTTTTATGTTCAAAGGTTATTATGACCAAGTCTTGGATTGGATTTGCTAAGTAAAGATAATTTGGGGGCCATGACCCATCATGGGCATGGCATTATTTGAAGTGTTGGGTTTTGTTTGTGACTTTAACCTATGGCATTAGCTTTCCATTCAATGAAAAATGCATCGAGACTCTTCGCAACCATATTAGGGTTCTTGCATATTATTTTTGCTTGTCATTTGGATGATTTGTGCTTGCATAAAATCTACCAAAATTTTGGCATGGTGTCTAAGGGAAATAAGAATGAAGTTAGTTTTTCTCAGAGATTGAACTGTAAAGAGTCATTTATCTTATCAGCTATGCTAGAGTTTTTGTGGAGTTTCTAGTGGTTTGATTTGGCTTTAAGGGTTGATTTACCTTTTGCATGTGTGTGGGTAAATGAGGGTGGAATCTAGAAATTCTTTGTGAAGGAAATAATTCACTCTTATACATCATACTTTTGCATTGTTTTGACTAGTGCTCAAGTAAGTAATGCATTTAAAATTATTAGTTGTATGTGTCACTTGGACTTGTTGGTTTGAATTAGGTTTTTAGTATGAAAATAAAGCAACTATGAAAATAAAACATAGTTTTTTTATTATTCATTGGTATGCAAATAAGCTATTTAATGGATTAAAATGTCAAGTAAATTGTATAAGATTTTGTGTTTTAGTTCTAGGTTTTATGTTTATTTTCAACAAAAATAACATGACAACCATTATGGCTCAACCATGATAGACAGTTGATGATTTCTATATGTATGTATTTATAAGTCCATTTTATTATTATGGAGCTTTTTTTTTTTTTTTTTGGTTATGAAATTTTAAGGCCACAACCTTTCATATAGTTTAAAGGGTTTTGGACTTGGTAATCTCTTAAATTAAATCTTTAAATTCCTAGCTTTAAAAACTTGGGTTTTTACTAGGGTTGTTCTTATTGGAACAATTAATGGTTAAGTGGTGTTATTTATGTACCCTTAATACATTAAATTACATTGGTTAAATATCAATATATTTTATTATTTATCATGAGTTTATCCTCATGTAAATAAATAATAAAATATATTAAATGACCTTTGGAGAGGTTGGACCCATTAATATGATGGTTAGAAATTTCACATTATAATGGTCAGCTTACCTTTCTTATATAATAAAAAGTTTATATTGTAAGATGCAATGAAAAAATGAAAGTTGAGACAAATGAGGAAATGTGGAGAATATATTTCCAAGTTATGTGAATATTTATTAAGAAGAAATGAGAAGAAGAAAGATTGTATTGGGTACTTATTAGTTTCTCATAATATGAATAATCTTTGTGGGTTTTTTCACCTCTTGGAGATTTTCCCACGTATATCTTGTGTTGGTTTCATGTATGCCTTTACTCTTGATCTCATATCTAGATCCATTACTCATATGCATTATTTTACTTAATTTATCATAGTATCAGATCTAAGTGATGTGGTGACTAAGCAACAAGATCGTATATCAAGTTTTTTGGCTTGTGTTCAAGCCAAATTTCATCCATTTTCAAGCCATGGTATGTTTTGTTCAAAGTTTTTGACTTTTCTTCTTCAGTCAGAGTGTGACATATGCACTACAAGCATTCAAGTAGTAGATATGAGAAAATAGAAGCGATTTCAAGGCAAAATTAGTCTTGGGCACTATTTTTTGGTCTATTAAAGGCCAAAATCTCATAAAAATCAATAAGAATTTCATTTTTAAATGTTTTTATAGCTTGAATTTCATTTTTAAATGCCAGATCTTTGTTTTTTGCCTTACTAACACTCCTACAGAATTATTTGAAGCTACCATTGAATATTTAGAAGTTCAAGTCAGCCTAGGGTGCCATTTTTTAGCATGAGAAAGATAAAAATGAGTAAAAAAATGTTTTAGGTTTTAAATCTCTATTTTGGTCACTCTGACTACTTAATTTTTCCATTTACAAACACTTTTGACTTTACTTTGCCTGATTTAGACCCCTATAGTTGATTTTGATTTTTCTCTCTCCTCCTAAACATGTTTGATGACTTCTAGAAGAGAACATTCAATTTTTTTTGATCTTAGATCCTCTACTCATTAGCTTTGGTCTTTAAAGGATTTATTATCAGTGCTTAAGCCTCCCAAATCCTTCATGACCCTGACAGCCTTATATGAGCTTGTTCTATTTTTATTTGACCTCCATTGGCTCCCCTATACATCCTAGTATAGCCTCTATAACAAAAAAAAATTGAATTTTGCATTTCTTAATCTTTTTCAGATCTATAAAATGTATTTGATCAGCTTTGACGCCTTCCAAAGCTATTAGAATGGTCATTTAGAGGAGCAGAGAAGAGTTT
This sequence comes from Torreya grandis, assembly GCA_037957365.1. Taxonomy (NCBI): domain Eukaryota; kingdom Viridiplantae; phylum Streptophyta; class Pinopsida; order Cupressales; family Taxaceae; genus Torreya; species Torreya grandis. The sequence goes on from JARHVA010002678.1 coordinate 2,299,390, forward strand.
CAAATTTTTACATTTTTTTGGGTGCCATAATGTGCCATAATAATAATAGAAACAACATTTAAAGATCATTTTTATTCAATAAAACCTAGATATGAGTCTTTTGGATGCTTTGGAGGGTAGTTTTAAGGTGGTTTCAATCTTTAAATCTTTCAAAATGGTTATTAGAAGCTCATTTCATGCTTCCATCTCCTCCACCAATGCCATTCCTCTACTCTGTACATGATGATACACATTTTTAATGGTTGTTAATAATTTTGAAATAAATTATTTATTAAATATTTGATTTAAATAATTAACCAATTTTCCATGCAAGTACATGGTGGGCCCCTGGGTGTTGACTTTTATTTTGTAGAAAGTGAAAAGCATTTAATTATTTTATTTATATATTCAAAAAATACTTATTTCACATGCAATTAATATTTTTATTTAAAAATCATAATGAAATAAATGCACTCTAAAATCTATATTTTACATGTGTAACTCTGTATTGATCAAAGGGGCACTAACTAGTCTAATTTTGGAATAAAGTTGTAAAAATAAGATATTGGGTTCAAGTCCCCATCTTAATATATATTTTGGTCAAATATAATTTATTTTGTTTAAAAATAATGAGTTTAAATTATCTTTTGTTAGTTGTCCAATCTCTCACATGTGAAGCTTGCAACACTTTTGACACCCTTGACTTGTCGTATTCTTTGTCAAAGATGATCTTGTGACCAATCGATCTTTAGGATTTTGTATCTTCCAAGCATATTGAGATAATATTTTGTTTGATTTTAAGCTTCCTAATATGACTTTTAGTGTATAATTTGTCTTTGTGACACTTGTGACTTTCACCCTTATTATGGTTATTTGTGTTTTTTGAATTGTTTTGCAATCAACTAAGTACCTAGTTATTTTTTATTCACTAGAATATTTGATTTATTATAAAATCAAGTATAAAACATGTTAAAAAGTTTACTTTATAAACTTTATTTTTAGTTTAGTATAAAACACAAACTTGTAGAGTCGATCAAATTATAGTATGAATTATTCCTAATAAGATATGTAATTTTTGGTGAAATTAGTATAAAATTATTAGTGAATTTATTTTATGTGCATCACATAACCTAATTTTTAAATTTAACATGTTTGATTTCAAGATTACATATACTCCTATTAAAAGTTATGTTAAAGTTTAATCCAAAAACTATGTGTGATAAAGTTAACCCCTCTTTACAAACATCTTATTGGTAGTTTTATTTATCTAACCATTAATAATATAGATATTTCATATGATGTGGGTGTTACTTCCAAATTCATGTAGGATCCATACTTGGATAATTAGAAATGATCAAAGTGGATACTTTGGTATATAAAAGGAACTATAAACTTTGGTTTATATTATTCTTCCTTTGATAATCCTAATTTATTTGGTTATTGTGATGCAAACCATATATTGATATTATGAGTCTAATTATGTATATGTGTTTATGTTTGGTGTAGGTGCTATCACTTGGATCACTTCATGTAGAAGTTGCTAAATAAGCCTTGTGGCTATAAAGGATGATATAAGAATGTCATGTGTAAGTTCCTCATTGTACCAACATTCTTGGTGATAGTTAAATGTGTATATCTTTGGAGAAAAATATAATGAAACACCAAAAAATAAAGCCTATTGTAGTTCATTAAATTTTAGGCCTATCAAATTTGACATTAAATGGAAGTGTGTATGAAAATATCATTTATTAACTGTGTGGGTCGTGTGTTTCTTTAATCTCTCTATACTTCTCATTGTAAAGCATTTTAATATATCATTTTATGTGATTTTGGTAAAACCTCATATGAAAGTCTACATTACCCAATATATATTAGCATGGAGTTCCTTATGTTATAAAAGACTCTAATATGCTTGGTTCATTATTTATGAGATTGTGGGATGTATTCTCACTATAGGATGTAGTTTCATGATCTTACTAGCTTAAACTCACTCTAAGTGATTTAGGATGACATAGTGTAACTCATTTAAAGGTTCTTATGGGGAAATAGTGAAAAACATTTAGGTGTATATGGGTGTATAGTGTAATTCTTTTAAATGTGACTATGTGACTGTGGTTACATAGTGTAATACCTTTGGGTATTTCATAGTTGTATAGTGTAACTCCTTTAAAGGTGACTATGTGATTGTGGTTACATAGTGTAATACCTTTGGGTATCTATAGTTAAATAGTTTAATACATTTGGGTGACTATTTTAACATAGTATAATTCATTTAAAGGTGACTATGGTAAGATAAAGGATGTTTCCTTCAATTATTACCTCCTAAAACTCATCATGTGGATGGTTCATGGAGTGTAAATTCATTATGTTGTTACCTCCTAAAAATAATCATGTAGATTGTTCATGGAGTATAAATTCATTGATGTAAAGGTGATTATGGCATGTATCCCCACTTAACATTAAGGGGGAGTATTAGAATAATTAATGGTTAGGTGGTGTTATTTATGTACCCTTAATACATTAAATTATATTGATTAAACAATAATATATTTTATTATTTATAATGAGTTTATCCTCATGTAAATAGATAATAAAATATATTAAATGGCCTTTGGAGAGGTCAGAACCATTAATGTGGTGGTTGGAAAATGTCACATTATAATGGTTAGATTACCTTGCCTATATAATAAAGAGTTTATATTGTAAGATGCAATGAAAAAATGAGAGTTAAGACAAATAAGAAAATGTGGAGAATTTCTAAGTTATGTGAAGATTGATTGATAAGAAGTGAGAGGAAGAAATACTATATTGGGTACTTGTTAGTTTCTCATAATATGAATAATCTTTATGGATTTTTTTGACCTCTTAGAGGTTTTCCCACATATATCTTGTGTTGGTTTCATGTATGCCTTTGATATTTATCTCATATCTAGATCCATTACTCATATGCATTATTTTTCTTAATTTATTAGTTATTTTTGTTTTGAATACCAACTACGCATGATTTAAATGTGGTGATGAATGAAAACCATGACATTTTTGAGTTTTCATTACTGGTAAAAAATGTTACTAGGGTTCGAGTAAAATAATATTTTATTATTATTATTATTATTATTTTATTAGATTAAAATGCCATACTTGTAGGCTATGATTTTTATGATTGAGGGTTTTGATTTATTTATTTAGTTATATTTTGATCATTTATTGGATTTCTAGTCATGATGGATTGATCGGGAGTTGAGAAGATTTGACAATTTGACTTCTATTATTATGTTTTCATTTTGATTGTTTATATCATGATGGTGGATAAAGTTGAATGATTAGTTACTCATGATTGATAAATACTATTTTTCATCAACTTTGACTTGTATCTTTATGTTATGTGATATGGATTTATTGAGTTATGTTTTGAGGTCTTTATTAGACTGTTGCAAGTTGATAATCTTTTTGATGAAGGTTTTATGTTATTTTTTGAGTGTACGGTATAGTTAATTTTCTTGAAAGTTATTTGATACTTTTAAGTTAATTTTATGGAAATATTTAAATAATAATATTTATATTAAATGTTACTAACAATGATACAATTACATTTATTTTGGGTGTTGTACCTTACCAATGGATTAGGGATTACAGGTGAAACACCATAGATTTCACTCATAATCTTCAATATTAGAAATCTCCAATATGAGCTTCATTATTTGGAATAAATGTAAAGGTGGTAGTCTTATTATACATGAATGCAAACAATCTTGTTTGAATGTTTTCATCATTTAGTTTTGTTAAGTCAAGCTTAGTAATCATCATTCTTTCCTCAATTCTCTCATCTGGATGGAGTCACATCCAAATGATGTATGGGTTGGTTTAGGGCCACTTATGGTTAGGTTCATTGGGATTGGAGAGGTGAGAATTTTCATCAATGGATTTGCATGTAGAAGATTGTTTGTTGTAATTTTTTTGGATGAATTATTATGATAGTGATTTTAAAATGAATTGTTGTATAATTTAATTTATTGATTATATCTCAGTGTATTATGATATGAAATGTAAATTTACGCATAGATAATTTAAGTTCATTTGGTATTTATAAAAGGGAGGTTGATATTTTAAATCATTCATTTTTATAGCCATTTACATATGTAACTGGATAAGTTGAATAGTATATTCATTGGATCATTGAAATATTAGTAAAATGATGTCCATTGTTGTCTAATATATGAATTGTTGTTGAAACTTTATTTGTTAAATATTATATGGCTCAAGGATTTATTTGAAAGTAGAGTTTAATTTATACCTTAAATTCTTATACCTAAATGTATTATGTTGATGCAACTTGAATAACGGAAATAAGTTCAATTAGAAATACTGTAACATGTATATGTATGCTTAAAATTTCTTAAGTGTTATGCTTAAATTTAGAAGGAGGATGCTTTTCTTTGCATGGATGAAAAATTTCATTTAGTTATTTTATATTATGAATATGTGTTTATAAATCTTGATAAAGTTTGTATGATTATTCAATACTATCAATCTTCTAATCTCATGGAGATGGTATTGACTTAGTAAGTTATGGAAATAGATAATTGGTTGTTTTGAATTAAGTTGCTAATGTTTATTTGAGAGACAATATAAATAAATTTAGTGTCACATATGTCCTTAAGTTGAATAACTATACTACTCAATCAAGACCAATTGTGTTAATTATTATTATATATCATTGTGTTGTGACATGTTAACCATAAATCTATAATACTTTAAAATTACCTTAAATATTCCAAATCTCCATCATGAAGATAGAATAATTAATAATATTATTATAAGTACTTTCAAAGAAAATATTTAAGTTTAATAAACTCTTAAGGATTATTAAAAATGTAATATTTTGTAATTATGAGATGGAGTCTTAATTTGACTACAATAAATATAAGATTTATATTAAGTTATGAAGGGCTGCAAATGCTACTAAATTATTTGTTAAGGATGAAATTTAAAATAACTTTAAAACTGATCAAGGTTAAATATCTTCTAAGGATTATTAGAAGGCAACCATTTCAAATGGAAACTATTAAATCATTCATGAAGTGATAGGACTATTTTGGATAACCTTGTATATTCACTTAGAACTTAAGATAAAAATAAATGATTTTGAATGATATATATATATATATATATATATATATATATATATATATATATATATATATATATATATATATATATATATATAGTTGTCCCCCAAAAATATCACTCATTTTTGGGACAACATTTGAACTATTTTGGTCTTACAGACCAAAATTGTCTCTTCCCTTTTCAAAATTTGTCTCGGGCATTCAAATTCCTCATTTTTCAGGCTTAAATCTATGGACTCTACAGGTGGGTTCAATCAAAAGAATTAGTTTCTAACACTTGGTCATTTTCAGATTGGTTCAGTGCCTTGGTTCAAATGCAAATGTTCAAAGGCAGGTTCAAGAAAAAGGTTCAATGTTTGGTTCATTGGTTCAACGTCAAATGGTTCAAAGGTGGGTTCAATCAAGTGGTTCAATGCTTTGATTCATCCTTTAGTTCAATCAAGTGGTTTGTCAATTGATTCAAGGCTTCGTTTGAACCATTGAACCAAAACTTGGTTCAACAATTGGTTCAAGTGACAAAGTTCAAAGGAATGCCCCAAGAGTCAAAGACACAAGTGCCCTTGCGAAGGGAATTCCCATGGCAAAAAGTGACCAAGGCAAACAAACAGATTGAAGAAAAAGCCCAATAGAATCTTGTAGATGCTGCCAAGTGTCGATGGTCAAGCCTCACTAAACTTTATTTCTATGAATTGGTGGATATTGCCATTTGTCCCTCTTGAAGCTTGTCGAAAGACTCTAAGTGTCAATATTCATAGTCTCTTCCCTTAGCTTCACTGTTTCGAGCAAAGACCATGGTGGACCTGAGGATGAGTGATTAAATGAAGCAGAATGTGCCAAGTGTCTGTATCCATGATTTTGAATTTATAATAGGTTTCAAAGCCTCTATCAATAAACATTTCTTAGAGTCCCACAAAAGTTGCCATGTGTCTTCACCTGTTAGCAGCAGAATGTCTCACGCGTCAATTGCTAAAGACCAACAGAAAGTGAGTAAGGAAAAGAGCATCGAATTGAATCTAGGACCTGATTCAAATAACCAAAAAAGGAGGAACAATGAAGAAGGATCAGATCGCCAGGTGGACATTGAAAGATGTAAACTTTCAATAGCGTGACTTGTTTCTCTGCATTAAGAAAAGCAAATGGGTAGATGCCCCTAAGTTCCAGCCTAGCTTCTTAACAGATTTCAATGCAACATGATGTGTTACTATTCCCGAGTCCTTCTTAAAGAGGCTATATAAGAGACTCTCTTTTATTGTAATAGGAGATTTCTTTTTTGACAATTAGAATAAAACTCTGCCCAAATTATAAGGCATTACTGAGACTTTGAGCTTAGATTGCTGATCATATTTTGTTACTGGAATAAGAAAGCAGGTGACTTTTTAGACTTTGTGCTGTAATATCTTTGTTGTTGAGGAAACTATTCTTATGTCCTTTTCTTCAATATATATTTTGTTCCTTTAATTCAACAAGCATAATTAGTGACATCAGTCAGAAAGGTGTCCTAAGGAGTCAAGTGTGGAGAGACTTTGTGCCCCCATAATTGCCTTTAGTGTGTTTTCTTTTCATTTCTGTGTAAAGGACCTTGGGACAACTTTGTACCCTCATTGTCCTTCGTATCTTACTCTTGAGAAATCCAAGTGAAGACTTTGTGCTACATCTCAATTTGCTGGTTATTACATCCTTTGTTAAATTTTGCTGTTACTACCAGGAGTACTCTTATGGCTGGCTAAATAGTACTTTTGAAAGAAGAGGAGTGCTGTCTATCATTTCCTTTGAGTTTTTCCTTTGATCCACATGCATCATCTCTGAAAAAAGAGAGATGGATGGTTTGTCCTACCCTTGAGTATTATTTTTTGTTTATATATATATATATATATATATATATATATAGCTTATCTATAGGGAACCTCCCCTTGATGAGAGGAGAAATCAGTCCCCTTTTGATGTGGTGAACCTACACATTTGGATGACTAATCTTCCTACTTTGGCTGATTAGACCTATTTTGTTTATCAACACGCTGATCGACAAAATATTCAACCAACATATATATATATATATATATATATATATATACACACACACACACACACGATGAAGATAATTTGGTAAATAAGTTTGTAAATGGTTAAGTCATTAAATGCTTAAAAAATTTAATGGTTATTCCAATTGAGGCATGATGTGATTAAGGATCATATGATTCATACTTGGAATTGATCATTGGAATAATAAAAAGTTAATCTATTTCATAATAGTGAAAATGATGTGTTAAAGGCTAATTAATCTAATTATAATCATTATTTGGAATTTATTAATCCTCCTTAGAAGATAAGTATGAGAAAGTTATAGCCTAAAGTATTAAACAATTATGTTTTCTTGGTCTCAACGACATTGACCTATATGGGAGTTTAATTCACATAAGAATGAGGTTAATGATAAACATAATAAAAGTGAATTTGGTTATTTGAACTCATGTTGTAATTAAAATATTGATGTTTTTAGGAATATTAACATAAATTATTAAGGAATGACTACACTTAACAAGATCTTTAAGCAGACATGTATTGACCTATACCTTGAAACTAAACCTACCTTATAAAAAGGTATGATGTTCCAAAATAAAAAATAATCATGGTTGTTTAAATATCTTAATAAGATTAACTGGTATATTTTACCCTTTGATCTAACTTTCTTAAGCTACTTTCTAGCAAGATGTCAATCTTGTCCCCTGCTTGTTTGTGAATTTGGTAATGTGTTCCAAAGCTTTGTATTACTTTTGGAAATAGTCCTTTCCTTTAACATTGAATTCTATTGTGAGTTTGGTGGATATCGCTTATGAAATATTACTGTGATGATTATTTTTTTGAATTTTACTTCTTGTAATTGATTACTGAACTTTTCTAATTTACCCAATGAGGTATAGGCTATGTTATAGCTTATGCAGCTACTCAAGTAAGTATGTAAGTTAGTAAAATATTTTTTAGGAAGGCCAAAATAATAGTACATTAATAGGCATGAATAAGGGTATTTTTAATAGGTCACTTCTATATGAATATTAAGTATTAAAATCCTTCCTAATGAAGTCATTGATAATTTATATACTTGGTCTAGTTCTTGTGTTGGCTTTAACATAGTTATGGATCTCATTATATTTTACATGCTTAAATATAATTATTACCTTATACCATTGTTTATATATTTATATTAGAAAAAAACATTTTTTTTTTTTAATAAATTTATCCTAAAGTGGTTGACTCCTTAAATGACCACATAGTTAAAGAGTTTTCTAGATCTTGTGAAATTCTATCACAAGTTCATCCTCTTCTATTCATATATACACTTTCTATATGTATGGATAATATGGTCATAAATATAACTATCTTATGATATAGTAAAATGGATAATACCATACTAGATCGAATAAACATACAATTTGGTTGCATTGCAAGGTGGGGTAGAGCTATAAGCAAGACTTGCTTGTAAAAAGGGGATCACTAATATAATTAAGAATCATATGAAAATAACCGAGTAACAAACACAACCTAGGTCCAATATGTAAAAGAGGTAAAATAATTAGAGATAAATTCCATTAGGTGGTAAGCAAGATATATCTAAATTACAAATTATAACCAAGAGGTATCTGACTATTATATAATGGCATGCAAAGTTAACATAAGTTAAAATAAGCATGAAGATAAGATACAAATACACTAATCTACTATATGTATATAAATGAAATAAAATAAATTTTTTAAATATATCGATACTTAACTTGGGTTGACTTATTGGTGCAACAATCTCCCCCTTGGTTCAATTGGTACTTTATGATAAATGTTGTAAGTGGAGAAATAAAAGCCAAGGATGAAGACCTAAATATTATTAGTTTGGGAATCCAAAGAATAAATGTACCTATTTCATTAAAATTAATTATCAATAAATCTAAATACCTTATATAAGGATAGGCCTCCAAATATATAAGCTCATATACTCTAATACCTCTTCTTCTACAAAAGATAAGTTTTCATGTGTAATATATATATATATATATATATATATATATATATATATATATATATATATATATATATATATATATATATATATATATATATATTGACATATTAAAAATGTTGATGGAAAATATTTGGATGGATATGGTATAATCATTAGGAGAAAAAATATTACTACATCACCCATTCCAAGATAGTACAAATGAACAAATAACTATGTCAAGTAAGGATGTTATTATTGAAAATGGACCATAGACAAGAAAACAATTATGTCAACCTTAGTTATATGTGTTCCCTAATTTTTATAATATATCAACCATAGTTGATATATTATAAGACATAGGGACAAAATACAAATAACTCAACATGAGTGTTTGGGAAAATGACATGGAACTAAGTAGAAGAGGCCAAAAGTAGAGAAAAAGCACTGAATGAGGATATAATTAATATATAGAAAGTTAATGAGTGTAAATAGGTATAAAAATCAATAATTTGATAAAAATATCACTTAAATTGCCATAGGTAATCCCAATCCTGATCTTGGTGCACTCCTTAGAGCATGCATTTAAAAATAAAGATGTGATAATGAGTCACATGAGAGAAATCATTGGTAACTTAAAAGTATATGTGTATACACTCTCCATTGCATTAGTTGATGATGATCAATGGATGGTTTCATTTGAATGAGAACTAGGATCATGAATTTAACATATTGGAGAAGATATTTCTTCTTCTCTTATTATAACATTACTTGATCTCTATTAGACTTCTGAGATCAAGACCAACGGATCATAGTTTACACTTTGCATAGTTATAAATAATAATGGAAATCTAGTAGATTATCAATCATAAAATTTATATACCATGAAACATAACTACTCATAATGAGTTATTTTTATTGGTTCAAGCCATCAAGTAATGGAAAAACTATCTTCTTAGTTAGGAAAAACTTATTTGCATAGATCACATGTATTTTTAGTTTATTTAATAACAAAATATAATTGAGTAGTCAAGGAATATAAAGTTAGTTTCTTATCTTAAAAAAATTATGTTGGTGATAAAATTCAAAAAGTGGACTTCTAACACTGCTACAAGTTTCTCAAGTCATCCTCTTAAGGACCAAAAACTTAGTTTTGTAACTATTTTGCATTTAGGATTCCAAAATTAGGCTTTTTAGTATGCCAATGATTCTAAATTAGGGAACATATTCAAAAACCTTGAACATCTAATTGCATGTAATTTGGTACATTTTCAATTATATCACATTAAGGAATATTTATTATAGAATTTGGATAAGATTTATGTGCCTCATTATTAACACTATAATTATCATTTGATGGAGGTAAAATACACAATTTATGGTGGTAACTTTGGTAATAATAAAACACTCAACCATTTTTAATGGTTATTCTATTGGCCTCATATGTAGTGTGATATTCTTAAAATTTTAAGGTGTTGTGAAATTTATTGCTACTCCAAACCAAATAGACACAAGCTTGGCTTGAGTGTTCCTCTGCCTAATCATTTAATGCCTTGGGAAATCATTTCCATGGAATTCATTAGTGGTTTTTGTGGTTATCTACATGTTCAACAAGATGACTAAGTTCATTCCATGCCACAAGGCCATCTCTTTAAGTGACTTAGCCCAGTTATTATTTAACTTTGTTGGCATTATTTTGGGCTATTAGGTAATATCTTATATGATTATTATGATACTTGGATATGGATATGAACAATAAGGTATAAAGGCCTAATGGAAACACTCACAAATGAAATATTTAAATTGATAATAATAAACTATGTTCTTATCAAGGATGCAAAATATTATGTGCAACAATAACTAAAAATGAATGAATTGATCTCAAAATGAACTTAAAAAGGGGTATCATGGAAATACCACTCACCAACCATTAATAAGATTTTTAAAAGTGTCGTAATCATATTAGGTGAGACATAAGTTGAAAAACCATAAGTAAACTTAAATTAAAGGGTATGAGAGGGACTTAAGATTGTAACTAGTTGTAAAAATAACCATGTTAACACCAACATCCCCCACTAAGTGTAACTTAGGAAGAAAAAAAATGAAAACCTAAAAAGAGTGGGTCCTAAAACTAAGACCTTAATTAGGTGCCCATGTACCAAATTATCTCCTCAAAATATAAGAGAATGGAAAAATATGTAGGAAAAACTTCCTCAAACCCCCCATGAGAGGCTGATGGGAGAAGGTCTAATAACTCCCCTAAAGTAGTGTCCCACACCCAAAAGAGAGTTCACAAGTGATGGTTCTTAATATTAGTAAAGGGTTTGGTGGATATATCTATAGCCTAATCTGTTGTAGGATAATACTTAAGATCAATGGCCTTCTCATGAATCAACTGACATATATAGTGCATGTGGATCTTGATGTGTTTGGTTTGTTGAAGGTGAACTAGGATATTCAATAGACACACACACACACACACACACACACACACACACACACACACACACACACACACACACACACACACACACACACACACACACACACACACAAACACACACACACACACACACACACACACACACACACACATCACTATGGTTGTTAAAAAATATGAAAAATGGCTGAGGGATGGTGATATCAAACTCAATTAGTATATTATGAATCCATATAGCCTCAGTGGTAGAATTAACAACCCCCTAATACTTAGCCTTAGTCAAAGAGATAATAATAGCATGCTACTTATTAATCTACTAGTTAATGGGTCTTGAAACAAGATAAAATATGTAACTATATGTGGGCTTACGATCCTCATTATCACTAACCCAATCAAAATCTGTATAGCTAATCAAGTCTAGATTAGTTCCTACTACATAATTAATCCCATGTCAAGGAGTGCACTAGATGTAATGAAATATGTGTTTGGATATTTATAAATGAAGCTCATGTGGTTCCTACATAAAGTATGACACCATGAAAAATAAAAAGGAATTATGTTGGGGTGAGTGTGATTCAAATAGATGAGGCTCCTAACAAGATGATGATATAAGGTGACCTCAACTAGTGGAGTGGAACACTTCACCTAAATCTTGATGCTTGACATTAAGGGATTCAATTGAAGCATACAATCAACCATGTGGAATTGAGATAATATATCAATAACATACTTTGGATAAGAAAAATTAATCATAGAAGAAGTTTGAGTGATATCAATCTTGAGAAAGTAGTCTAAAAAGCCCAATTCAGTCATAGCGAATTGGTCATGAAAATTAGATTTGACTCAACCAATGATGGATGAGTAATTCATCGTAATAATCAAGTCATCAACATATAAGACCATAATAAAATGGGATTCATCCTATTTCATAATGTAAACATTCAAATCTGAGTACCATCTCAATAATCTAATCTATAAGAAATGTGTCCATCTATACGTACCAAGCCCAAGGGTCCTGCTTGAGACCATAAAGAGACTTCCTAAATCTATAAATCAAAGAATTATCTTACATGAAAAACCTATGGTTGATCCATGTAAATCTCCTCCTAAATATCCCCATGAATAAATTCACTCTTCACATCCATTTGATGTACAACCCAACCATGATTTATAATAATAGTAAGAGTCACATGAATGGAAGTCATCTTAACAATGGGGGAAAAGGTCTTAGTGCATTCAACACTAGGAACCTTTAAGAACCCTTTGGATACAAGACATGATTTGAATTTTCAATAGTTCTATCAACTACATATTTGGTTTGGTAGACCCAATTACAATGAACCATTTTTATTCTCTTAAGAAGGGGGATATGGTCCCAAGTCTGGTTCCTCATCAAGGAACTATAATATTCCTTTATTACCAAATCCCATTCAATAATACATGATCCTTCACAAAAATATTGTGGATAATAAACAAGGGAAATGTACACATGTGGAAGTTTTTAATGTTGTGATTGAGTCTTTTGAGTGTCTAAATGATTCTTGATAGAGACTTTTAACTGTAAAGTCTGTCAAACTCATTGAGGATATGAAGAATATGGGGATGGATCATTAGACTCTAAAAATATTGAATATGACCCCTATAGAGGTGGAGGTAAATAAGAGTCCTTTTAGTCACTTTCATTAGAGTCCACTATAGAGGGAGGAGGGGAATTATGAGAGGCCAATGGAGGAAATGTTTCCTTGAATTGAATGCTCTTCTCAATTAAAAGTTGCTTCATCTCTAGATAAAAGAGATGATACCCCTTGAATCCATCAAGATATATAATAAATAAGTGATGCCAACTTTGCAATTCTAAATAACTATATTTCCTTAAAGGAATGTGTGCTAAAGGAGGGGATCCAAAAATTTGAAAATTTTGCACAATTAGTTTCATACCACACCAAGATTCAAAAGGAGTCATGCCTTTCAAGGCCTTATGGGGAGCTTAATTTTAATGTTAGTGGCATAGCTAATGGCTTCAACCCAAAATTTAGGATCAAGGGAATGAGTGTGAATCATACAAGTAGACATCTCTTTTTGGGTCCTATTATTCCATTCAAAGACACCATTTTGCTATGGTGTGTAGACAATTAAATGTTGAAGTTTAATCCCTTTAAGAGTAAAAACGTGATCAAGGTGATGGTTCATATATACTTGACCATTATTTGTGTGGAGAATATTGATATACTTTTTAGATTATTTCTTAGCATGAGCCTTGAAAATAGTCAAATACTTCACTCTTTTAGCAAAATAAGTAGACCCAAGTATATTTAAAATATTTAAAAATAAATGTGATGACATAATAGGTATTGCTAACATACAAGGTAGAAAATGAACCCATGAGATTACTATGAACTAACTCAAGGAATTGTGAAGCCCTCCAAGACATATTTTTATTGAATTTATTCTCTAGATTCTTTCATATGATACAACCTAAAGATAAACCATCATAAAATTGGATAGGAGGGATTCTTGTGATCATATAATGTGAGCAAAGATATTGAATATAGTGATAGTTTATATGGACAAACTAATCATGCCATAGTTTACCCACCAAATCTAAATGAGTGAATAAAGTGGTAGAGGGAGAATGAGTTACAAAGTGGGATATTGCATATAGTGAAGACTAATGATAAGCCTATCCAACTGTAACTAAGGCACTATACCCAAGTTACCAAATCTCCACTAAATTAAGAGCAAATTAAACTTTCTTACTATTACAAAGATAAGTGATTTGATAGATGGAAAGAAGGTTTGAACATAATTTGGGAACACACATAAATTATCAAATGAGCCATCATGCATGTAAACTGAACCTTTCCAAATAAAATACATTGGTGTATCATCATTGATAATAATATGGGGTAATTAATAAGGTTATAAACAAGAAAAATATTACCGATGTGTAGCCCTTGAGTCAAGTATACACTACTATGAAGATGTTCCTACTACTAGTAGTGCTTATCCTTTCCTTTTCTTTGATTTGGAAGAAGTGGAAGGTGATGAATCCTTTGTGTAATATTATGGAAAATTTATGTGATTATTCTTAATAAGATGGGTCAAATCATCAATTTTATTAACATGACAATGATTGTCATCATGACTAAATTTATTGCAATATGAAAAATTTGGTCTCTCCTTCTACAAATACCTTTTCTTGAAAAATGATTTAAAATCTATTGGTATATGAAGAGATGATTGTGTGCAATCTTTCAATGATTTGTGCATTGGTTTATTATGCTTATTACTAGACCCTTTTACATGTTATGGGTGACCCAGATATTAGAAGTAGCTACTAAGAGGGGGGGGGGGTGCATTAGTAGCTAATAATTTTCATTTAATTCCAAAACCATTCCATCATACATCAAATTTATCTAGCAAAATTATCATGAAAGCACATACATATAAAACATGAAACAAGAGCATACATCACATGAATAAATCATCTATGTAGGAAACCCTCATGGGGGATAAAACCCACTAAACATTTCAATATGGACTATAGTCCTATAAAGACAAGATTCAACATTTAGACTAGCACCAATTAATCAAAGGTCACCCACCCCTTAATTTAGTCAAGCACCCACTTGACCTTTAGCTAGTTCCAACTAACAAGGAGGATACAACCCCCTAGGTAGCCAAGTACCATCTTAAATACATCTGATCTGATCTCAAACTCTTGATCTAATGTTAAACATACCTGATTATGGGATCCTCTTTCTTGCACTCTTCAACCCTCAATCTCTCTCAAAATAGCCTCTATGACTTACTCACTCAACTAGCCTCTTCTAGGCCTATTAGGTCTAGTGACCTATGTGTCCACCTTCATCACATTGATTAGATAAACATGAATAATATTATTCACCCTTTAATGGTACTTGATGATCTATACCTTCTCTTTCAAAGGTTATCTCCTTCGCTTGGCTCCACACATTCTCAACCACCTCAAATAGGCCAATTAAGCCTAGTATTTATACCATACGCTCATCAAACCCATCTTGGTTAACCAATATGATTTACATGATATTATTATAATTGTAATAATTCTCCACAAATTTTATATGGGAGAGAAACATGCTTCATAAGTTATCCATTACCTCATTAGTCCCAAACCTCCATTAGACCTTAATGAGACCTAAAACAATTTAGGCCTACTCACCCACACATTATAACTTGGACTCTTTGGTCCACCTTTATTCTTCACCAATGGATAAAAAACATAAAAATTGAATCTAATATACCCTTTCATACTTTAAAATAGGTCCATTCCACTTGGAATAAAAACTCACCTCATGGACCAATCCATTCTAGCCTTCTCGCCAATAGGCCCAGAAACACATAAAACACTATCTTCTAGAACTGAAGCATAGTATAAATTTAATCACATAAACTCATGAAAAAATAATATTTATAGGTATTATATGACTTATAAAACATCATCAAATTCATTTTATAACATCACACATGGTTACAGACCTAAAACCATCTCTCTCAAGAAAACCACTCAGACTAGTCATATACAATCAAAATATAGTCAACCCATTTTGACTCTCCATAACTAATTTGGGATATAAAATGAAATATAATACCTTATCATAAATATTTTTAACTTATATATAAACTTAAAATTCATTGTATGCTCTAACTCTGCTCAAATAACCTTCAACTTATCTTTGCAAACTGACCACTTAGACTGCCTATAGCTTCTATAAATCTAATCATGTAGATGTTATTATCTATCACTTGAAATAATAATTTAATTCATATAATCAACATAAATATATTATATTTTATCTCTATATAACTCTCAAGTAGATATTTCTCTTGTTCACTCATCTTTCATTTGTCTAATAGACCAAATTTTTAGGTCATTAACTCATAGTCTTCACTATTTAGACAAACCACTTTGAAGGCACTACTTCACCTGAGTTTTAGAAACATCACCAATTTCCAAAAAATTAATCACAAGCTATATTTATTATACAAATTCCCAAATACATTTGATCCAAACCTACTCACTTGGAACACTTACCTAAACACATATTCACTTGACTAGCTTTTTCTCATTGGTATCACAGTCTACAGATTTAGAGATAGGACAAAGTGAATGATTTAAATGATTGAAACAAAGGTATAATCATTCCCAAATTACTTCATGTAATTTTATAAAAATTATCTACCTTTATTTTTCATAAGTTTAGCAACTAGGTCTAATGCACCATCTGACTACTATACCTTCTTTTCTAGAAACAAGCACTTTAATATAGCTTCTATTCACTATCAACACAAATAATTGCCACTTATAGGTACATGAGAGAGTTATATAAAATATCCAATCATCACATTAGGTTACCCAATCCATTCTGATCCCAAACCATCAATATCTTCTCCATCGGGTCTTTATAAGGGTTTGCAAGCACAAAAACCTACTTATCTTCTTAACATTCATTCATAAAGTTGAGGGCTTGGTTTCTATGAAAAATGATTTTATAATATTATTAGGATCCTTAGTAATCTTATAAAAATTCTTATGTTATCATGCAAATTTTACATATGCCAATGAGGATTAGACCTTTCTTATCAAGATAGGAAACTTTCAATCTACATGTACAAGTGTCCTTCTAACGTACTATCTTACTTTCTATTCATCCTCAAGACTTAAAAATTGGTAAAAATATTTTATCAACATTTTCATACCTCATTCAATGATTAAAATATCTATGCCAACTTGTAATCTCACATTGACCTTCCATTTGGACCTCACTAGGTCACTATGCACACTAGGTCTAGGACAGCAAGTCAAACTTAGATATAGAAATTGTTAGGATTATTATTGTACTAATTTTAACTCATCATCAAAATTTCATATGAACTCATGCCATGTTCTATATTTTTCCTCCAAGTTCTCTCTAGCCTCAATAAGCTCAACATACTAGGCTACCAAGCCTATGCCAACACACTTTGTCTTCTTTCCTTGACCTATAAAAATATAAAAATGTTATACACAACATGAAAAACCTCAAATAATGCTTAAATTAGCTCATATGCATCCAAACCTACCTTTCAAAACTTCATGCTCAACCTCATCATTAATTATGACATCACCACTTTTTCATCACCTTTGACATCAATACATGACATCATCCTTTTGACATGAATGGCAACATACTTCCAAAAATATCCCCCTTTTCCATTGATGGTAATCTCCTATTTTCCTTCTCCCCCTTTTCCATAAATTACAAAGTGGGCTAAACAACCACCAAACACTCCTTAACATCATGTATGTATTTAAATACTATTTTAGGTGCTCAGGATACTCATATTACCTTTCATATAAATGAATGAATAGTTACTCTTCCTTTGACCTACACCAATCTGAATTTGGGATTCTCTAATACTTGAACATGTTTAAATATAGAACTCATAATCTCTCTTTTCTCATGTATGAAGATTCAAATAATTTTTCAAAACACATGACTTGGTTTGATCAAGTCATCATATCAACCTTTTGTGACATGTTCCTTAAGTTCACATTAGTAGCATATTACTCCATATCTCCAACATGAATAGAATAATGTACATATGCTCCCCTTCACATCATGCACATATATTCAAGCCACTCAAGCTATATAAGTTAGCTCCCCCTAACTCCAAACTCTATAGTCCCCAATTAGACTCCTCAAGTCATAGTTCATGGCATCTTCAACATGTCTCCTTTAGGTCTGAAAGATAACTCTTTAAAAATAATCTATCTTATTGGAACAATATAAACATCTGAATAAGGCATGGAACAAATTCACAACCTACAAAGTAACTCCTCATAACATCAACAAGAATCTATGTTTGTCAATGTTTCTCAAACTTCATTCCACTATTCTAAATCTTGCACTTTAGACTCCTTTTTGAGCCAACAAGACCACCTCACAGATGAGAAAAAATTCCATAAGTTCCTTAAAATATCAAATACTCACCTTTATGATTTATAATTCATCAAGACTCAAAATACTACCAAACACCCTTACAGATAATATGTAGTAAATACTAGGTCCGATAGACCTTATTCACATTGATGAACCTATGACACACTTTTTTCTCATTAATGATATTAAAAATATGAAAATAAAAAAATGAACTCATGAAATACATTATCCTTGGTTCATTCTACTTCTCACTAAGATATCTTCATATTCATGACAAGGAACATAAGCAACTCTGCCAACTCCAACTCTGTCTTCATGCAAACTTAGAATTTCTTCATCTTCAGAATACATAACTCCTTCATGGGATCAATGGTATGGAAAAAATACCCCTTAGGATAATCTAAGGTCATCAAGACATCAATTTAGTCATTATAATAAAGAACACACACCTTAGGGTTTGTAGACATCAAACCCTCAAGTCACTACCTTTCAACTTTTGGGTTAGTTCTTCAAAACTAAAAGTAAACTGATCAACCAAAGAGTATACACAAGATTTTCAAGACATTGATAACCTTTCCAAACACTTAGGAAAATATTATTGAGTCTCTAAGAACAAAAAATAACTCACATTGACACATAGGTCTATCAACAACAAAGTCCTTCACACACAGTCACCTTCCATGAAGATTTTCTTACTCAAATGAGTACTTCTAGATCACTCTTAAGGCATGAAACAATGTTATAATGACATATAAAAAATAATAAATTATTATAACATCAAAAATAGATAATTATGTGAGTTCTAATTCTTTTTTTCTCACACTAATTTCATTATTTCAAACACAAACTACAATAGTCAACTTTGGTTTGTATTTATTGCACCTGTACAAACACCTAAACCAAACCACCACTTGGAGTATCTTCTACATAGAGTCATTTTCAAATTTTACTCTTACCTCAAATTTATATCACATCATATATGACTTATATATTCCATTCTTTTCAAACTATTTATCTTCACAAATTTAAATTTTCAAATTCTAATAGTCATATTTCTAGACAAAAATGGCTAAGTATGGAAAAAAGTAAAATATGCCTAAAAGGCCAACTTTGAACTACCATAAATTTTGACAAGATTCATATAAAGATATGAAATTTAAAACATATAAACTAGGAAAAAAACTAATCAAATATATATGACCATTTTCTTATGACTCCTCCACATATGTGAATGTTGATGTCATCAATCTGCTTGCTTAGGAACATTTGTCAAGGTGACAAGTCAAACCTAGATCTTCACAAGCCTTCTCTAATTAATTAATTTGAATTTAAAAAGTTATTTACGTACTCTTTACACCTAATATGATGTCTTATATCATCCTTCATACCCTCAAATACTTGTACAACTATCAAACACTCATAAAACATCTATTGTTTCCTTACAACATGAATTCCTCTATAAAGCATAAATAGAGACACCTTCAATTATATGGATTTAAAAATAAATATGAACTAGGAGAATACCATTCCTCCACTTCTTCTTTGAGCCCCTTGATCTTATTCTTTGTTTGAAGCTTTATATACATGATATCCTCTTTGGATTCAACAAATTCCTTCTTCTCTTCTATCTTAGCAAGCATACTATCTTGTCTCTTAGGTTAATTATGCTCAAGCTTAACTATCTTATGTCTCAAAATATAAGTTTGACCTCTTAATTTCATTCTAGGATTTCCATGCACCTTCTTGTGACTTGAGAACTTGTTTTCACAATATCTTTCAATATGACCATATTGATGACAACTGAAACAAACAACATCATTTATATTTTTTTTATTAATGATGATTATGAAATCCCTTTGACTAATTTATTCTCCTCACATAGTCTCTTTCCCTCTTACCAAATATATGACGTGAATAATAATATTCATTGAAAGACTTGGCATACCTAAAAGCAATTAGTTGCCTGATGGACTTCTACACTTTACTCTTGACCTGATTTGACTTGTCACATTCTTTCTTTGAATTTATCATCTTAAAATGAGCTTCTCATTTTCATCCTTTACATAAACCAACTCTGCCTTCATTTGGTTACACTCTTATTCTTTTGACCTCAAATTTGTATTAGCAATCTCCACATGTTTATTAAGATCTTGAATAATAAGTATATCTTTTTTGACTATTTCACTTAATTTCTCAAAATTGGTATGAATATGACTTATCTTTTATTTATGATTCATGAATGACATGACCTATTATTTAAGATCTTTGATCATTAACCTTAACTCTAAATTCTCTTTCCTCAGTTGCTTCACCATTTTGTGATACTTAGGATCTCCTTGAAGCTATTAAACTTCCTCTAAAGGACCTACTCTGATACCAATTGTTCAATGTAGCTACTGATAGGGGGTGAATTAGTATTTGAAAATGTTCATTTAATTCCAAAACCATTCCATCATACATCAAATCGATCTAGAAACATTATCTTGAAAGCACATACATACAAAACATGAAACAAGAGCATAAATCACATGAACACATAATCTATGTGGGAAAAACTCATGGGGGATAAAACCCACTAAAACCTTAAATATGTAATATATTACTATAAATACAAGATTCAACATTTATAACAACACCAACTAATCAAGGATCACCCACCCCTTAATTTAGTCAAGCACCCACTTGACATTTAACTAACTCTAACTAACAAGAAGGCTACAACTCCCTAGGCAACCAAAAACCAACTCATATACCTATAATATAATCTATACCTATTTATATGATGTCAAACACATCTGATGATTTAATCCTTGTTTTTTCACTCTTCACCCCTAAATCTCTCTCAAATAGCCTTTAGGGCTTACTCGCTCAACTAGCCTCTTCTAGGCCTATTAGGTCATGTGACTATGTGTCCACCTTCATCACCTTGATTAGATAAGAATTATTTAAATTTTTCACCTTATGATGGTATTTTATGACTTTTATATTATCTTAAAAATTTTATCTCCTTCTCTTGGCTCCACACATTCTCAACCACTTCAAATAAGCTAATTAGGCCTAGTATTTATACCATACACTCATATAACCCATACTGGTTGGCCAATATGATTTACATGATTGTATTATACTTTGAATAATTATCCACACATGTTACATGGGAGATAAACATGATTCATATGTCATCCATCACCTCATTAGTCCTAAACCTCCATTAGAACTTAATGAGACCTAAAGCAATATAGGCCTACTCACCCACACATTACAACTTAGACTCTTTGGTCCACCTTTAGTCTTCACCAATGGATAAAAAACATAAAAAATATATATAATAAACCATTTAATACTCTAAAATATGTCCTTGCCACCTGTAACACTAACTCACCTCATGGACCAAGCCATTCTAGCCTTCTCGTCAATAGGCCCAGAAACACAAAAAACACTATCTTCTATAGCTGAAGCATACTATCAATTTTATCAAATATCATTGCGAAAAAATCATATTTATAAGTCCTAAATGACTTTGAAAACATCACCAAATTCATTTTTCAACATCACACAATCTTATAGACCTAAAACCATCTCTCTCAAGAAGACCACTCAGACTAGTCATAAATAGTCAAACCATTTTGACTCTCCACAGATGAAAAGGGACATACCATGACATCCAATACCTTTTAATAAATATTTTAGACTTATATAAAAACTTAAAATTCATTAGATGATCCAATTTTTCTCAAACAACCTTCAACTTATCTTTGTAAACTGACCACTCAGACTGCCTATAGCTTCTATAAACATAGTCATGTAGATGCTATTGTCTAGCACTTGAAATAATACTTTAAATAATATAATCCAAATACATAGATTATATATGATATCTATATCACTATCAAGTATATATTCATATTTTTTAAGCATCTTTCATTTGTCTAACAGACTAATTCCTCAAGTCACTAACTCATAATCTTCACTATTCAGACAAATCACTTTGAAGGCACTAATTCACATGAGTTTGAGAAACATCACAATTTAAAACAATGGAATCACAAGTAATATGTCTTATAAAAATTCCCTAATACATTTTATCCAACCCTACTCACTTGGAACACTTCCCTAAACACATATTCACTTGATTGGGCTTTTTCACTATTATCATAGTCTACAGATTTAGCGATAGGACAAAGTGAATGATAAAAAAGATTAAAATAGAGATATAATAATTAATAAATTACTTCATGGACTTTTATAAAAAGTATCTATCTTTCTCTTACACAATTTTAGTAACTGGGTCTAATTCACCATCTGACTACTATACCTTCTTTTATGGAAATAAGCACTTTATTGTAGCTTCTGATAACTATCAAGATAAACCATTACCACTTCTAGGTACTTGAGAGTGTTATCTACAAGATAAAATCATAAAATTATGTCACCCAATCAATTCTGATCCCAAACCATCAATATAATCTCCATTGGGTCTTTATAAGGGTTTGCAAGCACAAAAACCTACTTATCTTCTTTACATTCATTCATAAAGTTGAGGGCTTAGTTTCTCTACAAAATGATTTTAAAATATTCTCAGGAATATTCATTAGCTAATCCAAAAGGCTCAAGTCATCATTAAAACTTTACATGTGTCAATAAGTATTAGAACTTTCTTCTTGAGCTAGGAAACCTTCAATCTACATGTACAAGTGTCCTTCTAATGTACTATCTTGCTTTCTCTTCATCCTCAAGACCTAAAACTTGGTCAACACATTTTACCAACCTTATCATACCTCATTCCATGATTAAAATATCTCTACCATCTTGTAATCTCACTTTGACCTTCCATTTGGACCTCACTAGGTCACTATGCATAATAGGTCTAGGATTGTAAGTCAAACTTGGATATAGAAAGCACTAAGATTCTTCTTGTATTGATCTCAAATTATCATAAACATGTCATATGAACTCTACCATGTCCTAAATATTTCCTCCATGTTCTTCCTAGCCTTAACAAGCTCAACATACTAGGCTACCAAGCCTATGCCAATACACTTTGTATTCTCCCCTTGACCTATAACAATATCAACATGCTAGACACAACATTAAAAACCTTAAACAATGCTTACTTTAGCTCATATGCATCCAAACATACCTTTCAAAACTTCATGCTCAACCTCATAATCATTATGACATCACCACTTTGGCATTACCTTTGACATCGATAAATGACATCATCCTTTTGACATCAATGACAACATACTTCCAACACCACCACTAAGGTTTGTGACTTAGATGGATTGAAAATGACCATTGTGATTAACTTTATATATTAAAACATCAACATCTATTAAAATGATTCAAATGAAGACATAATGTAGGTAATTACTATAGTTAGCTGATGAGTCTAAAAGCTAGAAGTAAATGTTACACATTTAGAAGGAATCTTGCCTAACACATTGAAGATTAATTGTACATCATTATTATCAATACCACATTATTTAAGTTATTCTATTGGTTCATTAACTTTGGTGACAGTCTTGGATATTATCAAAACTATTTGGATCTAGATTAGTGAGATCATTATCAATTTGATACTCCCTAACCTTGTTAATTTTAACGTATAATTTTTAAAGTATGTCCAAGTCTCCTTAGGTGATTTAAATTGATCAATATATAAAATACGATCAAGAGAAACAAATGTACACAAATATCTAAGAGTTTTAGTGTTTTCAATGAGCCATGGCATTTTTTCTTGAGCATTTGTTGGTTCTTGAATTGTCTCCTCTATTTAGTGAGTACATCATTCATCCATTAAAGTATTCCATGCATGCTATTTCCAAGTTATATAGTTTTATGAAGTTAAGAAAGGAAATTTAGTATTACCCTGAATTTTTTTTAAGTGCACAATAAAGAACTCAAATAATTCTGGTATAGTCACACACCAAAATTGAACCTTTCCAAATAAAATCTACTGGTGTATCATCACCTATAATAATATATGGTAATGAACAAGGTTGTAAAGAAGAAAATTATTACTAATGTGTAGCCCTTGAGTCAAGTATACACTATTGTGAAGAATTTCCTGTTGCTACTAGTGATTATCCTTTCTTTTTATTTGATTTGGAAGAAGTGGAAGGAGGTGGTTCATTTTTTTAAGATGATGGAAAACTAATGTGATTATTATTAATAAGATGTGTCAAATAATCAATTTTATTATCATGACAATGATGTCCATCATGACCAAATTTCTTGAAATATGAACAATTTGGTCTCTCCTTCTACAAATACATTTTCTTGAAAGAGGATTTAGAATCTTCTTTTGTAAGAAGAGATGATTGTGCATGATCATTTAGTGAATTTTGCATTAGTTGCTTATGCTTCTTACTAGGCCCTTTTTCATGTTATGGGTGACCCACCACCAAGGCTTGTGACTTAGATGGATTTAAAATTCGTATTTTGATTAACTTTATCTGTTAAAAAATCAATACCTCTAAAAATGACTCAAATGAAGACATAATGTAGGTCTTTCCCATAGTTAGCTGATGAATCTAAATGATATAAATAAATGTTACATATTAATAAGGAATATTGCTAACACATTGAAGACCAATTGTAAATCATTATTATCAATATCATGTTCTTCAAGTTGTACTCTTAGTTCATTGACTTTAGTGACATACTCTTGGATATTATCAAAACTAGTTGGATCTATATTAGTGAGATCATTATCAATTTGATACCCCCTAACCTTATTAGTTTGACCATATAATTTTTGAAGTATGTCCAAGCCTCCTTAGGTGATTTACACTAATAAATATATAAAATAAGATCAAGAGAAACAAATATACACAAATATCTGAGAGTTTTAGTATTTTTAATGAACCATGCCAATTTTTATTTAGAATTTGTTGGTTCTTAAATTATTTCCTCTTTATAGTGAGTACATCCTTTACCCACTAAAACAATCCATGCATGTTATTTCCAAGTTTTATAGTTTTATGAAGTTAATAGAGGAAATTTAAGATTACCCTAGCAAATTTTTAAGTGTATAATGTAGACTCCGAGTGTCCTACACACTGTGACTCTGAGTGTCAAAATACCCCTTGACCCTCTTGGGATGAACTTAACCCTCTAACCCTTAACTGAGATTATCCATATTTAGTTTGGATAAATTTAATTAACCTAACCTTTTACCCCTTTTTACCCTTTTACCCTCGATCACCGATGATCACCCTGACCGTCGATGGTTAGGGTCCACCTCCTTAACCAAGAGCATGAAAATATACCCACTTTCATTTTATAAATATAAGTTTTCTAAATCTTGTCATGAGACATTGCATGGATGATTTATAGTTAGATAACCTAGTTAAACCTTCACTTCCACCTCTTACTTGTGCTTATAATAAGAGAGGAGTTGGAAGGTGAAGTCCATCTGCAATTATTATCAAGAGCTTTGTGCATCTAGGAGTTTATTTTTTGGAGGTCAATTGCCATCAATAATCTAAAATTCATATCAGAGAGATAACCTACCACTACCTCTCCACCAATTTCTTAGGTACTATTACTTTGTCAAGATCAAGTTAGATTCCACCAATAGGTCAAGCACCTCAACCACCCACCCAATCAACTTCTAGTAAGACAAGTACTTGTTTTTCACTATTAATTTACTTTATTTCCATTTCATAATCTACACAAGTCTTAACCATCTCTTGGAATCCATATTTTTGATCTTATCAATCAACCAAATTACCAACCCATATCCTCACACAGTAACCATTGATGGTTAACTCAACTGCTGATGGTTTATCCAACCACCGATGGTCACCTTGACCATCAATGGTCACATTAACTACCGATGATCAACCCAAACACTGATAGAAAGATAATTTCACCTACCTACATCCAACCAAACCCAATTCTCTATGTTCCTTCCTATTCATAGACCCCTTTCTAATTTTTTGAATCATACCCCAACTCCTTAGCACTAGTAGTAATCAGTTCAATAACTAATTTAATAATTTATAGCATATTTATTAGCAAGCATTTTTGTATTTAATTTTAGTACATTTTATTTATTGATAAAATTAATTTCCTTTCTATTTTTTGAACTTAATTATTTAATACTTGTGGATAGATAGCCCCTAAAGAAGCTCTTGCTGCTAAGATCCAGCTATCGCTAGGCAATCTACTCAACTATTTGTCTAAAAACAAGTTTGATTTAGTGCTATCTTATTTTTAGGTCATCCTCCCAAGACAAATAAGAACTCTTCATAATCTTCTAATTTCAATGTTCAATAATCAATTAGTTTTTTCAACCATACCAATACTTAGTTTCTTCTTTTTCCCTTTCTGAAATAATTAGCAAAAATTCCCTAAAACATTTTGTAATGTTTGACCATGATATGGAGGATTGAAAATATATCCAAACCATCATCAACTAGTTTTATGATGAGGATGATCTATTAATATAAAAACCTCCTATGAGCCCCATACCAATCCAACCACCAATAATACCTACCCAATGCTCACCTACTCCTCCACTCTCACCTAAGAGTGAAAGCAAATTTGACCAATCCTCTAGGTCAACCTTTCTTTATATACATACTATCAACATAGTCACAAGAGCACAACAAAAGGATAAGGGGAAGGTTAAGGTGTTCATTCCATAGATGTAACCCTCTTCAAACCCCCAACCAACCTACACCCAACCATCTTCATATTCTACTAAACCCAATGTGTCCATCTTAGGTGTTTCCTAATCTAACCCCTCATAATCCATCTAGAGAGTTATCCTCAAATATCTTCACCAGACCCCAATGAATATGATCCTGTATGAGTTTATCTCTACTTATCCCCATCACTTCTAATCAATAATTGATGCTTTATAATCCATTGAGGTCCAACATGAGGACCCCCCAACCTCTAGCTGCCTTTGTTGGTGCCCTTCAAATTTCTAACCTTGTTACCTTCAAGGAATCAAAAATACCTTATATCCATATTGAGGACCTATATCCCCCTCTCTTTATTACTACTTACATTAATCAAACCTACATCAAATGTTTCATGATTAATGGGGGAGCTAGCATTAACATCATTTCCTCCCACACCTACAACCAACTCAATTTGCTAGATAATGTCATGTCTGAATCCTCAACAATCCTTCATTCCTTCAATGATATCATGGAGAATACCTTAGGAAATGTCATCCTTCATATACATTTAGGACCCCTCATACTCCTCAAACTATTCTATGTTGTGGAAGGTGAATTCCAATACATCTTATTGGGATGAACCTGAATTCACTCCATGGGTTTCATTCCTTATACCCTCCATCATTGCATTAAATTTGATAATAAAGGCTATTTCATCACCATCCAAGCTAACCTAAGTCCCTTCTCTATATACAACATGACCTATCACCCCAATGATGTCCTCAAACCCCCATCCAACACACCCTCAGTAGCTAAAACCCAACCTTCAACCACCAAAGCGGATATCATATCTCCTTTTACCCATGAGGCATCCACTATTTATTCTATTCCTTTGGACCAAATACATACCATTAACCCTATGAAATCAATGTTCTATCACCTTTCACTAGGAGAGTATCACCTTTTATCACTTGATTCTTTCCCTATTCCTTATGAGTATGGGTAACTCACCAACCAGCTAAGATACAACCCCAATGTCAAAACTATTGTTCCCTTTGGACCTCCCATTGTTAAACTTGTTTTTTCTATGGGGGACTTGATAAATCCCTTGATGCTTCTATCACCTCTCTTCTACCTTGACCATTCACCACTAGTTTCTCTTACCTAGATAAACCAAACTTTACTAAGACATACCTTCATTGATGTTCTTAGAAAGGCTTCAGTCTTGGGTGATATGAGCATGGCCCACATGAATTGGTCACCATCAAGACTAGGAAGCCACATGAAAATAATGGATTTGGTTTTATCTTACTTAATAAGAAGAAATCTAAAAAACCTACCTTTACCATTGTTGAAGAAGATATCCCTTTCTCACCAACCTCACCTCCACTCGCATGTGAGGATGATGACATCATGCCACCTAAATTTGTTTTCATCAACATGATCAGCCTCAAACCCTTGACTTATCAAAAGGAAGGGGCAATTGTAACTATCATTTTGAAAAATTCCCAAATAGAGACTCCTGAAAGGAAGGGGTGATCATAACCACATATTATATGGTATTATAACTATGCTTCCATGTTCAATAATATATGTCTCATATATTATATTCTATGAATATGAGACTCTAATGGATAATTATAAAAATGATCCACTATTCATGCATGCTTTTATTGATCCAAATCCTATGTAATTTTACTTGACATTATGGTCAACAATGTTTATAGTAATAAACTTATGTACAATGCCATTATTTCCTATTAGAGGGTATACTCAATAAGACCTATTTCAAAAAACCATGTTTATTAATAGTTATAATGGTGTCACATAGAAACCTATCAGGTATATTACATTAATTACCAATTTAGGTATAATACCCTTGTAATATGGTTTTACATATTTTTAGACAATAAGTCATATGATATATTACTTGGACACCCTTAGATAGATAGAATGAGAGTTATCCCATCTAAAGTAAACCAATGAATTAAGTTTGTGCATGATAAAAAAAGGTCTTTAATAGTTGTGGCACAAATTATTAGTAATGAATTTGACATTAGCAACAAAAAAATGTATTACCCAAAATGATTCCTAAATATAAAATAATACAACTTCAAGTTGAAGCATCCATAATTACAATAGATAAAACTACATGTTTAGATTTATAACTTATACAATTTTAAATCCTAAAGTTACAACTCCTACAATTACACCACCAGAGTTACAATACCTACTCATCAACATCACATAAAAGTATTAACACAACCTCTTTCCTATGTTCATGCCAACACACCTAAAATGAGTAAACTAAACAATGAAACATTATAGCTAATACACTTACTTATTTTCAAGAGTTTTAATTGACTCCTATATCCCTTCACCATGATGAATCTACTAGAAATTATGATTTAGGTTACAATATAAATCTTGAACATAGTTTTTTTACTTCTAGTGACATATAAATACCCTTTTACATGGTCCATATTTTTAGAAATTTACATGGGATTTTTTATTATCATTTCTATCCTATCTCATGTGCTTGAAGGATATATTCTATTGTATATATCTTATTTTTCTCCTTTTTTAATATGTTATGCTTTTCATGTGCCTTATTTTGATTTTGGTTGAATAATACTTCATTATAGATTTAAATTGCTTCCTACCTTAATTTTATCCTTGCATCATAATTTTTATAGGTTTGAAATCTATGTTCTTTCCTAGGTTTGGATTGAAATTTTTACAACCCCTCAATTTATGTTACTTACTTTGTTTCAATGGCCCTTTCCCCTTTTGATTTTTGACCCCATTACAAGCACGTGTGGAATTTAAAATGATTAACACACACACACACACACACACACACACACACACACACACACACACACACACACACACACACACACACACACACACACACACACACACACACACACACACACACACACACACACACACACACACACACACACACACAAAGGACTTTTTTCCATAGCATGTTTTAAGTTTTGAGATAAGTTGTATGTTAATAGGAATCCTTCTCTTCTTTATTCTTCTCATTTTTTATTCTTGGATTGATTGATCACTAATTAATTCTTATTTTTTTCACACCTTAGTTTCCACCTTTCTTGGTCCATTCTAATAAAAAATCATAAGAATCATGAAAAAATATAAAGATTTAATTTTTATTTTCATTTATCTTTGTCGATTACAAACTGACACATTGATAAATATCATGCTTACCTACCTATGATAGATACATTATTATGTACATTATTTTCATGGTATTATTTGAGTTTTAAGATATATAGGTTACATATTATCATGGACTTATAAATGTTTTTTAGCTTCATCATGCCCACATTGAGGGGGGTGGGGGATTGGATTTTCATATTTGAAGCATGCATAGGGGAATATTTTTAGTGAATCTCATTTTATATCCTTACTAATTTTAAACTTCATATATAGATATAAATTTATTTATCTTACATATTTCATGCTACATTACATGGATATGATAATGTTCTATTTCTTACCCTATGATTCCTCGATTGTATGAATGTCTATGTTTGTGTGTGTTGCCTATCATATCTTGTCCCATATTATTCATAGAGGATACTCTATTCATCATGTTATCCCATTAATTTATTGTAGGTTAATTTATTTATTAATGGATATATATACTCTGTGTGGTTTCATTATTGTGTGTGATTACATTACATATACTATGTGATATCGATAAAGATTAAGGATGACTAAATGAATATTCAAATATATATAACTAGCATATTTTAGGCATTTATAGGTAAATATGGAAGACTATAGGTTATCAGGGGTCTAATGTGAAGGGAAAGTGTCTACAAAGATCTAAATGTACACAAATATTCTAAGTGCGGTAAGGCATGACAAAGACATGATAAAAATGAACTACACCAAAATTACATGTCTAAATAATTCTTCACTTTGATGTGTGTATCAAAGTAAAACATAAATTAAGTGAATACCTAATATTATCAGATATGAGTGGAAGGATGAATAATTTTTACTCTTATAATTAGTTCACTTATGCTCTAATGTCAACAAATTGAATATATGTGTAAGAAAATAAGAATGGCAACAAGTAGATCAATGTTCTAACAAATGGATAATTAATGTAACCAAAAAGAAATAGATGAACTAGGAATGAGATAAGGATAAAATACACTTTATAGTACATGATCCATGTTGTCACTCTTATAAATTTGGGATTGAAGATTCATAATGGAAATTTAAAATGGGATTCATTTGCTCATGGGAAAAACTCTAATTCTTGATTAGAGAAGTAGACATATAGAGATATATTTGATGACTCTTCTGATGTCTTTGTTAACTTTGTGAATTTTGTGATATAATATATAGTGAATGAATATTCTTGATAGATTCCACATTTTGAGATGACAAATTGTCCTAAATATCACTCACTTCAAAATAAAATGATTAAACATACCATGTGTAAAATACAAAAGTAATCTTAGTTATTTTAATCATTAATAGTAAATCTAAACACATGTATGTAACTAGAGAAAAATATCATAATGTAAATTTTGATAGGAATATTTGACCCATGTGAGGTTGTAATAGGAGAAGAGAGAGGCAAGTGGTATACCTTGATAGTCTCTATGAAGAGGGATAAATGATATTCCCTAATGTAGTAGTATGCCCCAAAATGGATAAGATATGACAATTAATGTATCATGTATGATAAATACAATGTGATTAGGTGTATGGACATGAGGCATGAGGGACCAAATTTATATAATAAATGTAGGATCAATGGGCACATGGGTGTAGGAAGATCCATGTAGGCAAGATAGGATAAATAAAGATCATGGACAAAGTATGGATATGATGCGCCTAATTGAAATAAGTAATGTGGTAATAGAACAAGAACATGATCCTGTAATGAACAATGGCATGACCTTATTATAGAGGTTATATAACTGATATAATAGTGTGGATTCTTTGACAACATAAGATATAATTAGTGAAACTAATGAACAATGTGATGGTTTGATGCCCCCAATTGATATATATACAAAATTCTAAGAATGTGTGAGTGTGATACCCCCATTGGAAATGAATATATATAAAATTATAGGAATGTGTGGGTATAATCCACTCAAAGATAGTGTGTATATGATAAATAATGGGAACAATAAATATCTTTATCATATAGTCATGTAGGAGGCATAACGTGTTTCCCAAAATGGAAATATATTAGTGATAAGATTAATAAGGAGGGAAAAATGATATGCCTTAGGTGGGAAAGATTGACACATACAATAATATTAGTATGTGTATACACATAATATTTTAAAAATTTTATCATTTATTTACACTTTTTCTCTTATAACAACCTATCGAGTTTCAATCTCTCTAAGTGCACACCTTAAAGGGTGCATGAAAAATGGGTGGACAAACTATTGATGCTTCATAATATTTTTATCTAAATCTATCACGTCTATATCCACTAAAACATACCACTTGATATCCTAAGCAATATTACTCCTAAATAAACCATAACTAGGCCAAGATCCATATTTTATAACTATATTAGTTTGGGTTGATGTAGTGTATTATGTTTTGACCAAAATTTAGGCTAGGTTGACCCGCGTCGATGTAATTTCAAAAGTCACAACTTATGCTTCACAACTAGGTCAGCGCAAGGTGGCCTAATTTTAGAGTAAATGATAAATTTTTGAGGCGAGATGATTTTTTCAGCTAAAATCATGGAAGGGTTTAGGGTTAACTCACCGCTGTAAATAATTTTTTTATTTCAGTCCAATAGAGAGGAACATTCATTTTCACACCATTATTACTCATAATTATGCTTTAATCTACATTTGAGAGAAGCCATTTCTTGGATCTTGTATTGGAGGGAAATAATTTATCTTATGGAGGCTTGGATGCAAATAGAATAAGTATTTTAGCTTAGATCCAATTTCAACCATTGTTCAAATCACCAGAAAAATCTTTATCAAATTACCATTGGCCAAGGGAGAAATTGAGGCTTGATAGGTTCTATTCAAGGTAAGTATTTATAATCTTAGCTCTTTTATTTAATAGATAAATATTGCATAATTAATACTTTTTAATGTATAACTCCTTATTTGAATCTCCTCTACACTTAAACTTAGAGTGGCTATAAGGTTATTCAAACTTGACACTTTACACCTTATGTAATATAGGCATCCATTTTCTTATCATGATTCCTTACCCCTTTTAGTTGTGTTTTAACCATCCCTTTATTTGTGTTTCAATATTTGACAACACTATATTACATCAATTCCATTATTATTAATAGAACTAATTAGGGTTATTTCATTATATTGATTTCTTAGAGGCTTTGGAACCCTCTCCATTGATGTTGTGTGATAAGTGTTCCTATAGCTAGGTTTAATAGATCTAATTGGTCATGGACCAATATAACTAAGTATTTAATAGGTTTTAGTTGATTTACATTCTTTGAGTTTGGATCTATTAGGCATGATAAATTTTAGGTCTATCTTAATTAATTGCATAAATTTTGGTGAACCCAATATGAACTTACCATTGATTTTTACTCATTCAGAAAAATATATCCATGGGGGTTGATATAGATTTATTTTTCTATGTTTTATTTAGACTAAATCTACGTGAGTTGATCAAATTTAACTTATGTCCATTGGCAGTAAAAACTACATCAGTTCAGGCCAATAACATTTTAATTCTCTATCTTTCTCAACAAGTTTCATCAACATAGGTTGATCTAGTTTAATTTCATACATTTAATTGTTAACCAATTATATTGACCAGGTACAATATAATTTTATCAATCATTTATTTTTATATAATTTTTATATTTATTATAAACTACATCAACCCAAGTTGATCCAGTTTAATTGATATATGTTTTTATAGGAAAATACATCGATGCAAGTCAACCTAGTCTAATTATTGTGCATCTTCACATG
Source organism: Torreya grandis (assembly GCA_037957365.1). Taxonomy (NCBI): domain Eukaryota; kingdom Viridiplantae; phylum Streptophyta; class Pinopsida; order Cupressales; family Taxaceae; genus Torreya; species Torreya grandis. Next base: position 2,333,510 of record JARHVA010002678.1, read on the forward strand.
AAACTACATGAATATAGCTTTATACAATGTTAATTTTATGTTTTTATAGAAGGATACCATGAATTAAGATGATTCAATTTTCACACTTAGATATGCATCATCTTCAATCACCCAACTACATCGACCCAATATAGTCTAATTCTATTTTCCATGTATTTTTATACCAACTATATCTACCCAGATCGATATATTTATATTCATATTTATAGTCAATTTCATTAATAAAATTAGTTCAACTCTATATTTAAAAATTTACATTCTACAAAATAAATTCTTACATAATTAGCTATACTGACCTAGTTTGATATAGTTACAAAATTATTTTATTTTGTATTAAAATTGCATTGACCCTAGTCAATATTTTTCTATTTTCACATTTTCTATTAGTAAAATACATTGGCCTAGTTTGACCTATTTTAATCTACGTATTTTCAACTATTTTTTACATAGACTTTATATACTAGCATCAATACATATATGTAGTGTCTGAACAACTACATTGGCCTATAAATATAGTTCTATATGTTCTCATTTTCTACATAAATAAGGTAAATTAAATTTAATTTTTAATAATTAATAAAAAATTTAATTTCATGTTGATTTTATATTTATTTCCATTTAATAAAATCTATAAATTATTTTTTTACATTTTTGTCTTTTTGATTGTCTTTCCTTAGAAACTATGTTTTGACAGTTTTCAAACTACTTAACTATTATCGTGAAGGGATGCATAGTGTTTTGTTTATAATTGTTGTCTATTGTTCACAAACATCATGGCATGAATGTCTTGCCCCAATAATCATATCCATATTATAGAGCTAAACATGACATTTAGTTTTCACATACCTCAATATTTAGGAAATGCCTAGGATTCCTTTTTTTTTTTTATTAAACCTTAGGAAACACACCATTCATCTAATTCTATTGTGCATCAGTTAGTGGTCATCACTAAGAATTTAATCTCAAATTAATTTTGAAACTGTGTTTAATGGGATATCAAAATAATGCTTCCTCCATAGTCAGTGCTTTGAAATATTAGGCCAAAACTATCCAACATACAAGCATCTTTGAGAGCCTAAAAATTAGTCACATTCTTTGAGCACATCTACCCAATCTTCATTTTAGATAAAATTTAAAATTGAAATTTGATGTTTGCCTAATCTATTATGTATTTTAGGATATATCTAGCAACATCATTATAGTTATGAACTATTTGTTAGGACTACATTGACTAATGATGATATAGTTGTCTATGTGTAAATAAAACATCAACCAAGTTTGATATAGTATATTATTTCACCTTTATTATTATATAATTATATTGACTAGACTCAATATAACACATTTATTATTTTTGGTAAAGTTTTTAGACATGACTACATTGACTAGGCTCGATAGAATTTTATCCTAATATTCTTAGTCTATGTAACTACATCAGCCTAGGATGACCCAATATATTTTTATAGCCACCATATTCACAATATTTTTCTTATAATCCATATAATTAACCCTATATATTTCATTAACATCATTTTTTACACAACTACTATATCATGTTAGGTTGACATTGTTCATTTATTGTAATTAGTCACATCTTCTATCAATTATCCAATTTAATCAACATAATGAAAACAACTATCAAAATATTCCTTGATAATCTTATCCCATTCATGTTTTACATGGGTTACTCTTTATCACTTGGTTTACCAACCAATGAAGATCACACTTTAGGGTGAAACTACTCCCAATAACCATCTAGATCTATTGATTGTAACATGATGTATATCACTCAGAATGATGACTTAAATGATTGACATATATTCAAAAACCTAGATGAAAATACAATTTATACCCATAAAATAAATGGTAATTTATCCAAACTTCCTTAATTCACCACTAGATAAATTGATACTAACCTCATAAACCTCCCTCTAGGGAATCCTCCTATCACTAATCTAGGGAATGCCCCTCTTGCCAATATTGAGACTCACCCCTCCTAATAATCAAAATACACCTATTGATACAACTTATATTATTTCACAAATGATTCAACAAACAAATGTTATGCAAACAAATAACAAATCCCAAATGCAAAATCATATCTTGAAAATGACAAGTCAACCTCCCATCATCTTGCCTCAACATAATTTTGTTCTCCATCCTCTTAGATTTTCTAATGAGAACAATGTTCCTCAACATATCATGCATAAAAAAAATCTCCAACATCTTAAAAATGAACCTTTATCTCCCTTTATTATATCTATAGACATTTGAAACATTTGTTCAACTATTACATATGATAAGACTAAGGATCCAACTATTTCTATTAAATATTTTGGTAATTTTTACAATGAATGGGTCCAAAATAATACCTTCACTAATACTAAAATTCTTGTCAAAATATTTACATGAGATGCTTTGTAATGGTATAAACAAATCCATCAACATTCCATTTTATAAATAAAATATTTAGTCAATGTTTTAGTTAAGGAATTTCAACACACTAATCTTCTTGAAAATAGCCTTAGCCATTTCATAAAAGTTAATCAATTACTTAACGAATCCAATCACATTTATCAAATGATGGAAATATTTATCTCATAAAAAATATCATAACATGCTTGATGATAATATTTAAAATCTTTATCACTACCTTAAATCTTTATCTTCCATAAAAGGTCCAAATTTTCTCGCCAAACTTTAGAAGATGCTTTTGATCAAGCCAATTTTTTTTTTATTGTGACTCAATTTGAAACTTCTCATAGTCTCATCAAGGATTATTTAAAAAATTTTACCAATTCAATAACCATAACTAATTAAAAGCCTCTTCAAACTAAAATAGGAGAAAACTAATCATATATTCAAACTCCCTCCCACCTACCCTTGAATGTGTTAGAAATGAGTAAGTGATTACCTCCATATGAACCTTTCATTCAAACTACCACCACTCTTCCGTCATGGTATGATCCTAAAAACATTGTTTGGTTCCATGTTTAAATTTATCATTCTCATGAAACATATCCTTCTCTTAAAAAAATTATAGTTTACTTCATGTTAGGAGGTTCTTTCAATCATTATTCTATGATAAAGGCTCATAATGTTGAATATCTTAAAGATTCTCAAAAGATATTTTTTTCTAAATCTACCAATAAACAATATCAAAAATATTCTTTCAATCCCAATATATGACATATAAATGAAAATTTTGACTTATTGATGTTAAATATGATCAATATTTTACTAACTCTTAGTATGTGAACATGGCTAAAGTCAATTATCATCATAAAATCACTCAAAAAGATCCTATCAGCATAACCAAAAAGTCCTCCACCAAGGAACAACTTATAAGAGATACTAAAACTACTCCATCATATTTATAGCCACCCAATAGTGATTATCCATCCCCACACATGGAAAATCAACCTATTTCCACTATTCATACAAAGAACATTTATAATTAACCTAAGCCTCATGCTGATTCCTCTTCCAAACCTCAATTAAACTTTTTAGATGAACTTAACTCTATGACTTGTAAAATTTCACTCATAAAATTATTCAGAACTTATACTTATCATCGTAAGTTCCTTATGAAATAATATTAAGACATTGAATAAAACCCATCTAATGATTCGAAGGTACCTATTTTACCTTCTAAGAGTCCTTTGCCCAAAAAAGTTCACGTTATCAAAAAAATATGTTCCTTCACAAAACCCACCACATAATTTCTTGAAGATGATATGATTAAGGATGAAATTATTTTTTGAGATGATGATCCACCAATCTTTAGAAATTTTGGAATCAACAATACCTTAATTAGAAAAGTCTTAGTAGATGAAGGTTCAAGAGTTAATGTTTTCTCTCTTTGGCTTATCCAAAAAACTAGATACTCTAAAGAAAACTATTGACCAAATTTGAGATTTAGTCAAATTGGATCAACCCATACATCTCTAAATTTTTTATAAGTTTCCATATGTCCCATAGGGGTCTCATATGTGTCTAGATATCTCACTTATCCTTAGCTTAGCCTTGGTCTAAGTCCATATTCCTTTACGAGTCTAGTCAACCAGGATCAACCTTAGTCAAACATGATAAAAAGGTCCAAATTATCTTGAAAAAATGCTAATGTGGTAATTTAGGTGTTCTAAGGTGTGTCTAAGTCATAAATTTGTCCTTCACCATGTTTCATATGCAAATGGTGCCTTTTGGTCATATTTCTAGCTCATTAAATGACTTGTACGATTAATCAAGGAATCATATTTGTCACCAAGGGAGATTTAAATGTGAATGGGGTTAGAACATTTCAATAATTAGTTAGATTTAGTTCAAGAAATAGTATTATGCATAAAGAGGTATGTTTTCCTTGAAAATAGGCCCTTATTGGCACTTGTACAAACTAGGGAAGTCCACTTTCAGCTAAAAACATGGGTAACATGTATTATCAACTTCATATGATCTATACCATGCCTTTTTTCAGAGAAAAGGTCATAAATTTAAAATTTTGCTTCTTTTGCTTCTTTTAACCTTCACAAGCTAAGAAATGTCAACGTTGATTTCTTAGTGTGCGTTGTACAGGTTGATTTGGGATGAATGCTCTTGGGGGTTAAAATTAACCTAAGTCTAATTAAAACTCATGGCAAGAAGTCTGAGTTTCATGTTCCCTCCTTTATGAACCATCACTAAGACCTTAGGTAGCTTTTTATGCTTCTTCCTCTAAGAGGGGTCACTATTTGAGATACCTTTAGAATTCTTTGTTTTGTTTTGACAACTTTGATGGTTTAATATGTTTTCTAGGACATCCCCATAGGTTTTCTCATCATATTATCAATTTTGGAGACCTCAAGAAATAAATAAGCATCTTCTAAGCTTGTTTGGGTTTGTCATTGTCTATTATTTTCATCTATAGGCACCTTGAAGATGGTTTCCACATAGAATATGGTGTTTTGAGGTTGTTTTGAAAGTTTTATTAATGGAAGCTATCCATGTGAGGGATAAAAATTACATTTTAGGTGGTTTGAGAGCCTTACCCTTGCATTTTCTTTCTCCTTCTATGCTTCTACCTACACATGGTCAAAACCTTCACCTACAGGCCCTGATGACATCATGCTAATGTTGGGAGAGATGTACTTGTACTCTAATTTATTAACATTGTCTAATATGCATAAACATGCCTAATAGAGCCTTTCCTAGGCTTGTTTTGGTCTTATATCATCTTCAATACCAAGCATACAGTCAAATGCATACCTACATGTGACATCAATAGGGTTTGAAGGTTTATACAAAGGTATTTCATAAGGTCGAGCCCTTATGAGGTTTATGAGGCAAGTTGATGGATTAGAAAACATGATTAATACCCTTAAAAACTCACTAGGTGTTAGATAAGCATCCCAATAAAGATTTCTAAGTTTTAGGACCATTTTCCCAAAAATGATAAAACAAAGGACTTGTTGGTTTTATGAGTAACATATACCATAGTCTCAAGATCCCTTTGATGCTCCTAATTATTTGGCCTTATATCCGTTAGAATGGATAATTAATGTCACCTTAAGGAAATAATTCCAACTATAAGAACATGGAATGAATGAATATAATAGCTTAAGGAGACAAGATGAAATAAAATATAATAAAACATGTCAGGATAGAATATTGAACATGCCATGACCACCTATAGGCCTCCATTCAAGCATGAAAGGTTAACCTACAAGGGTTAGATAGGTTAAATAAGAGGAATAAATGTTTTGTACATATTTGGTGTGGTATAGTATATTTTAAGTGACTATTCAATGTTTATACAATGTGGGGATATCCAAGGTGAGTTCAATAAATATTTTCTCATGGTAATCATCCAAATTAACCCCTATTTTTAGCACCTACAACTGGGTAAAAACATGGTACCTCAGTCTAAGAAAGAATCAAGCAAGATAGACAATGTTTGAGATTTAATGGAATAGATATGGGAACTATAAATAAAACACACATTGATTAACCCCAAAGGGTGTTTGGAATATTTGGTACATACCATGACAAGGTAAAAGGGATACCCTATGACAACCTATAGGTAGGGGTTAAGAAAGAGTGTCTAAATTTTGAACTAGTATGAAATACAATAAATATTATGGCATTATTAAGGGAGGTAAAACTATAAGAAGTAATTTTATGGAATTATAAGGTCTCAATGGGTTATAATAAAATGATATGAGCTTCATGAGATCTATAAAGGACAAACACACCTACATGCAAGGGTAGAAGTACAACATATCAGTCAGGTAGACAGTGAATAGGAAGGTTGATACTAGAATGATGCCTTAAGCTTTGAAAGGGGATGATAGTAAAAATAGGTAAATTTAAAAATAAGGAGGTTCATTTATAAATATACACATATTTTTTAAATATCATTAAATACCAATAAACACCTATAAACAAGACTATATCGATCAAGGTAGGGCCTAGACAAGCTAAGGCTACAATATGGTATAAACCCTCTATGAGTGAAAATAAAATGTGAGTGAATTAATTAGGATAAATTATGGTATAATGGATGTAATATTATGCTTAATAACATCCCAATATTCCCAAACATCTTTCTCACTTGGCAAATAGACTACAATTCATACAAGTAAGCTAGGAAACCCTTGGTTCAAAGGGTAAGCATAAGGAATCCACTAAGGAGAAGGGTTTTGGACGGTTTATAAAGATACATGAGCACAAATTAAAGGTGATAAACATGTATATGCATATTATAAACATGAAATTTGTTTGTAAAGGTTACCTACAGGTGTATTTACACAAGAATGCAAGAAAATAGGGTTTTTATCCCCCTTTTTAGATAAGTTTAGTTGGTTAGGTGCCTAAATGAGGGAGTATGACCATATAATTTGGTATAAAGACTCATTAAGAAATTATAAAACTCAAAAAAATCTCATTATTCCATAGGGAATAGGGCTATATCTCTCTATTTTGTTTGAGAGATTAGCCACTCATGAAAATCAAAACTTTGGTCTACCAAGCAAAAGATGGAAAAATGAGTGAATGATCTAATATGAGTAATTGGTATTTTAAATAAAAATTTGGTGATGTGTATAGAAGGTTAAATAAATATTAATAACACTCACACAAGGTCCAATCACTTAGAATGACCTGATTGTGCATGCATACAGTCCAATTTGGCATGGTTCCACTAGGCCAAGTTGGCAAAAGAGAGGAAAGTGATGAAAGTAATGTTGGAGAGGTTGTGTTATGTATTTATAAGAATAAATAAAGTGTGATAATAAAAAATATACCATATTAATCATGTTATATAATCCCAATTGGTTCAAAATTGTAGAGGATATGTTAAACCCACTAGGCTTCCAAGAGATGTAGAATCATGTTGAGGTCTATCTTCATTTCTAACCCTTGGAATGATATTTGGTTGATTGAAACATGAATTTAAGATTTAAATATACATTTTTTTATCTCTTTGAGTGTATATAAACCTATATGAGATCAATTTATAACCTTGACATAGTCCAAGCATGCAAAATGAGAAGAAAATAAGCTTGATGGGTGTTTCCAAATACTCATATATTTTCTAAGGATATGAATGGGAACTAGAGGGAATTATGGAATTTATTAGGTCCCATTGGAATAAATATTGTGGAATTTGGAGGTAGGTTCAATGTCCAAATTTTATGAACAAAGCTTAACCTAGAACTACCTAAAACCCTATTGAAACCTTAGTTATGACCCGACAAGGAAAATGAGCTTGGAGAGAAACCCTAATGGAATAGTTTTGAAAGTAAAAATATTGGATCATAGAGAGGAATCACTCAATCTCTCACACATGCAAGGATATGTACAATATATATAGATAATAGGCAAAATATGGTTTTTCTCACCTTCTTTTGTGTTTTACAAGGTCTATGATGTTTTAGAAGGTGAAATAAAGTTTTATTGGAATATAAAGACATATTATAACTATTTATAGTCATTTAATTCTATGTAAAAGTTTTTTAAGTGTCTAAACTAAAGCTCTCCTTGTAGTTAGTCAAAATTGGCATGGTGCACACAAGGGTGAAAAGTGTGGAAGGCTCAATTAGATGTCTTTTTAAGGTGAATTTTAGAGGTATAAGGCCATGGATAAGATTAATATGTGTCATTAACTCCATCCCATGTATTTTAATGGTAAAATAAAAATTATTTTCAGACCAAGTGTGAGTGGTGACTGATACAAGGAGTTTTAAGACTATAGACAATGATTATTTCATTCAAGGAGTTTAAAAAAGTGTAGAAATGAAACCAATGGATGTAATTTCATGAATTAAGGAATTAACTCTCATCCCAATCATAAAAATTGTCCCTAGTTAGTGGTGGGATGTTCAAATAGATTCAAATTATGAGGGTAGTTTTTTGTGCAAGGATTGAAAGTTTTATGCCACTTTTCACAAATCTCATGACTTTTGTGCACAATTGGACCTCATTAATTTTCATGGTTCAGATAATAAATTTTTATCATGCAAATGTTAACTCATTTTGGAATGTTGAAACATGTCCAAGTGACCTTTGAACTTCCTTTGCTTTGCCTCTCTCTCAAAAGCTATAAATATAGACTCTTTTGCATTTTTTTGGTAGCCTCTGTTGGTTAATGGGGAAAATATGGCCAAATTTGTACTTTAAATACTATTTAATAAATATAAAATTGATTTTTACACTCACATTATGTACTATTGAGTTTTTATTGTAATCTTGTTGATCTTGTCTAGTGAAAGATCTTCTTTTCTAGCATGTTACTCTTGATTGTCTACCAATTTGTAGAAAGGGTATTATTACAGGTCCTTATTAGTATTCCTTCCTAAGTGTATATGTGTATTATAAGTTTTTATGAATTTATCCCTTCATTGAATCATCCATTACCCTCCTAAGTATTAAATACCTTCTTGAAACTAACATATGAAACAATGATCTGACAATGCATCCTAAGTTGTGAGTTTTATTTGAGAGAGGATTTGTTTGTCTTTAAGTAGTAGATATTTAGTCAAGTGGAAGGATATTAAAAATTATTTAATCATATTTTTTTGGTTTTCTTAGTTGTTTTCCTAATCCCTTTTCATCCACAAGTTGATAGGCAAAGAAGAGCTTCAAAGAGTTCATCAAGGGAACTATCCCTTCTAGAGATTCATCTCTCAACATTATCACTCATAGAAAGAGGGATGTATCCATTATGCCACTTGGATGAGGATATATAGGAATCTCCTTAGGTTTTTTAATCTAAGTGTCAACAATTTTTGGCATGCCTGGTGGGACTCTAAGTCCTAGAAGATTGTCTAAGATTGGTGTTGGTCTTGGCATAGTTGTAGTTACAAGAGCATCTACATTCAGTACCTAGTGACTCCATTAAAGTTTTTATCTCTTTGGTTGATTAGTAGTTCCTAATTTACGTGACAAAGGTGACCACTAGGTTTTTTTATAAAGGTTTTCCTTTTGAGTTTGTGTAATTACCCTTATATTCTGCTAGAAGGTTTAGGTTTGTGAACACCCATCCTTATTCAAGAGAGTTTGTGTTTAAGAAGTCCAAGTTCTTATTGATTTTAGCTCATAATACACTTAAATCACACTCCAATATGTAGAGGCCTTTCCCTTTTATGTATTTTATTAGGTCATTTCCATTAAACCTTCCCCAATATGAGCAAATTCTAAAAGTAACCCTTAAGAGTGTTCCATCCTTTAGTGGAGAAGGTCCTATCACTCCTATTGAGCATATTAAGGATATGGAAATTTTTTGTAACATTCATAACATTACTCAATATAATGTTTCTATTATATTTATAGCATTATCTTTCAAAGGGAAAGCCTTAGATTGGTATGGGGCTTTACATCACAACTCTATTGCTACATGAGATGAGCTAGGAGAACTTTTGCCTAAGAGGTTTGAAGAGAAAAGTGATCACCTATCACTACTTGAGAAACTAACCACTATTAAGAGGGCACAACAAGAATTTATGCAATATTTTAACACTAGGTTTCAAAAGACATGGGATATAATCCTAGCTCTTGTGAGGCCTACTTCAAATTATACCTTCTTGTATTATTTAAGGGCATTGAATAGTGACATTGCAATGATGATTCAATCTATGGGTGGGAATATATTCCCTGCTGCTTATGACATAACCATCAATGTTGAGAATTTGATTTTCCAAGTAGGAAAAATAGATCCTAGACCACCAATGTTAATATTCCCTAATTTGTAACCTCCTAGCCAAGTTGTATTTCCCACTTTAGTTCCTTTGCCTAGTCAAGAAAGGTCTGCTATTTCTCCTCAAAATAAGATCCATGGAGTTGTAAAATTTCTCCAAAATGTCATTAATGATTTGGTTTCCCTCAAAAGTCAATTATTCCAAGGTTATAGGCCATACCAACCCTATAATTAGTTTGGGTAAACCAATAGACCTCATTTTTAAAACAACATGTAAGGACAATGTCAAATCACCCATGTTAGGCCTTATAAAAGATATAATACTAATTCTCCTTCATCCTATAAATATATTATTCCTATTGAAATAAATTGGTTTAAAATAACCATGCTATCCATATGTTGAGAAAAACCAAGAGCAAGTTACTTATGCAAATGATATGTAGAACCAAACCATGGCAATGCAAGGAAATTAATATTTCCAAGTTTCAAGAATAAAGGACCAATGCAAGGTGGGGTGGATAATGGTAAAAAAAAATATGACTCTACCCTCTTAAATCATTTGGAGGGGGAGTTTTTTGCTATCAATCACTTGGGGAATACAAGTAATATGAATACTAGTGTTGCCTCTAACACTAGGTCTAAGAAAAGGGCTGTTGAAGAGACACAAGGAGCAGCTCAAGGACCTATTTTGGTCCCCACTTCATCTCCAATGTTAAGTGAGTCAAATTTATATCCTATATTTCAATAAATTAAAAAGTTTTATAATGTGAAGATAGTTCCTATTCACCCTTCTTCTCATCCTACACTACAAGGAGCTAGTGTTCCTAAGGAGCCCCCAAAGGTGAACAATTCTTCCATTAATTTTGTAGGCCAGATGAAGAAGCTACACATAAACATATAATTATGGAATCTTTGAAAATACCAAGGTAGAAATAGATGCTCCAAAAATAATTTCAAGGATTGAGTAAGCAAGTGGGCTCATATAAGAATGAAAATGTTGTCCTAGTTAATGGAACTCAACCTATAGATGGTCAAGTGAAAAAGAATGAAAAAAATCCTCCTTTATACCTATCTCTAATCATTGGTGATTTCTTGGTTTATAATTTCATCATAGATAATGGGGCTAGAACTTTAGTTATGCCCAAGTGTATAGCGGATAAACTAGGCCTCAAATATGAACTAATGACTAAGGGAGTCTTACAATTAGATGGATCACTAGCCAAGACTTCATGGGTATTTAAATATATGAATTTGATCCTTCATGCTTTTACTACCTTTTTTATTCCTCATGATGTGGTTGTGGTAAATTTACCTCCATACTTTTCCCTTTTCTTATCAAGAGAATTTATAGCTAAGATAGGTGGATGCAACCAATTGGTTTTACATGGTGTTTAAGACAAAGTATGGCACTAAGGTGGAGATTGAATAATAACCTATTCATCATAGTCACTTGGAGAATTACACACCTAAATTGGAAATTTCAACTATGCCATCATTGATGAAGAATAAATCCACATTGACCAATCTCCAAAATATTTCCTTGAAAGAGTTTTTGATTTGTACTTAAATGAATAGGGTGATAAGCATTATGAGCATGATCCTTACAAGTTCATAGAGGAAGCTTCTCTTGGGGTGTATTTTATGAATGAGGATAACTCTTTCATACCAACCTTAGTGAAGCCAAGTGAGAATGTGAATGGTTTATGACAACTTTTCTTTGATGGGTCAAGAAATAAGATTGGGGTAGGTGGTAGAGAAATGTTAGTTTCACCTTATAAAGAAAGGTAATATTCAACTTTTAGATTTAAACTCTCATGTACTTGTAATGTGGAATAATATGAGGACCTTATTCATGTCTTTGAATGGGAAAGGAAAAGAGGTGTCAAAGAGTTTCAAGTGTTTGGTGATAGTGAGTTAATTGTTAATCAAGTGAGAGGGTAGAATTTGACCAAGAACTCTTTGCTTAAGTCCTATAAGCATAGAGTATGGGATATTGTGAAAGATTTCCAAGATTTCAACATCACATCTATTCCAAGAGAGTAAAACAAACATGCTAATAGGTTGGCAGCTATTGGATCTCAATTTGATGTTCCAAAAGGTATAAAAGAGGATAAGAACCAACCTCATCTAAAGATGATTGTAAGGCCCTCCATACTAGATAATGTCACTAATTGACAAGTGTTTGATAGTGACCAAAAAATAGATCTATTTCTACAAGAGGAGGCTGATTTTTCTTCTAAAAATCAGTCCAAACTACAACAGTAATATGGAGAGAAGATTATACAATTGAGATCCAACAAGCTTCCTAAAGGCCTAGTACTCTTGAGAGCATATTCAATGAGGATGACCAAATAAATAAAGAGAAGTTAAGCATGTCTACCAAAAAAGATAACTATGATAAGGTATAAATATTTAAGGATAAGTTACTTGCACTTGGAAAAGTATGTACTAGTCAAGAGAAACATGCTTTCATTGAGTTATGCAAGGAGTTTAGTGATGTCTTTGCATGGGAGTATAGTGATTTGAAGGGTTTTGATCCAAGCCTAGATCAACACATCATATATCTAGATGAAAATTCCAAGCCTATTAAGAAAATACAAATGCCAATCAATCCTAATATTGAACCCCTTATGAAGAAAGATCTCACTGAGTTGATTGAGTCTAAAATCATCTTTCCTATCAAGCATTCATCTTGGTTGGCCAACTTAGTCCTTATTAGAAAGCAGAATTGGGAGATAAAGTTGTGTTTTGAATTTAGGGACTTGAATAGAATTTCCTTGAAGGACCATTATCCCCTCCCTTCAATGGAACAAATATTTCAAGTTGTGGTATGTAGTGAGAGGTTTTCTCTCCTTGATGGGTATTCTAGGTACAATCAAATTTTGGTGAAGGAAAGTGACCAATATAAGATAGCCTTTATTAATAAATGGGGTACATATGATTATATAAAGATGCATTTAGGATTTTCTAATACTGGAACTACTTTTAAACGTGTAATAGATATGGATTTTCAAGGACTAATCAATGATATTATGTTGGTGTATCTTGATTATATAACAGTTTTTTCCAAGGATGTAAATGATCACTTGAATCACATAAGGCATATTTTTGAAAGGTGTAGAGAGTTTAGGATATATATAAATATAAATAAATGTGTTTTTCATATCCATGAAGATAAAATCTTAAGAGACAATGCCTCTAAGAAGGGCTTATCCATTGATCCTAAAAGGGTAAGTGTCATCTTGGCATTGTCTTTGCCTAAACATAAGAAAGGTTTGAAAAGTTTATTAGGTAAAATAAATTTCATAAGGAGATTCATTCTTGATTTTTATAACTTGGTTAAGCCTCTAACCTCTATGCTAAGTACGGATGAAGTGTTCACTTGGACAAGAAGGAGGAAGGAAATTTTTGAAGAGATCAAACAAGCCATTTCCCAAGATCCTACTCTTGCAAGTCCTAATTTATCCAAATATTTCAACTTGTATACCTTTGGGAATGAAGAGGTAATCTTTGCCATGCTTACTCAAGCATATAATGAAAATTTAGAGAAACCTATTACCTTCTTTAGTCAAGGTTTATAAGGCTATGAGGTAAGATACACCTATGTTGAGAAGCAAGTACTTTCAGTTATTAGAAGCCTAAAGAAATTTAATTATATGTTATATAATAACATGATTCACATATTTTTACCTCATCCTAGTGTCAAAAAATGTATCTTGAGAAAGGATTTGAATGAGAAGAGGGCAGGTTGGATCACAAAAGTGATGGAATATGATGTGGAAATCAAGACAACCAAGCTAGTGAAAGGAAAAGGGTTATGTGAGCATCTTGCTTCAGACTTGAAGGAGCCAAAAAAGGTTTTTTTGGAACTCATGATGACCCTATGGTAGCTACATATTCACCCATGAGGATTTAGAGACACAAGAAATTATTCATTTTCTTCAAACTAGTGAGTGTCCACAAGGTCTTGATAGAGTTAAAAGAAGGTACTTTAGATTGCAATCTATTCCTTCTATACTTGTTAATGGAGTTCTATTTAGGAAGGACTTCTCAGGTTTGTTATTGAGGTGCATCAATTTAGATCAAATTGACAAAGTAATATTTGAGTTTCATGATGGACTAGCTGGTGGTCATTTTGCTCTAAGAACCACAACTGTTAGGATTATGAGGGCTGGATAATTTTGGCCTAGCTTATTCAAAGACACTCATGATTGGGTAAGAAAATGCCAAAAGTGTGCTCTCTTTGATGTCAAATAAAAGATTTTTGCCTTTCCTCTTCATCAAATTCAAGTTGATGCACCATTTATGCAATGGGGTTTGGATTTCATAGGCCTAATCAATCCACCTTCTAGTGTTAGTCATAAGTGGGTGTTGACTGCTATAGATTAATTTACAAGATGGGTGGAGGATATATCTCTTAAAGAGGCAAATGAAAGCTTAGTCTTTGAATTATATGAAGGTATAGTAACAAATTTTGGGGCTCCTTAAAAAATAATATTAGATAATGTATTGGATTTTCTTGGAACAAGGAAGCATGACATCTATATCAGTACCTCCTCCAACTATTATCCCCAAGGGAATGGAATAGCTAAGTCTACAAACAAGAATCTAATTAGGATCATAAAGAGGATAATGGAGGAGAACCAAAGGACTTGGCATTCCAAGTTGAAGATAGCCCTTTGGGCTACCCAAAAAGGGGCAATTAGAAACTCACCATACACACTTGTTTATGGAACATAAGATAAACTACCTCTTTCACATGAGTTACCAGCTTTGGACCTCACTTATCAGCTACAATTGATGGAGAATGAAAGCATGAAATTTAGGTTATGTGAGTTGATGAAGCTTGAGGAGATAAAAGATCAAGCTATGAAAACTATGAGAGCTCACCAAGAACAAACCAAGAAATATTTTGATAAGAAATACATGCCAAAAAGTTTCAAGGAATGAGACATTGTTTTAATGTGGGATGAAGATAGGGCCAAGCCTAGAAGACAAACAAAGTTTGATGCTTTATGGATTGGCCCATATCTGATCACATAATGTAAGCAACACAATGCTTTACAAATATCAAGGTTGGATGGAGAGGAGATTCATATCCCATTCAATGTAATATATCTCAAATATTTTTACTAAGGTTCTCCTCTCTCATTGTACATAGTTTCTTGTTTTCCTTGTGTTCCATTAGTGCTTAGGCACAAGTGTGAGTTTTGTCTTGTATCTCACCTTATTTTGTTTTTTTCTTGGTCTTGATTTGTTGGTGTATTGTGTTTGTTTTTTCAAAGTCCTTTCTAGTTTCTCCAAGAATCCATTGACTCCATTGGCCCTTAGTAGGATAAGGCTACTGGTCCTTAACATAGGTATGCATGTTACCCCTAGGAATTACCAAAAGTGTTGACAAAATTTGAATTTTAGTTAAATTGGGTCAACCCATACATCTCTAAACTTTTTATAAGTTTCCATATGTCCTATAGGGTTCTCATATGTGTCTAGATATCTCACTTATCCTCAGCCTAGCCTTGGTCTAAGTCCATCTTCCTTATACTAGTTTAGTCAACCAAAGTCAACCAAGGTCAACCTTGGTAAAATATAAAAATTATCTTGAAAATATCCTAATGTGGTCATTTAGGTTTTCTAAGGTGTGTCCAAGTCATAAATTTATCCTTCACCATGTTTCATATGCAAAAGGAGCCTTTTGGTCATATTTCTAGCTCATTAAATGACTTGTACCATTATTTAAGGAAGAATATTTGTCACCAAGGGAGATTTAATGTGAATGGGGTCATAACATGTTAGTAATCAGTTATAATCAGTCAAATAAATATTTTTATGTAGAAATATGTAGTTTTTCCTTGAAAATAAGCCCTTATTGGCACTTGTACAGACTTGGGAAGTCCAATTTTAGATATAAAATGTGGGTAAAGTGTATTTTAAACTTCCTATGATATTTACCATGATTTTTTTTAGAGATAAGGTCATAAATTTCAAATTTTTCTTATTTTCTTTCTTTTAGCCTTCACAAGCCAAGAAGGGTCAATTTTGCATGCTTGGTGTGAGCCATACAAGTGAGTTGGGATGAATGCTATTAGGGGTTGAAATTACCCTGAGTATAATTCAAATTAATGGAAAGAAGTATAATTTTCATGGTCTCTCATTTATGAACCATCATTAAGACGTCAAGCCAATTTTTATGCTTCTTCATCTAAGAGGGGTCACTGTTTGAAATAGTTTCAAAATTATTTATTTTGTTTTGACAATTTTTATGGTTTCACATGTTTATAGGACATCCCCAAAATTTTTACCATCATATTCTCAATTTTTGATACCTCAATAAATTAATAAACCTCTTCTAGGCTTGTTTGGGTTTACTATTGTCTACTCTTTTCATCTACAGGTGCTTTGAAGATGTTTTCCACATAGAGGAAGGCGTTTTAAGGTTTTTATTTCAAAGTGTTATTAATGGAAATTATCCATGTGAGGGATAAAAATTTAATTTGAGGTGGTTTGAGAGCCTTACCCCTATATTTTCTTGCTCTTTCTATGCCCTACCTACACATAGTAAAAACCTTCACTTATAGGACTTGATGACATCATGTTGATGTTGGGAGAGAGGTACTTGTACTCTAATTGCTTAACATTGTCTAATACACATCAACATACCTAATAGAGCCTTTCCTAGGCTTGTTTTGGTTTTATATCATCTTCACTGCCAAACATACAATCAAATGCATACCTACAAGTGATATCAATAGGGATTGAAGGTTTGTATGGAGTTATTTCATAAGGTTGAGCCCTCATGAGGTTTATGAGGCAATTTGATGGCTTATAAAACATGATTAATACCCTTGGAATCTCACTAGGTGTTGGAGAAGCATCCCAAAAAACATTTTTGAGTTTTAAGACCATTTTCCCAAAAATGACAAAATAGAGGACCTATTGGTTTAATGAGTAACATATACCATAGTCTTAAGATACCTTTGATGCTCCTAATTGTTTGGCCTTATAACCCTTTTCATGGAGAATGAATGTACCAAGTTTTAAGGGGTGATGTCAAGTGGAGTGAGGTATTCTAAAGGTCTAAAAGTTCTCTCAAACACACTAAAAATCTCCAATAGTGTCTACAGACCTATAGGGAACAAAAGGATTTTGTCAACTTAAGAAAACAATTCCAACTATAAGAACATGGAGTGAATGACTAGACTAGCTTAAGGAGATAATATGAAATCAAAGACAACAAAAGAGGTCAAGATAGAAAATTGAACATACCATGACCACCTACAGGCCTCCATTCAAGCATAAAAGGTTAGCCTACAGTGGCCAAATAGGTTGAACAAGAGGAAGAAATGTTTTGTACATATTTAGTGTGGTATAGTATATTTTAAGTGAATATTCAATTGTTAGACAATTTGGGGAGATAGAAGGTGAGTTCAAGAAACATTTTCTTATGGTAATCATCTAAATCAACCCTTATTTTTAGCACCTACAATAGGGTAAAAGCATGGTACCTCAATACAAGCAAGATAGAAACTATTTGATATTTAATGGAACAAATAAGGTAAATATAAATGAAACATACATTTATTAACCCAAAAGGGTGTCTTGAATATCTGGTACATACCATGACAAGGTGAAAGGGATACCCTATGAGACCTACAGGCAGGGGTTAAGAAAGAATGTCTCAGTCTTGAACTAGTATGAAATAAAATAAAGATTATGACATTATTAAGAGAGGTTCCAATAGAATAAGGAAATTTATGACCTTATAATGTCTCAATTGGGTATAATATCATGATATGAGCTTCATGAGCTCTAAATAGGACAAACATAGCTATAGGAAGGGGTAGAAGCACAACATATCAGTTAGGCAAACAATGACTAGGAAGGTTGATACTAGAATTATGACTTAAGCTTTGAAAGAGGATGATAGTGAAAATATGTAAATGTACACCTAAGGAGTTTAATTTATAATTCTACACATCTTATTTTAATCTCATTAAAGACCAATAAACACCTATAGAGAGGACTGTATCAGTCAAGGTAGTATCTAGACAAGCTAAGGCTACAATTAGGTATAAAACCTCTAGGAGTGAAAATAAAGTGTGAGTGAATTAAATATGATAAATTATGGTCCAATTTATTCCATATTATTCTTAATACCCTCTCAAGATTCTAAAACATATTTCTCACTTTTCAAATAGACTACAGTTCGTACAAGCAAGCTAGGAAACCCTTGGTTCAAAGGGTAAACACAAGGAATCCACTAAGGAGAAGGGTGTTGGATGGTTTAAAAACATACATGAGAAAAAATTAAAGGTGATAAACATTTATATGAAGATTATAAACATTAAATTTGTTTGGAAAGGTTACCTACAGGTGGATTTGGATAAGAATGTAAAAAAGTAGGGGTTTTTAGCCCCTTTTTTAGATAAGTTGAGTTGGTTAGGTGCCTAAATGATGGATTATGACCCTAAAATTTGGTATAGAGAATAATTATTAACTTATACAACACAAAAAATCTCATTTTACCATAATAAATATGAATATATCTCTTTGTTTTGTCTCATAGATCAACCACTCATGAAAATCAGAACTTTGGTCTACCAAGCAAAAGATGGAAAAATGAGCGAATGACTTAAAATGAGGAATTGGGATATTAAATAATTTTTTTTAATGTGTATTTAAGGTTAAATAATTCTTAATAACACTTACACATGATCCAATCACTCAGAGTGACCTGATTTTGCATGCATACAGTCCAATTTGGCATGGTTCCACTAGGCCAAGTTGGCAAAAGAGAGGAAAGTGATGAAAGGAACATTGGAGAGGTTGTGTTATGGATTTTTAAGAATGTATAAAGTTTTATAATACAAAATATACCATATTAATCATGTTATATCATCCCAATTGGTTCAGACTTGCAGAGGATATGCTAAACCCATTAGGCTTCCAAGAGACCTAGAACCATGTTGAGGTATATCTTCATTTATAACCATTTTAATGATATGTGGTTGATTGAAAAATTATTTTGAGATTTTAATAGAAATTTTAAAGCTCTTTTAGTTCATATAAAAATATAAGATATCAATTTATAGCCTTGACACAGTCTAAGCATGCAAAATGAGAAGAAAACAAGTTCGATGGGTGTTTTCAAATACTCATGTTTTCTAAGGATATGAATGGGAAATAGAGGGATTGAGGTAAGTTATTAGGGACCATTGGAATAAATATTATGGAAATTTTAGGTAGGTTCAATGTCCAAGTTTTATGAACAAAGCTTAATACCTAGGACTACCTAAAACCCTGGTTATGACTTGATGAGTAAAATGAGCTTGGAGAGCCACCATAATGGCATATTTTGGAAAGGAAAAATATTGGATCATGGAGAAGACTCACTCAGGCTCTCACAAATTCAAGGAGATGTATGAAACCATATGAAAAATAGGCAAAATGTGGTTTTTCTCACCATTTTTTGTGTTTTTTAGGGTCTATGATTTTTTAGAAGGTGAAATCAAGTTTTATGGGAAGATAAAGACCTATTATAACTCCCTATGGTCATTTGATCCTATGTAAATGTTTATAAGTGTCCAAAATAAAGCTCTCCTTGTAGCCAATCAAAATTGGCATGGTGCACATAAGGGTGAAATGTGTGGAAGCCTCAATTAGATGCCCTTTTAAGGTGAATTTTAGAAGTTTAATTCCATGGATAATATTTCTAAGTGTAATTCACTCCCTCCCATATGTTTACATTAGAAACTAAATAATATTTTAAGGCCAAGTGTGAGGGGTGACATAAACAAGGAGTTTTAAGAATGTAGATAATGATTGCTTCATTTAATGAGTTTTAAAAAGTGTAGGGATGAAAAAAATGCATGAAATTTCATGTATAAATTCCTTCCATCTCATCCCAATCATCAGACCTATCCCTAGTCAATGTTTGGATGCTTAAAAAGATACAAATTATGAGGGTAGTTTTTTGTGCCAAAATTGAAAGTTTTATTCTAATTTTCACAAATGTCATGACTTATGTGGATAATTGGACCTCCTAAATTTGTATGGTTTAACTCATAAATATTTATAATGTAAATTATATTACTTTTGGAAGTTTCACACATGTCCATGTGACCTTTGGACTTCCTTTGCTTTGCCTCTCTCTCAAAAGCTATACATATGGACTCTTTTGTGTCTTTTTGGTAACCTTTGTTGGTTAATGGGGAAACTCTATCAAAATTTGTACTTAAAAGACTCTTGAAGAAATAGAAAAGTGATTTTACAATTCACATGCTATACTATTTAGTATTGATTATAATGGTGTTGGTCTTGTCTAGTGAAAGATCTTCTTTTCTAGCATGTTACTCTTGATTGTCTACCAATTTACATAAAGTGTATTATTAAATGTCTTTGTTAGTGTTCCTTACTAAGTGTGTAAGTGTCTTAGAATTGGATTATGATTGTATACCTTCATGTAATCATCCATTACCATCCTAAGTATCAAATAACTTCTTGAATTTAACATATGAAACATTGATGTGACAATGCATCCTAAGTTATGAGTTTTGTGTGAGAGAGGATTTATTTGTATTTAAGTAGTAAATATTTAGTCAAGTGGGAGGATATTAATCATTGGTGCATCACCTTTTTTTGGTTTTCTTAGTTTTTTCCTAATCCCTTTTCATCCACAAGTTGATAGGTAAATAATATCTTCAAAGAGTACATCAAGGGAACTAGCCCTTCTAGATATTCATCTCTCAACATTGTCACCCATAACAAGAGGGATATCTCCATTATTCCAATTGGATGAGGAGAGATAGACATATCTTCAGGGGTGAAAATCCAAGTGTCAACAAAACCTTAAACAAACTCACCTTACTTGTCATGGTTTTGATAAAACCAATAAAAAACCACTTGATTGTATTTGGCTTCTTTTCACTATTGGACTCAAAAATATTCAAACCAAAATCATGGTCCTTGATCTTCCTTTATTTTATAATCTGATTTTGGGACATATAAGAACTTATTGTATAATATATATTGCATCTTCCTATAGCCAATATATCAAATTTATCCATAATGGCAAATGATATAAAAATGAAGCATACCAAACCATTAGAACATCTAAATTACAAATCCTAAATCTCAATATCACATTCCTATGATTTCTCATATTAATTATTCTCTTTTGCCTAAATTTGTCAACATGTATTCTGATTTACATGTTACTCTTGTAGACTTTGATGGTGATGAACCCAATGAATTACAAGACATTTATAATACCACTTGATTACCTCTCTATATATCAAAATGGATTTATTCTTCTATGCTTCCATGATATTTCACCATTCCTTTAATTTATGACATTTATTATAGTCCTCCCTCATGCAACACATATGAATCCTATTACACATAAAATGATTTCACTTGTAACTAATATGGGGTACCCAAAAAAATTCAATAAATTTTATCTATGTCTCCTTGTAATTTTAATAACATAAGTGTATCTATTGTTGATATCCCTACTAAAACTGATACATGTACTATTAACCCCTCTTATTATGATGCCTACATTAGGGCCCAATTCCAATCATGAGACTTGGATGTAATGCATCATAAAAATACCTTAGATAAAATGCATGGCTTAAACCATGATGTTAAATTTATTAATATATCATATAATATTTAATTTTAAATTTAAGGTTTTATCCCTCCTATAAATCCACCCTTAAAAGTTACCTCATGGGTTGTCAAAGAAATATTTAAATCTACAACATCATATAATATTGATAAAATTGATATTGTTCGATCCACTTGTTATCACCAAATATTTATACTTAAAGTTGGTTTTTCAAGCCTAATATAATATCTGGGTAACATTATAATACCTATAGGCCTATGGGCTACCTATAACATAGGTAGACCTATAGGTTTAAGGGCTATCTCCCTAGATTTCTCTTTGCTTGCTTATCACCTAGACTAACTGGTTGATTGGATGAAAAGGGATAGAATTAGACATGAAAGTAAACTATTATAAATAGATGATACACTATAATATCTCTAAAATATTACCATAAAAGTGTACTAAGAGACATGACTCACAACACTAGTCTCAAAATCTTTGATTGCTCTAACATTAGTATTTAAAACATAAAGGTGATATGCATGGAAATTCTTAAGGTGATTGAACTAGAGGTCATTTAAAAACACTAAGGATACTCCTTACACTTTAATATATATTAATAAACTTGAAAATACTTCATGTGACATGTTAAAGTGAGAACAACTTGCATCAAACATGGAAGAGCAAAGAGAAAGATAGGATAAATACTAATAACTTGATTTTTCACTACACACCACTTCACACACTTAGAAAATAAGTTTATGAGATCAAAGATAGATTTAAATTATTATTTAAAAGAAAAAATACAATATCAAACTAGTAGGTATTCACCATACTAGGCGTGGAATTTAATACAAGAGCCAAAATGGCTTGCATTTATAGAACATGTGAGAAGAGAGAAAAGAAAAAAATTCCAAGGGTCATAATGCCATATGTCAAGGCATTAAAAATAGTTAAATTTTAGGATAATTAGGTGAATAATATAGATCTATAAGTTATTCTTGTATAAGTTTCCATCTAAAGCATAAAACTCTCTAAAACTAGCATAGAATCCTTCAACTACCTTCATGACGAGGCATCTCTTGACTACTTAAAACTACACTAGGGAGAGTTGACACATGTGAGATATCTTAGGGTGTTATAAACACACCATAATAGTCATCAAATGTGTCCATAACTCAGAACCTTCTTGTAGACACTTATTCTCACCATCTATAGTCATTCATTAGCCCTCTTAGCCTTATTCTTCACATTTGTCACCCAAGTGTCATTTAGTTGCTCAATAAAATTCATGGAAGAGGTTTTAATACACCTGTATAGAGTCTATTTTCATTTAAATCCAAGAGTTAGACCTTGAAAAGGTCTAAAAACCAACTTCTTATCCTCTCACTAGGTAGTCACTCTTTATCTTTAATCTCTACTAAAGAATGTTTGAGATGAATGAGCCAATAGAAGTGTTTCTATGCTTATTTATTGTGAAAAATGGACACAAGGAGTTAGAATATGTCCCAATTTACCCCATATAATGACTCTCCTTTTCACCTATAAAATAAGTTGAATCTTTGAAAAAACCCCATGTTAAGCCTTGTTTGTATAAGTAGGGTACAAACAAATTGGATGGGAAGGAGAAATGGAGATTCTTAAACAATTATATAACAATTTTAAAGCCTAAATGTCCCATCTGAGTGCATCTGCATCAATTTCTTCTCCACTAGGTCAAAGATGGGGTTTTAGGAGGGTTTTAATAGTTTTGGTTCTTAGGGATTATTCATTAAACCTAGACATCCAACTCCTAAACAAATTACATTAAAACCAAGTTAGGTACCTCTTTTAACCATGAATATATATTTGGGTCACCATGATTAGTGTCCTATCTGGTGTGAGCTCTTGAAGATAGCCTATTGAGCTTTAGAACATATTCTACATACTAATGTAATGAAAATAGGTCAAAATGACCAAATCTATGTAATCCCATAAAAACCAAAGGTTATATACCATATTATAGTCTCCCCTAAAGGTCATATAATGAATTATAGAGTTCACATGGTCATAAAAATTAAACTAGTCTGTTGAAGGGCTTAAGTCTAGTTCTAGGCTTAATAGGCCTGATTATACTTGATCACTTAAGACCACCTCTAAATGATTTCTCAATACTATGAGGTATTCTCCTCTTTTTTTATGATCAAATAAACTATTGAAAACATTTATCAATTTACAAAGACTCCTTATGCCATCTTCTTACCTTTTTCTCACCAAGCTTGTAGTTTGATGATGACTTAGAGTGCCCTCTATCTGATACAAAATAGAGGAAATATCCCTTATTTGTCTTGTCAAAATAGGACCATGAAAGAATATAATGGGTTCTAAAGAGAATATGTGAAAATTTTCATGGACATAATACTCCTTTAGAGTCCTCAACATCACAATTCTTTGAGATAGACTTACCAAGTTGATGACTATGTAGGGTTTTTGGGCTAACTATAGTTTGAGAATTAAAACCCTATTTTCTCTATCTCCTATATAAGAATAATTTTATGTGTATATCACCATTATTATCTTGGTAATAAACATGTTAAACCATCTATACTTATACTACCTTTCCAATTTTAAACCTTCCATTTGCTAGGACAAATTTACAAATCAGAATGTAGGTGCATTCACCTTAGAACAATGAGGATCCTATAGGTGAAGATGTGTGTTTATAAACATGTATTATGTGACATATTTATTATATATTTTACTTATTCATTTCATGTTTTGTATATTATACATTCATTCATATTTTAATATCATGAGAAACCTGTGATTATGTTAGACTGTGAGTTGCCACTCAGACCTCTTTAAGTTTCATGTAGGTAGTGATAGGTCTTTGAATACCATACCATATTATATTGACATATATTGAGGTCATTCAGGTCACATCACAATTATTTTAATTCATATCATACTTTAAGACTATGTTAACTCCAAAACTACCTCTCTCTTGACACTAACATGAGGTAGTCTGACTATAGGTGACTGTAAATACCTGTAGATGTGCATTAGATAGGAATTCAAAACTCCTATAGGTGCTCATATATACATTAATTATGTTTCATTGGTATAACATCCTCTTATGTGAAATCATATCATATTTGGAGACCATAGTGTCACTCAATACCATACGTCACTGCAAGATTAGTTATTTTAGGCCATCTTACCATAGTATTTATTGAGTTCTTCAAGTCAAAAATGTCTAAGTTAGGGACATTTCACCCTCATCATTTCTTTAACAACCAACCATATTATTATTTTAATACCTTTTCCATATTCTTGGGATTCATGATGTAAATAAAAAGACCTGTCTAAACCTCAAGACATTCTACTATGGAGGGATCAAATGTAAGGGAAAATCATTATTCAGAGATACAAAGGTAAAGTGTCCCTTTTACAACTTTCTAAGTTGTAGGCATAGGATTAAAGTATATATTCATGAAGATACCTCAATATTGTTATCATGATGATTTAATAATATTTATATCTAGTTGAATAACTTAAATTCTCTTAAACATCTTCATACAACACTCTCAGACCTCTATTGGAGTTACAGGCAGATAATTGTTGGAAACCTGTAGGTGGAGATATGGTACAAGACTATGTGAAATGAATTAGGATCTAAAAAAAACTATATAAAAGGATAAATATCAAAATATTAAATTTATAAACCTCCTTATCACCATCTTGATGTGTCTTTGTTCCATCAACATGACTGGTTAATGGGTTATCTTCATTTAACTATAGGTGAAGGTCATCAAAAAATTGACTGTGTGCATTCTTTAAACTTATAATTTCACTAAGGGCTACACTTGAGACTAGTATTTGAAAATATATCTAATAATCATGACCATGAAATTCATTAAACACAAATTCACCTTTGATTTAAAACCACTATAGGAGAGATAACCCTTTGCAACTGATGAAACTTGTTTGTAGACTGTGATGTAGTTTCCAAATAATAGAATGAGAAAGCAAAGGACCATTATTTGATTTTAACATGTGAAAATAGATTAATAAAAACATGATAATTATGTTAATTCAATTATATAACATGTGTAATGCATTTTTTAATGTATTAATCCAAATAGAGGAGAAAACTATAGGCCATAGGGATGTGTAAGTAGAAAATAGTCACAGACCTTCTTAACCATGGTTCATGAAGTAAAATAAATAAAGCCTAAAAATATTTTCATGGATGTGAATTATAAAAATATTAATATCATCCATATAAATCACTTACTCTAACTCACCCCCTACTTTCTGTATCATGCAAAGACTGGTTGACCATTTCTGCATGCAAAGGAGAGTGATAAAAAAAATAGACTAGTTTTTGCCATTTTTGAGATTTTAAAGGATTACCAAGAATGTAAGTGAGTCTAGGTGATTTTAATAGTCACTTTATAAGTCTTCTTATGTGTCAAAGTTACTGCACCAATCGTATAAAATTTGAATACTACCACTTTTCAACTATTTTCTTGTTTTCAATGTGGAACCTTGAAAATTTTTAGTTATGAAATAGTATCTCTAACATATACTAACACATGAGATGTTGAATGTAATTTTGACACACTTTTCCCCTTGATGAAACCTTACAAGTCCTATAAATGACCCAAAAATGATCCCTAGATGACATAAGACCAACTAAGGACTAAAACTGAATATGATCAAAGCTAAAGACACATTAAATGACCTCAATAAGACCATGGAACATAATTCACACCCTAGGGGACCCCTATATCAAGTTTTAAACTATAGGGGGTTGACCTAATTTGACTTGTGGTTAAATTAGTTAACATTTTTAGTGATTTCCTAGGGGTGGGAAGCTAGCTATGCCAAAGACCAATATCATACTCTTATCCATTGGGATATGGAGTCACCTATCCACAATATTAGACACTAATTTGCCTCTAAAACCACACCAAATAGTATAAAACAATACACAAAACAACAAACCTAAGAAAACACACATGTTTTCTTAAGAACACTTAGGGAAAACACACATAATAGAAGCAAAGCACACCTACCCTAATATGTACAATACCTCAAACACTTTGAGGTGAAGAACAACTTACCATGCTTCAACTAGAGTCAAATATGGTACCTCTTGCATCCTTTCTACTACAAGGAATTAATTCATCATGTGAAACATGTTTATGAAGAAACACTTGCTTATGTATGCAGTCAAAGGACTCACCATATTTAGATCTTGTTTTGTCTTCAAGTGTGTTACTCTAATTTTTCAAGGACACTTCATTCCCTCCAAGAATATTCTTTGAGCTTACATCTTGATGAACTTCTATCATGTTCACATGGCACTCCTCAAACTGAATCTTGGGGGTCTCCAAAGTTACTTTATTCTCTCTACTACAATGATACACTTGATGTATAGGACCATCAATTTTATATTATTTTTTATCCATTAGGATTGAAAGTGATTCAACCTTAGGTTGAGGTGTTAACTATTTCTCAAAAATAGAATGTTTTACCTTAGATTCATGAAACTATTCCATGGCTTAACCTTCATGATAGTGGTTTGAAATTGATCTTCATGTTCTTTCTCAATAGGACATTCTCCTTCATGCTTAGGAGACTCATAAAAAAAAATCATTTTTAGGTTCGTAATTCTTAGGAGGGGAAGTAGACTTACTCAACTACTCAAACTCTTGAAATATAGCATAATAATTTTTTCATAGGTCATCTTATTATTCATGGATGTCATGTTCAAGGACTCCTCCATCAAGTATAGGTAGAATTGCATTGTTATCTTCATCATCCAAATATATCATGCTTTATAAACCAACATCAGCATGCATATGAATCATGTAATTATCTTCAACAACTTGTGAAAAATAGTCATCAACACATACCTCAAAATGTTTAATGCTTACCTCAAATTTCTCATATGCTCTCACATGTATGATGTATGTGCCAAGGTCAATTTTCTCAAATTAAGTGTATGGATCATGTCTATAGGTTTGTGTACCCTACTCATCTATGAAAAGGTCAAACATGCCCTAAATCTTAGAGGATGTTCCATCATCCACAATATAGTCCTCTTGATCATCGATTGTGCAATTGAGATTATAACTTGCTTCCACATAGGTCTCAATATGAAATGTAGATAGTGGTTGAGATATAATGGTTACATTTGTTTCATACCTTATCTTGAAGGCCAATAAGGACCAATCGGCTAAGAGGTAGTATCCTATCTTGGATGTGAAATCCCTTAAGAGGTAGATAGTAAAGAGTAGTCAAGTCAACCACTACTATGTCTTGAAGGACATGTAAGCTTCGACAATCATGAACGAAAACTTTAAGACCTTTGATAAGTCATACTGACTTAGCTAGTATCCCATAAATTTTTAGTACCCCCTTACTATATGGTTCATATTTTAAGCCCAATTTATCAGCTACAACCTTGGGCATCACTTAGTTACTAGCTCCACTATCTACTATGCAGTTGTGAAAAATTTTGTCTCCCATAATGAGAGTGACGTATAAGGGTGGGCAATTTTCAAATTTTGAAGAGGTCTCAAAAATGTGTGGGGGATTATTAGTGAGAGTAACATTACCATGATTTGATAGTTGAGGATTGAGGTGGATTTGAGACATCCACTCTTGAAGGAGATCTTTTTAACTGGGCAAGTGAAACACTTCCCAAAGAGAAATATATGCCTTAACACTCTTCAAAGAATACACAATATTCAAATTAGGATTACTCACATTTTATTGAGTCCTTAAAGGTAATGAAGTGACTTGATATTGATGCATTGGACCACTTTGAGTAGATCTCCCAACATTCTAATTTGGAATAGGTGTAGAGGTTGTAAGGATTTCCATACTTGTAGTCACACTTTTCCACCTTGTAGGAAGGATATTTAAAATTATATCAACACCATTGGTATCTCCTAGATCCCTCCTATTGGATTTGTTATTAGCTATAATTGAACTATTCTGATTAAGGACATATGTGTCTTCCACTAGGAATTTTGCAAGGTTCACCTTTTGAGGATGCCATCCTTTATTCGCTTGCATGAAAAAATCATCTTCTACTAATAGTTGAGGAGTAAATCTTACTTGAGAAACCAAATATTTTTCCCACCTTAATTGACATCCATAAATTGACATTGTTTCCATTCCTATCCTTGCACCAAGTTAATATGTACTAGTACCATGGCTCTTGTGTTGGAGGTGGAAGCTAGGTTATATGCATTAGCTAGCCTATTGAAGTTAAGTTATCCTTGAGATATACCTTAACCATATTGCTAAGGTGGGAACATATTTACTTGTTGAAGATATGGAGAGTGATTTTGATTAACACCATACTATAGATTGAGGTGCATAACCTAAGCTTTTAAGGCTTGGATCTTTATATATTTATCAATAACATCTTCTACCTTATTAGGGGTAGTTATAGACTTGGGAGTGAGCGTTAGGGACTTGAGAAACACTTGGAGTATCAGTAGACATGTTTGGAATTAGAGGCATATAAAATTTTGGAGGAAACTTCCCAACTTGTATTAGGCCATTCTCTTTTCTTGTGGTAAAGTCATATGCTTCAGGTAAGATGTAACCACCCATGGACTACAACATTATGGCTATGTTAGTAAAAATATCCCTTAGATATGTGGGAAACACAAAGATTGTAGTTTATCTCATGAGAGGAGGCATCCTATGCCAAGTCCTTTAGAATCTCTCATTAAAATCATGCATTATCTCTTTAGGGGCTCTTTAAATCACATTGAGCTGATAAAAGAGTGATGTGTTATCACTCTTCTATTCAAATCTAGATGTAAATAGCTCTCTAAAATCATCCAAGTGGTGATAAAACCTCTGATAAATGTCCCATACTAGTCAAGTGATTTCCCTCTAAAGGACATAGTAAGGAGTCTAATGACAATATTGAATTTAGTGACATTGTGAAAACTACAAAAGTTTGAGATATCCCTAATATGCTCATTAGGAGTGACATGACCTTCACCATTGAATGTGGGAACACTTTTAGTAGCATTAGGGGGTATATCATCATATGTAATGAGATGAATTATATTTTTAGTGTTAAATGCTAGAAAGGAATTGTACCTAGCCATATTGTCCTCAAGTTCTTGCTCACTTTCTTGATTTTCTTGGCTTGAAAAGTCCATTTTTTATTCAAAGGTCAAGATAAGATGAGGATGTTAAAATTAAAGAGGAATTTCAAGTTAAAGGAGTGGGTTTATGGGATTGAAAACTCTATTATAAGATGACCTAGTAAGGACCATGAAGTATGAACACAATAACTAATAAAAAAATGGTATAAAACCAGAAATTAGCTTGAATGGAGTTGTCAAATGATAAGTAGAACACCATATATAGTGATACATTTACCTTGAAAATATGTCTTTAGGACATTGGTCCCACTGAACATGATAAAACCATTGTTAACAAATCCTTCACCCTAGAGTTGTTTTTTCAAGCCTACTTTAACATTTGGGCAACATTGGAATACCTATAAGCCTATGGGTTGCCTATAATAGAGGTAGACCTATAGGTTTAAGGGATAGCTCCCTATATTTCTCTTAGCTTGTTTATCACCTGCACTAACTATTTACTTGATGAAAAGGAATAGAAGTAGACATGAAAGTAAAATAATCTAAATAGCTGATACACTAGAAAGATATTCACAAGATTACCATATGAAAATGTACTAAGAGACATGATTCACAACACTAATATCAAAATCTTGAATTATTCTAACATTAGTATTTCAAATATGAAGGTGATATGAATAGACATAATTAA
Source organism: Torreya grandis (assembly GCA_037957365.1). Lineage (NCBI taxonomy): Eukaryota > Viridiplantae > Streptophyta > Pinopsida > Cupressales > Taxaceae > Torreya > Torreya grandis. The sequence continues at coordinate 2,364,106 of JARHVA010002678.1, forward strand.
AGTGATTGAACCTTAGGTCATTTATAGACACTAAGTCTACTCTTTATACTTGATGTGACCTTTTAGAGTGAGAACATTAGATCACTATTGGAGTTATAATTAGATCACTGTTGGAAACCTGTAGGTGGAGATGTGGTACAAGACTACGTGTAAATAATTAGGCTCTAAAACTAACTATTTTAAAGTCTCAACATAACTATCTTCACTTTATGAACCTCCTTCTCACCATCTTGAAGCATATTATTCCATCATTATGACTGGTCAAGGGGTTATCTTCATTTGACTATAGGTGAAGGTCACAAAAAAATTGACTGTATGCATTCTTTAGACTTATCACTTCACTAAAGGATAATATTGATACTAAGATTTGAAAAGAGATTTAATCACCATGACTATGAGAGGCATGAAAAACCAATTCACCTTTTATTTGAAACCAATATAGGAGAAAGAACCCTCTGCAACTAATGAAACTTGTATGTATATTGCGATGTAGTTTCCAACTAGCATAATGAGGAAGTTAAGGACCATTATTTTATGTTCACACATGCAAGCAAACTAAGAAACACATGATAAGGATTTTCATGCCCTTATAGAAAATATGCAACACTTTTTTGTATGAACCAATCCAAATAGAGGAGAAAACTATAGGCCATGGGGATGTTTAGGTAGAAAATAGTCATATAGACCTTATTAACCATGGTTCATGAAGCACAAGAAATCAAAAATGAAAAATTTATCATGGATTTGAAGTACACAAAGAGTAATATCATCCCTCAAAATAATTTTTCTCAAACTCACCTTCTACTGTTCGTACCATATAAATATAGTTGACCATTTTTGCATGCAAAAGAGAGCGATAGAAGAAATAAGATGGTTTTTGCCATTTTTGAGATTTTAAAGGCTAACCAAGTGTGTAAGTGAGTTCAAGGGACTTGAATAATAACTTTATAAGTCCTCCCATTTTCAAAATCTACGACACCATCCATACAACTTAAAAACTACCTCTTTTCAATTATTTTCTTATTTTCAACATCGAACCCTACAAATTTTTTAGTTATGAAATAGTCTCTCTAACATATACTAACACATGGGATGTTGAATGACATTTTTACACATTTTTCATAAAAGGCTCCTTAATTCAATAATTTTATTTCTATTATTGATCCCAAAATTCATCATATATCCAAACATCCTCTATCTCTATACCACTTCCAAGATGAAAATGCTATGCTTATCAAAGAAACTATTGCAATCAATAATGGTACCATGGAAATTCCTCGAACCTATTTTTTTTATAAATAACTTCATCCTAAAGAACATGATAAATATAGTCTCTTCTTCACCAAATCAAAAATATTTTGATTGGTCATATGAAGACATACTTGGTATCGATCTTAGTATTATGATTCAGAACATCATCACTTGTCCCAATACAAAACCCATGAATTAAAAATAACCCAAATTCCCTTTTGAGATTTCTTCTCTATGTCAAATAAATTATCAAATGGATGTTAAGTCCATAAAATCTATAAATTAATCAAAATGGGTTTCCAACATTATTTTTGTTCATAAAAAATTCACTATGATCATTCTTATACATATATTTTTTTTTAATTTCAATTTAGCATGTCTCAAAGACAACATTCCTTTACCATCCATTGATGCTATTATTGATTCTATGGTTGGATATGAAATGTTATCTCTCATGTATGGTTTTTTGGGATACAAATAGATTCATATTACTCCTGAATATCAACGTAAAATTGATTTCACCACTAAATGGGGAACTTATTGTTATGTTAAAATTCCCTTTAGCCTAAAAAATTCTAGAGATACTTATCAATGTGAAATGACACATATATTCATGAAATCACTAAAAATAATTTAATCTTATATGGATGATCTTATTTCCAAGTCTAATAATTTTGAAAATCATCTTCATGATATTGTTGTTATTGTTTATTGACTCATCAAATACAAAGTTAGACTTAATCATCACAAATGTGTTTTTGGTGTTACTCCTAGAAAATTCTTAGGAATTTTATTCTCCTACAAATGGATTGATTTAGATCATGCTAAAATAAAATATATCATAAACATGCATATCCCTCTTTCCATTTCATATATACAAACATATCTTGGTAAACTTAGGGAAATCCGATGATTTATTCCTTAGATGGATTATCGCATATATTTGGTTAATTTATTTCACAAAAATGGTATAACCCTTGAATGGACCAATGCATGTAAAAAATATTTTTATAATAATTAGTAATCATTAATTTATTGTCCTACCCTTTGACCACAGTCTAATGATCATCCCCTAATATTATATACTTCATCTACCCCCATATCTGTTGGGGCAATTCTTGCTCAAGAAGATGAAACTTACCAATAATATGCCATATATTACATCAATAAGGGTTTAATAGATTATGAAACACATTAAAAAAAAATTCAAATGTGATTTACTCATTATCTATTTCACCACCAAAAATCTTTGACATTATATGCTCTACAAAACTACTTATGTCATTGTACATTCAAATCCACTTCACTATATATTTTCCAAAGCTTTCTTACTTAGAGATATAATTAGAAAATGGATGGTTATCTTAATAAAATTTTACTTAATAATTGTTACAAAAAAAATAGTTAAATGACATGTGATTTTTTATCAACTTGTTGCTACCCTTATCCTAACTACTATCACCTTGAGGATAATCTTGTTGATGAAGAGATCCTTTATTTTTAAGGTCTCAATCAAGATATTTGAATCAAAGGATATTTTCTTTATTTTATGACTAATATTGAAGCACAAAACTTGGAAGAACCTAACACTTTTATTTATAAACCTAAATCTAATTTCGTCACTAAATAATTACTGAAATTAATAATTAATTTGTATGAAGAAACTTGGACACTTCATTTTGATTGTTCTAAATGCCTCCAATGGGTTGGGGCAGGTTGTGTCTTAGCTGAAATTAATGGTAAAATCATGCCCCTAGCTTTTTGTTTAAAATTTCAAGTCACTAATAACAAGGCTAAATATGAAGCTCTAATCTTAGGGATGCAAGCAATCATCGATTTAGACATTCCATATTTACATGCCCTAGGAGATTCACAACTCATATGTCACCAAATCAGTGGTGATTATTAATAAACAAGTGAAAATATTATCACATATCATCAGTTTTACACTAATATTACTATTTAATTCATATCAATTACTATTGAAGTAATCTCATGAAATAAAAATGATATATTTGATTCTATTACTTTATTAGCCTCTCTACTTCACCCTAACTAAGCACTTTAGGGATTCACAATTTCTCATTCATATGATGAAATCACCATCCAATTTACAATACAAATATGTTTTTCTTAGTTTCCACATTAAGGCTATCACTACTCACTAAAATTTTGGTAAAAACACATCATACAATCCATCAAGAATCATACTTATCCTTTAGAGGCTAATTCACATGAAAAGACCCAAATTCACAAGCAAACCTATAAATATGTCCTTTGATATGACATCATGTGTTATAATAGTTATAAGGTACCTTGTTCCATTGTGATACTCAAGATGAGGTTTATGATCTTTTGTAACAAGCACATGGGGGCATTTATAGTTGTCATTATAGTGGACATGCTATATCCCACAAATGACTACACATGGGATACTTATGGCCCATTCTTGAAAAATATACCATCACATTCACCAGGAATTGTAACTCTTTATAAATTCATGATTATATAATTCATTTTCCTCTGATTAATATTCAAACCTTGGAGTCTCATTGGATATTTTCTATGTGGGATTAGATCTTATTATAAAATTACCTAGATTATAAGATGGCCATATCTTCATCATTATTACAAATTAATACTTTACCAAGTGAGTTGAAGTTATGCCTCTTGTAAATGTTACTGACATCACTATTTAAAAATTCATAATCAAATAATATATCATTTCCATATTCCTCACACTATCATTTATAATAATGATGGGAACTTTAAAAATAAATATATGAAACAACTAGGTGAAAATTTCAAAATTACACATAAATATTTCACACCTTATCACCTTCAATGTAATGATCAAACTAAAGCCACTAACACAATACTTAACAAAATTTTATAAAATACTATTAGATACTCTCATTATATTGGAACCTAAAGCTTTATACTACACTTTGGGTTTACCATACCAATATTCATATTGCCACTGGGTCAAATCCTTTCTTTTTAATATATGGTTCTAAAGTTGTCTTACCAATATAATTTTAATTGCCTTCATTACACATTTATCTTCATGGTATCATTCATGATAAATAAATTCATCAAACCTATCTTCATGCCTTATATTATATTGATGAGTGATGTATGGGTGCATTACAACATAACCAATAATAAAAATTTCTCATTATTAAATAACATAACAAAAAGGTCAAAGCATACACTTTCAATGTTGGATACCTAGTTCTCAAATTAGATTACACCCATGATAAAGAAGGAAAAAATTCCCAAAAGTGTTGGGGTCCCTACCTAATAAAAGACATTTTTGGACTTAGTGCATACAGGTTACAAACTAATGAAGGGCACATATTCAAAGAATCGACCAATGTTTAATTTTTTAAGAAATATTTTGCTTAATTCTAGGTTTTTTATGTATTGCTCTTCTATTATGCTTTACTTGTTGATTCTTAGATTTATATATAACTTTGGAGTTATCATTTCTTGTAGGTCTTCCTTGGGCCTTCTATTTTGAAACATAATATCACCTTTATTTTTTTTCACACCTCTGGGTTTCTATTTTTAAGCATTAGCCTCAGTCCCTAGTTTTAGTCCTTCTTACTCTTACTTTTCATTTTAACACCTTTGGGTTTTCTAGTATTGTTAAAACCTCTAGTTCCAGTATTATTTTTTTTCCATTTTTGGTATCATTCACACCCATTAGTTATGAGTTGAATTGTAAGACATTGGATAGGAAAAAACCTTCCTAAAAAATGCTCATAAATTAATTTCATTAATTGATTATATTTTAACCTTAGCTAGGTGTGTTCCCTAAAATATGAGGCAATGGTTGAATGTTGAGTTTTCACATATTCAAAGTCTATCATATTATTTTGTTATAAAAATATAATAGTATATTTTCATGTCTTCATCCACATTAACCATTTATAATGATGATGATTAATGTCTAATTATCATTGTACCATCTAAATTAAAAACATTTTTTTTATTTAGGGAAACCCAATCATTCTATGCTCATTTTTCATAATTTCCCCTTAATCACATCACTATGGGCAAACCAAGGTTGTATTTGAGATTACACTTTATTATAACATGTAAATCTAGGATTCTTAGACACCATAGTCATTAAGTTCTATTCTATAAATCAAAAAGTGTAAGCTCTTTTATAGTAATCATTTTTAGCACCCATGCTTATTTCTATGAGTTCATATAAAAGAGGAATCAAAAAAATATAAAGTGTTAAAAGTCATATCATAAAATAAAAGGAAATGATCAAAATGTAAAATGTATAAACTTTATATCACACCAAAAGATGTGATATTTATTTGGCACATCTCCTATTTATTTTCAAATATAAAAATCCTCAATTGGTATCATGATAGATTTGATGTCCATTGAGGTACGGTAGGTCAGTAAGCTAGGATAGGAGGACTCATAATCATATAGTTAAAAAGTGCCACCTAATTTCTCACACAAGAACCCAATACTCATAGTAGACTGACAAATTTATAAGGGGTCCTAAAGAATGAAGAACATGTTGTTAGAAGATAGGTCAATTTTTCTATTCATGTATACTAGCCTTCATGGGATAATACTTATACTTCACTAGTTAGCCCACACTTGTATAATTTGGTAGAGTTATCTAAATAGCATTGATGTCAAAATTTTCTTAGTCTTGCCAGCTTGATTTACCCCCTTGACAAGCAGGTTTATTTCTAAATAATTTTCCCAAATTTATTTACCTCTCATTCTCTATCGCTTTCTAAAATGATCATAATATGACAAGTTTATTTTATTTATCATTAGAATAAAAGTTTTATTTTTTTGCTATTGTGAAATGATTTATGATTCAGTGCATTATCCTTCCTGGTTCTCCCTTAGTTATGTTTAGGATCTTAATTTTCATGTCTCACCTTTTTATGGGCCATTTAGTCCTATTTATTTAATTACCTTCTATTTTTCTATTGTTGATTGCGTATGGATTGTTACTTCTCTTAAATAGATGTTTACATTTATGGGTTTTCCATATATTTTTTAGTATGTATTGTTACTTATATTAAATGGATGTCAATTATATTATCAAGTCTCATGATTCCTTGGTTTGATTAAGATTATTAATTTTCTTACTTTGGATACAAGCCTAGGTATTTAAGTAATTTATTAGCCTTGGCTTTTCTATTACCCAAATTTACCTCTTTTCATAATTTAACTAGGAATTTTTGGTTCTAACCCAGTGTTTGTCATCTTGGCTTACCAAATATTCTAATGACTTATAATTGTTATGAAAGTTATTTATTTACTTAAAATTTTATATGATTTTTTATTTTTCTTTTTAACCTTATAAACCTAGGTTTTGTCTAAAGTAGTTATTACACCTTCCATGATCAAGAATATAAATAAAATGTTTGACCATTCATCGATAAAGGTAAGTTAAGGTATGCAGATGGTACTTTTAGTTATTTCATTTATTTACTTTCATTAATTTTCCACGTTCTACTACAATTTGTTAGCGTAGTTAGTGTGTTTTTATGTTCTATCTTAAAGCACCATTCCATGTTATACTTTGGTGACATGTGATGAGATTTAGTGGGGGGTATGTATACCCATAATATTTTTAAAACCTTATCATTTATCATCATTTATCTCTTGAAATAGACTATTAAGTTTTAATCTCTCTGAGTGTGTGCCTTAAAGGGTACTATTGTCACCAAATCTTATACCCTATAGGAGTTTTTTCAATCCTATTCTAATATTTTAGAAACATTCAAATACCTCTAGGATTTTGGGTTGTTTATAGTAGAGGTAGACCTCTAGGTTTAAGGGTTAGATCCCTGAATTAACCTTTAAGTTATTATCACCTACACTAATTGATTGCTTGTGGGAAAGAGGGAAAAAATATGCATGAAAGAAATATATTATAAGGGAGTGATAAATCATAATTATTTACACAAGATCATCATACTCATTTCACTAAGAAACAAGACCTACAAACTAGCTTCAAAGTCCTAAGATGCTCTAATATTAGTATTTTAATATAGAGGTGATATGCATGAGACAACTAAAGGAAAGTGGACCATAGGTTAGATTGAACACTATAAATATACTTGCACACTTTAATGGATAAAAAAAACACTATCTACACTCCATATGAATTGTTAGAATGAGAACTTCTTGCACTAGACATGAAAGGATAAGGAGAAGTAAGGATAGAAGCTTATCACTAGACCTTGCCATTCATCACTTTACACACTTAGAAAAGATGTTTGTGAAATAAAAGCTATATTTTTTATATTATTCAAAGGAAATTTAGAATATCAAACCATTAAGGATTCACCATACATGGTATGGAATTAGAAAACAAGAGCCAAAATGGCTAATACTTATAGAATGTGAAAAAGGAGAGAGAAGAATGAAGCTCAAGAGTCACAAGAACAAGTGTCAATATGAGAGAGAGAGTTACATATGAAAAATAATGAGGTATTAGATATACCATGCAAGTAATATTTATACAAATTTCCCTCCAAGGCATGAAACTCTTCAATTCTAACATAAAGGTCTCTCAGCTAGCTTCTTGAAAATGATCTCATCATTGAATTATCATGAACACTCCTCAATAGAATAGGGATAGATAAAATAATTGAAATCTGAACTGGGGGGGTTAGAAATAGGCTAAAAAATTGCATTGGATATGTCCCTAATCATCAATATTCTTCTAGATAATGATTCTCACTATCTGTAGTCATTATCACCCTTATTTCACTCATCCTTCACACTTGGCACGAAGGTGGTCTCCAATTTATCAAAAAAATACATATAGTGGGTGATGTGACACTTTTAAAGAGTATCCATGTCCTTATATTCACCAAGAATACCTTAAAAGGCCTCCCAATTAAATTTATCAATTTCTCACTTGGTGATCACTCTTCATTCACTATACCAGTTTAAATTACCTAAAGTGAAGGAGCTAGCAGAGGTATTTGTACGATTTTTGAGTAAATAAATGGATGTAAGGAGTTAGGATAGGTCTCATTATATCTCCAAAAATTATTCCCATCTTTCAAATCTCTCTTGAACCTGTAAAACATCAAAAATTGTGAATAAAATCCATTTTGTACCCTGTTCATATAAATAGGGTACAAATCAATCTAATGGGAAAGAGTCCTAGGGATTATTCTATAAGTTAAAATAATTTACATAAATAAAATATCTCATATATATGCTTCTCTATCAACTTCTTCCCCATTGGGTCATTAACAATGGTTTTATAGGGTTTTAAGTAGTATAGACCCTTAAGGATTGTTCATAAAATTGTGACAGCTAATCCTCAGAAAAATTTCACTAAAACATTTTTAAAGATCATATATAAAATATAATAGCTCCTTAGGCTCCCATGTTAAGCATTTTTACTATTATGAGCTTTCAAACTTGCCTTCTCAAGCTCTTCCTTACATTTTATGCACCCTATCATGTTTCTAAGCTAGAAAGTGACTTCTCTATGAAATAAAGGTTATAATACACCTTATATCTACACATTAAGGTTATCAAATGATTTAGGATGTTCACTTGACCTTAGAAGTGGTATTAGACCCCCTTTAGGAATGAGTCCTCATTAAGGCCTAGTAGGTTTGTCTACACCCATGTGGGTTTAGGCCACCATTTTTGGCCTCTAACACATGTGAGGACTCATATATGATTTTAGATGTTCAACATATCTCCTTACACATTTCCATAGTGTCCAACACTCTATGCACCTTCCTCTCATCATTTTCCTATACTGTTTGTAGACCTTATTGCCTAAGAGTGCCTTATATTTGAGATAGAATAGAGGGCACTTCCCCTATCTTCTTATAAAATGTGAACATATGAGTATATTTGGAAATCAATGGGTATAGTATAAACAAATTTTCAATGTTGTATCAAACTTTTATCATCCCTAAACATCTCAAAACTCCAAGATAGACTATGTTTAGGTCATTGATTGTGTAAGGTTTATGTATGGACTATAGGTGTACTTGAAAACTAGATCTTACCCTATTTAATTGTCTTTAAAATATTATGACATGTTAAATAATAATGTGAGGGTCAGTTCAAGCATGTTTACCATCAAGACCTTTGCCAATTCTTTCAATGTAGACCTTCCATTTAAACAAGCCTTGTTGGTAGTCAACCATGTACTATATTTTCCCTCAAAAAAGGGATAATTGTTGGTGAATGCTCCCATGTTATAAACATTATGAATTAACTTAATAAGTTATTTAATTACTTTATGACATATTATTACCATTTAAATCTATTCAAGTCATGCTTATGTTAGGCCAACATCTTCACCACCATGTTCTAGTACACTATCATACTACAATTGATTATAGGTGACTTTTTTAAGAGAAAAATAGGTATTGTAGGTTACATTAAAATTATTGGACCTTATGTTAAACATCATAATATTTATTTTAAGTATTTTAACTAACTCCTATTTCATTTTTTTTTATAGGATTCTAATCACCAAGGTTCATCTCATGAACTTATAGGTACCTATAATCAAGCTGTAGGTGACCTTTTGGGAGCAAGAGTAAACCTGTAGGTGATGGTACAAGTCAAGACCTTGTAATTCCACTCTCCTTAATGTTCTTTAAAAAAATAGTGTCCTTATCACCTCGATAGGAAAAAATTTCACGGGGACGTGCCTCTAACATTCTACCTAGGATTGCAAGATCACTTGGAAGTTCAAGATACTACATAAAACATTTTCTACAGTGTAAGAATGTGTATAATGGAGGCCTCCTAACATCATAATCCTTTGGTAAAATCCTCACTATATTTTTCAATGTCTCATTCCTATATTAGGGATACATTATGGATTCACTTAGTCTTGTCTAGACCTCATACCATGAAACTATGAAAGGATCAAAACAAGGTAGCATATTTATTTCAGAGTTTTTAATGTAACTTGCCCCTAAAGTGGTTCTCTTAAACTATGAACATGGTGGAAATTTATTTTTTCATCATATGGACTCCATCATTATTTTTATGACCTCTTAAACATTTATAAACTTTAAATGGGGCTCAATCAGGATCCAAAACTTGTGTTCTAATCTTGTTCAGTCTCTGTGGAGACTTGTAGGAACACATACAATAAAAAATAAGGGTAGTGAAGTGGAACATGGATAACATGCATATTGGATGACCTTATGATCAATCATATATCTCAAAAAAGTCTTAAAATTTATCTCTTCAACCTTGACACACTTCAAACAAGTTCAAATCCATTATTTCAATGTGCTTAGCCTCCTATAGGACACCTATAGGTGTACATTAGACTATAGGACTATGTATAGATTCTAAATTAGCTATCATATTATATCATATGTCATTTGGAAATATTATATTTATTGATAATTTTATAATAAGGTGTAAAACCTCTTAAAACTACTTATTACATTTCCATGAATGTGCTCAAGACCTTCATTTACTTGACTGTGTATGATAGTATGCAAAAACTTGATTATGTTAAACATGATTATATTCTTGATTGTGAACTCATTAGTATCATAATTTTAGATTTATATTATAAGGATAGGGTGATTTATATGACATCAAAATAATAAAATACAAGATTTCACATTCATTTGAAACCACTATAAGAACAAGGACCTTTACACTTGGTGAAATATGCCTACAAATTATCAATGGTGATCTCAACTTAAAACTTGAACTATTTAGATCATCAACTCACCTCCAAACATGCAATAAAATATGGAAACCATTCTATAATTATGTCCACACCTTATAAAAGTAATTATATCAAGTGGTTTATATGGACCAGCTCAAACAAGGATAAAACCTGCAAGGTGTAGAGATTATCATGCGCAAAAGAACAATCAAATTCTTAATAATGGTTCATAAATCATGGGAAATAAATATTTGAAATCATAACATAAAATTTAATTGTAAAAATTTAAATAACACCCCAAAAGATCATTTGACCTGAACCTCTCCTACTGGATGTACCATGAGAAAACCTATTGACCAGTTTTATATGCCAAGAATGGTGACAAAGGATTAAAATGGTTTTAAGCCTTTTTTATTATTTAAAATATGACCAAGTGTTAGTATGATTTACAAGAAGTTGAATATCCATTGTATAATCTTTCCACACATTCCACACTCCTTTAAAATCTGTAAAACTACCAAAACCTCCTCTTTTCTAATTATTTTATTGATTTAACTTAATACCTACAAGTTTTTCAGTTAGTAATGACATGAATGAAAATAATATGACATGAGGCACGTTAAGGGATATTTTGGAACACTTTTTTTCCAAGGAAAATTGTACAACCTTCGTTAATGAATCAAATATGACCTTATGTGACATAAAATGACTTAGGACTATATTTGACTATGACCATTATTAATAGCACATTTAATGACATCAAATAGGACCATGACACACCATATTACATCCTAATATACCCATATAAAAAAGTTTAATTATAAGGGGTTGACCTATTTTGACTTGTGGTCAAAATAGTCAACATTCTTGATGATTTCCTAGGGGTGGTATGCTTGCTATGCCAATGACTAGTAGCCTATTCCTATCCATTGGGATTATGGAGTCACTTATTCATAGTTTTGACACTTAATTTCCTTTGAAACCAAACTAAAAAATAAATAAATACCACAAAATAAGACACACCAAAGGAAACACACATGTGTTCTCAATAACACTTATGTAATACACACACAACTGAAATAGAGACACACACCTAACCTAGTATTTACAATACCTCACTTTTAAGGTGGAAAAACATATTACCATGATTCAACCAAGGTTAAATATAGTTCCCCTTGCATCTTTTTCACTCCATGAAATCAACTTGTCATGCGAAGCATGCTCATCATCAAACACTTGAATAAGTAGATGGTGAAATGACTTACCATCCCTATATCTTATAATGACTAAAATTGAACTACTTTGAGATCTCATGAATTCTCTCTCTTAATCTCTAAGGGTCTTGATTTTAGCTACAAATATCTTGATCTATGTCATATCTAATTTACACTCCTTAAATTGAGTATTATGGAGCATGACAGTTGCCTCAACTTTGATTTCTTATAGGATATAAATTACTTGGTGTGTATGATCATAAATTTCATATTCCCCATGTTACAACACCTCTAAATTTAGTTCCACCTCAGATTGAGATCTTGGATATTTTTTAGGCACAAACACATTTGCCTTGACTTCACTAGGTTTTTCCATAATTGTAAACTCTTTGATAATAACACTTTGATGTTCATCTTCATTCATAACATGACACTCTTTTCCATGCTTGGTGAAACACTCAATAACTTGCTCAGTAGGATTATGAACAAACATATCATTAGATTCACACTTATTAAGAGGAGAAGTAGTATTACCTAACTGATCAAATTCTTGGCATATGGTATTGAACCTTTGCCATAAGTCATCTTCCTCTTCCTCATAAATGTCACCATCAAGGGTAAATTAATAAATTGAAGGTATAAATACATTATTATTCTCACTATCATGATCCATCAGGGTCTTCAATTCATCATCATCATACACATGAATCATGTAATTTCCTTTAGCAATTTGAAGGAAGGAATGCTCAATGCTTACCTTAGCTTGTTAAAATGCTTCCTCATGAATGATATAAGTACCAAGGTCAATTTTTTCAAAGTAGGCATATGGATCATGTTCATAAGCATCTTCACCATACTCATCTAGAAAAAATTCACCTATTCCTTCAAGCTTGGAATAAGTACCATCATATACCATAGAATCCTCTTTCTCATTGATGACATAATTTAAGTTGGAGCTTGCTTTTACATAGGGTTCAATGTGAAATCTAGAAAGAGGTTGAGTTATTATAGTCACATTTTCTCCATATCTTGTCCTAAAGGATAAGAAGGGCCAATATATTGAGAGGTATCCTCCTATCTTAGTTGTGAAATCTCTTGAAAGACAAATTTCAAAGTGGGTAGGCAAGTCAACAACCACAATGTGTTGGAGGATGGGGAAATTAGGATAATCATGAAAGAAAACCTTTAGCTATTTGATCAATCCTATTGTCTTTATAGGTGTACAATTTAAATGAAGCACTCCTTTACTATGTGTTTCATAATTTAGGCCTAATTTATTAGCTATAACCTTAGGCATCATCGATGTGCTAACTCTACTATCAAATATATAGTTATGGACTCGTTTGTCTCCCATAATAAGAGTGAGGTAGAAAGGTAGAAGCTTATTATATTTGGTATAGGGTTACATAATGTTATTAGGGTAATTATTAAGAGAAACATAACCATGACCATGACTTGGTGATGGAGGATTATCTTCAACTATGAATTTGGTGAATCTTTCTCCTTGAGGCTATCAACCTTCACTTACTTGCATTAGGACTTCATCTTCTACTGATAGTAAAAGATTGACTCCTCATTGAGAAATTAGAGCTTGTTATTCACCTTAATTAGCATCCATACATTGAACTTATTTCCATTATTCTCCTTGGATCAGATTTCTATTCACCAATACCATATCTCTTATGTTGGAGGTAGAGTTAGGATTGTATGCATTGACAAGCCTAATGAAAGTAGGCTTCCCTTAACCTCTCCCTTTCCAATATTGTTGACCATATTTCTAAGGATAGTGATAGAGGTTTTGATGAGCACTTTTTATTATTATTTATTTCCTAAGATGAGCTTCAAATAAGTTATACCTTGCCTACCAATCAATGGTATAATCTGCATTCTTAGGAGTAATCTTTAACTTAGCATTTACATTAGGAACTTGGGTAGTATTTGGAGTAGAAGAAAGAACATTAGGTAGTAGAGGAATATACACTTTTGGAGGAAACTTTAATATTTTAATGAGGCCATTATCAGCTCTAATGAAAAGGTCATATGATTCAAGAAGAGTGAAACCACCCATGGATTGTACCATGATGGCAATATCAATACCAATGGTCCTCAAGTATGTAGGAAACACAAAGATTGTAGGTGGTCTCATGGGAGGAGGTAATATATGCAAATTCCTTTAAAACCTTTCATTAAAATCATGAATTTTCTCCTTGGGGGATCTTTAGATCACATTGAGTTGGTGGATGAGTGAAGTATGATCACTTTTGTCTTCAACCCTTGATGTGAGAATTTCTCCAAAGTCATCCCATGTTGTGATACATCTACTAGTAAAAATCCTATACCAATCAAGTGTTTTCCCTTTAAGGGACATGGAAAGGAGTCTAATGGAAATATTTACCTCATTAATATTTTGAAAACTAATGAAATTTGAGATAGCCCTAGTGTTCTCACTAGAAGCGACATGGACTTCACCATTGAATATGGGGACACTCTTTGTAGCATTGGGGGGAATGACATCATATGCATCAAGATGGATTGGATTTTCAATGTTAAAAGCTAGGAAGGCATGCTACCTAGCCATGTTTTATTTAATATCTTCCTAACTCTCTTGGTTTTATTAGTTAGCAAAGTCCTCTTGTTTTTCAAATGGTAGAATATGATGATGGTGTTGAACTTCAAGAGGAAGCTCAAGTTGAAGAGGTGGATTGATCAGATTGAAAACCTACTAAAAGAGGACCTAGTATAGACCATGAAGTATGACACAAATATATGACAAAATAGTGGTCCAAAACTAGATTTTACCTTGAATGGAGTCACTAAATGCTGAGTAACACACCATATACAATTGATATTATCAAGACCAGGATTCACCTTGACAAGTTGTCTTTAGGATAATGGGTCCCACCAGGCATGCCAAAATTATTATCGCCAAATATTACACCCTATAGGAGGCTATTTAATCCTAATATAATATCTGGGAAACATTGGAATACCTCTAGGCTTGTGGGTTGCCTATAGTAAAGGTAGACCTCTAAGTTTAAGGGCTAGCTCCCTAAATTAAACTTTAAGTGCTTATCACATACACTAACTTATTACTTGAGGGAAAAGGGGAGGAAATATGCATGAAATAAAAATATTATAAGGGGGTGATACACCATAAGGATTTCCAAAATATCATCATACTTATTTCACTAAGAAACAAGACCTACAAACTAGCTTCAAAGCCTTAAGATGTTCTAACATTAGTATTTCAATATAGAGGTGATATGCATGAGACAACTCAAGGTCAGTTGACCAGAGGTTATATTAAAGACTCTAAATATACTTTCACACTTGAAAGGAGATAAAACACTCTAGATAGACTCCATATGACCGGTTAGAATGAGAACTTATTGCACTAGACATGAAATGACAAGGAGAAGTGAGGATAGAAGATTATCACTAAACCTCACCATTCATCACTTTATACACTTATTATATATGTTTGTGAACTCAAAACCAAATTTATTGTATTATTAAAATGCAAAGTACAACATCAAACTAGTAGGGATTTTCCATACATGGTGTGGAATTAGGAAACAAGAGCTAAAATGGCCAATACTTATAGAATGTGAGAAAGGAAAGAAAAGAATTAAGCTCAACAGTCATAAGAAGAGGTGTCAATATGAGAGAGAGTTACATATAAAAATGAATGAATTATGAGATAGAAAATGCAAGGTATATTTGGATAAATGTCCCTCCAAGGCATAAAACTCTTCAATTCTAGTGTAGATGTCTCTCAAATGGCTTCTTTAAGATACTCTCATCATTGGCTTCTCTTGAGCACTCCTAAGCAAAATAGGGAAAAATGACATAAATTCACTATTAATGGGGGTTAGAAATAGGATCCAACATGCATTGGATAGTCCCCTAGTCATAAATATTATTTTGGACAAGTATTCTCACTGTCTACAATCATAATCACCCTTCTTTCATTCATCCTTCACACTTAGCACCAAGGTGGTCTACAATTTATAGAATAGTTAAGTAAATGGGGTGATGTGACACTTTTAAAGAGTCTCCATGTACTTATACTCACCAATTATACCTTAAAAGGCCTCCCAATTGAATTTATCACCTTCTCACTTGGTGATCACTCTTCATTCACTATGCCAGTTTGGACTACCTGAAGTGAAGGAACCAACAGAGGTACTTGTATGATTTTTTGAGGCAATAAATGGATATGAGGAGTTTGGATAGGTCTCATTCTATCTCCCAAAATGATTCCCAAATTTCAACTCTCCCTTGAACCTAAAAACATAAAAAACTATCAATAAAATCCATTATTTACCTTGTTCATATAAATAGGGTACAAGTCAATTTGATGGGAAATATCCATGGGGAGTCCCCTACAAGTTCAAATCATTTCCCTGACCAAACTAGCTCATCTAGATGCCTCTCTATCAAATTCTTCCCCATTGAGTATGACCTTTAAGGATTGTTCATAAAATTTTGACTCTAATCCTTAGAAAAATTTCACTAAAACCTTGTTAATGACCCTCTCCAACATATCCTAGATCCTTAGTCTCCCATTCTAATCATCCGTACTATTATGATCTTTCAAATTTACCTTTTCAAGCTCTTCCTTGCATTTTATATAGCCTATCATGTTTCTATGCCAAGACATGACTTCTCTATAACCTTATATACAAAATAAAGGTTATCACACACCTTATATCTATTTATTAAATTTCTCTAATTCTTTAGGATGTTCACTTGACTATAGAAGTGGTATTAGACCCCCTTTATGCATTAGGCCTAGTTAAAGCCTAGTAGGTCTATCTACACCTATGCAGGTTTAGGTCATCATGTTTAGCCTCTAACACCTATGATTCATTATATATTCTTTTACATGTTAAACATATCTCCCTACACATTTACACCATGTCCAACACTATATGTACCTTCCTCTCATCATTTACCTCTATTGCTTGCAGACCTTATAGAGTGCCCTTTATTTGAGATAAAACAAAGGGTACTTCCCCTATATTCTTAGAAAATGTGAGTACACAAAGATATTGGATAAGTAATGGGTAGCCTATACACCAATTTTCAATGTTAGATCACACTTTTATCATCCCTAAACATCTCAAAACTCTAAGACAGATTATGTGTAACTCACTGACTATGTAGGGTTTGTGTATGGACTATAAGTGTTCTTGAAAATAGATCTTACCCTATTTACTTATATTTAAAATATCATGATATGGTAATTAATAATTTGATGTTCTTTTTAATCGTGTTCATTTTAAATATCTTTTTCAAATCTTTCAATGTAGACCTTTTATCTGAACAGGCCTAGTTGGCAGTCAAATGTGTATTGTATTTTCCCTCAAAAAAGGGATTATTATAGGTGAAAAATTTCATGTTATAGGCCTTGTGAATTTAATTAGGACTTATTTAAGTACTTTAGGCCATATTATTATCATTTATATCTATTCAATTCATTATTATGTTAGGCCAACATCTACACCACCATTTTTTGGTACATTGTCATGTTACAATTGACTATAGGTGACTTCTCTGAGAGCAAAAGAGATCTTGTAGGTTTCATTACAATTATTGGACCTTGTGTTACACATCATAATATTTCTTTGAATTCATGTAACTAAATCCAATTGGAAAATGTTTATGTTTTTAAGCTTCTAATCACTGAGGTTCATCTCATGGACTTATAGGCACCTACAATCAAGTTGTAGGTGACCTTTTGGGAGTAAAAGTACACTTGTAGGTGATGGTATAGGTCAAGACCTTGTAATTATAATCTCATTGATTCTATTTGAAAAACTAGTGTCCTTATCACCTTATTAGGACAAATTATCATGGGGATGTGCCTTTAAAATTTTACCTTAGACTGTAAAGTCACTTGGAAGTTCAAGATACTTCAGAGAACATTGACTTTCTACAGTGTAAGAATGTCTAGAATGGAGGCCTCCTAACATCATAATCCTTTAGTCAAACCCTTAATTTATTTTTCAATGTCTCACTCCAATATTAGGGATACATTATGGAGTCAATTATTCTTTTCTATACCTCCTACCATAAAACTATGAAAGGATCAAAATAAGGGAACATATCTATTTTGGAGTTTTTAAGGTAACTTGCCCCTGAAGGGGTTCTCTCAAATTATAGACATAGTTTTAAGTTAGTTTGTCATAATATGTACTCCATAATTATTGTTATGACATACTCAAAATTTATATACTTTAAAGGGGGATCAATCAATCTCCAAAACTTGTGCTCTAATATTGCTTAGTCTCTGTAAAGACCTATAGGTACACATACAATAATAAAAAAAGGTAGTGAAGTGGAACATGGACAATATGCAAAGTGTATAACCTTATATAAATCCTGTATCTCCAAAAAATATTAAAATTTATCTATTAAACCTTGAAACACTTTAAAATTTTCAAATCCTTATGTTAATGTGATTAGCCTCCTATAGGGCACGTGTAGGTGTACATTAGATTGTAGGACTGTGTATAGAGTCTGCATTAGTTATCACAATATATAACATGTCATTTGGAAAGATTATAATTTTTTTAATATTATAATAAGGTTTAAAACCTATTAAAACTCCTTATTACATTTCCATGAATGTGCTCAAGACCTTCATTTACCTGACTGTGTATGATAGTATGCAGAAAATTGACTATGTTAAACATGACTAAATTCTTGATTGTTACTTCATTGGTATTATAATTTTAGATTGAAATTGGATGGAAAGGGTGATTTACATGACATTAAAATCATAAAATACAACATGTCACATTCATTTAAAACCACTATAAGAACAAGGATCTCTGCACTTGGTGAAATATGCCTTCAACTTAGCAATGGTGATCTCAACTTGTAACATGAACTATTTGGATCATAAAATCAACTCAAAAAATTTAATAATATATGTAAAACATGAAATAAGTACTTAAAAACCTTATATAATCAATTCTATCAAGTGGTTTGTATGGAGCATCTCAAATAAGGAGAAAACCCATAGGGTGTGGGGATTAGCATGTAGAAAAGAACAATCAACTTATCAAGAATGGCTCATAAATCATGGGAAACCAATATTTTAAATCCTTAAATGAAATTTAATTGAACAAATTTTCCTAATTCCCCATGATATAATTTTAATTGAAACCTCTCCTACTGACCATGCCATGAGAAAACCTGTTGACTAGTTTTGCATGCCAAGAAGGGTGATGAAGGATCAAAATGGTTTTAAGCCATTTTTGAGTATTTAAAAAATTAAAAATTATAAATATGAGTTATGGAAGCTTAATATACACTTAAAAATGTTGACACACGTTCCACACTCCTTTAAAAGCCATATAACTACCAAAACCTCTTCTTTTCTAACTATTTTCTTGATCTAACTTAATACTTGCAATTTTTTTTAGTTGGTTATGACATGAATGGAAATAATATGACATGATGGAAATTGAGGGAAATTTTGGAACACTTTTATACAAGTTAAAACCATACAACCTTCATTAATGGATAAAATATGAACCCATGTGACATAAAATGACTTAGGACTAGATTTGATTATGACCAAGGTTAATATCACATTAAATGACATCGAATAGGACTATGACACACCCTATTACATCCTAATATACCCTTGCACAATTTTTTAACTATATGGGGTTGACCTATTTTGACTTGTGGTCAAAATATTCAATAGGTACATTGGCAAATGGGTTAGCAAACCATTAATTCTTCACAAGATTGTTGTCTAAATATATCATGCCTATATCCACTACAAAATATCACTTACTTGATTTCCTAAGAAATATTCCTCATAAATAGACCCTAAATAAGATAAGATCTATATTTTTTGACTATATCAACCTAGGTCAATGTAGTGTATTCTTCTTCCTACTAAAATTTAAATTAGGTCAACTTGGGTTGATGTAGTTTTGAAAATCATGATGGATACTTCACAACTAGATCATTCAGATTGACTAGTTTGAGGGTAAATAGTAACTTTTAACTACATAAAGGTGGGATGATGTTGTCAATTAAAATTATATAAGGGTTTAGGGGAAACTCACCATTATAAATACAAGTCTCATTTCAATCCAATAGAGAGGGACATTCATTTTTGCATTATTATTACTCATAATTATGTTTTAATCTACATTTGAGAGAACCCATTATTTAGATATTGTCTTGGATATAAAAAAAATGTTTTAAGGAGTCTTAGATGTGAATAAAATAAGCATTATAGCTTAGATTTTATTTAAACCATTGTGATACTTAAAACCATAAAATCCTCTTGCAAAGCACCATTAGCCAGGGGAGAGATTGAGTCTCGACATGTTCTATTTAGGATAAGTTTTTATAACCTTACTTATTTCATTTAGTAGATATATATTACATAATTAATATTTTTTAATGTATAAATCCTTGTTTGAATATCCTCTACACTTCAACTTAGTGTGGCTATAGGGTTATTGAAATTTGGCAATTTCTACCCTAAGTAACCTAGGCCACCATTTGCTTAACATGGTTCCTTACTCATTTTATTTATGTTTTAACCATCCCCATTATTTGTGTTACAAGATTTGGTAACACTAGATTAGATTAATTCCATTATTATTAATGGACATAGTTAGGGTTATTTCATTATATTGATTATATAGAGGCTTTGAAACCCTCTCCATTAATGTTATGTGACAAGTTCTCCTCTCTCTAGGTTTATTAGATCCAGTTGGTCATACCCATATATAAATATGAATCCAAAAATATTTAGTTGATTTAAATTCTCTAAGTTTAGACCTATTAGGTAGTATAATTTTCAAGTTTACCTTTCTTGATTGCATACAATATGTCCCAATAGATACATGATAAAAACTATAAAAAAGTAGGAAATAAACCTAGTATACCAAAATTAATATCAATCATGATATAGGAATTGATGAGGTCCTAGGGAAAATATGAAATGGAATCCATCCACATAATAGTTCTCAGATCATAGAAAGAGATTCACCAATAAAAAATGTTTAATGCCCTCAATGATAGTATATATATGATAAATACTAGGAGTGATAAATATTTGTAGCATCTAATCATGTATGATGGATATAAAATTATATGAATATGTGGTATGATGACCTCAATAATAGTGTGTATATGGTAAATAATAGGAATGATAAATCTCTATAGTATCAAATCATGTAGGAGGGATAACATGTTTCCCAAAATAGAAATGTATTGGTGATAGGATTAATAAGTCAAGGGAAAAATGATATGTCCCTAGGAGGGAAATGTGTAGAAATTGACACATAGAATAATATTAGTATGACGCAATAGATGCATGGTAAAAACCATATCAATGTATGAACTAAACCTAATATACCAAAAATAGTAGAATGCATGATATAAGAATTGAGGAGGGCCTAGGAAAACTTTACAATAAATATCTATCCACATAAAAGTGCACAAATCATAGACATAGATTCACTAATAAAAATTAATGTGTTACAATAACATAATATATAATGTACATGATTTTAACCAAGAATGGTTTCACTATAAAAAAAATCTCTAATAGACTACATCTCCACAAGCTCTGGAGATCACTCTAAGCTCCAATGTAATTTTCCACAAGGACACAAAGGGTCCTAATATAGTAAAACTAATAGGTGAGTGATATATTTTTATTAGCTAAGTGAAATGTGGGATTGGATCATTCTCAAAGTTATAACTCACCATTCTTACACATGTGAGGATAATTACCATTTAAATGTGCATATTAATGATATTGTGCACATAATACATCACACCTTACTAATGCATCTACCTAAATTGATTCATATAAATTGTAAATATGACACACACCAACACCCCCATCCCTAAATAAAAAAATAGGTGATGTGGTAAAAGAGAAGAATTCTTATGCTCATAAGTATGGGTCTTATAAACTAGACCTGATGAGGTACCTGTGTATAATGAAAAAGAGTAAAAATAAATGAGGATTCTAATGGAGATGAAAAATCAATATGAATAAAGAAAAAATTATCTCCCATGAATTTGGATGTGTGAATAAGAGTGACTATTAATACATGTTATGTTTGAGTGAAATGCATGGTGAAAACCAAAGAGGGTTGGATTAGATTTTTTTTTAATGCTTTAAACCCTTAGGTTGGCTCGATTACAATTCTAGAACTAAAAAAATACATAAAAATTTGGAAAAAACCATAAGGGTTTGCATAAAATCTTCTAGCACAAAAAACAACCAACCTTTACATCTTCTAAGAATGATCATCAAACACATAGCATACTCGAGCAACCAAGGAAGCACAACATTCCTCATAATGATGAATAGGGAGTGAGTAAAAAGAAGGTATGAATAAATCCTTTAAAAATGTCAACATGGTGGGTGTGTAATAAAAACACTACAAAATCCTCAAGTGAGAGTGTCCAATATGCCACATGAAAGTACAACAATCAAAAATTTAAAAGGGTGCATAAAAAAAGGCACACATGCATGAAGGTATACATAACAAACTCCCTATGACACTATATAAATATGTTAAGAGTATTAAATATATATCAAAAACTCACCTGAAGCTATATAAATCATTAGAGAGTGACCCAATGTGGCACATATAATTAATGCTAAGTAGTATGATTCACAATTTACAATATAGGTCATTATGATATAAAATTAAAATGAGTTAGCATCAAACTAGTTTGATGTTACAACTACAAGGAGTATGAAAATAAATGAAGTTTAAAAATTAAATAAACTATAAATTTGAGCTACCAATCAAAAATTATAACCTCTAGACGGTCCAAAATACATGATTTGGTCAGTAAATCACTTTAAAAACTATAAATTCTAGAAATATAAGTTATCAAATTGAAAAAATAACCTCCCTAATGTGTATATATTTAAAAAATATTCAATGTGAAAAAAAAACCTCTATAGGATTTATAGATCAAAATATGTGAGCCATATAAGTCAATCAATCTATAAATAAGGATCAATGGTGAGGTCTAGCACTTAGGGGATAAATTCACCTAGTGAGTGGCCACATGGTAGACCTAGGATATTTCTATAGTAAATTGATAATGATTAAACATTAGATGCCAAGTGCAGTGGTCACATATTTAGTTTGTGTGGTGGTTAACAAGAAGGTAGTCAGTGTGATCTCTTTTGTACTCCACATTAAATAACAACTTTAAATGCATGACATTGGAGCATCGTAAGTACAAATCATGCAAAAGAGGAATTTTATAAATATCTTAGAATGAATAATCTAGTGAATATTTTTTAGGCCATGTTTTTAAAAAATGTGCAAAAAACACTATTTTCTTTACTGGTCCTTGCTTATCCTACATATTTGAATTTTCAAAAATTCATAAAAAATAAACAAAAGATCAAAAAATCTATTTTTTCAATTATAATTTGTGAAAATTATTGGATTAGACCCAAAATATCTATATTTTTCAAAAAATATAAAAACCCAAAAATTGACCTTAATATAACAGTTCAGGCGCAAACAAAAATATTCATTAGGTAATTTTGAAAACACAGAATGTGGATTAGTCCAAAGACTAATTAGATACTTGGGAAGGAGCATGGGAATCTAGGATTAATTAATATGCATAAGTATAATAACTCAAAATGTCAACAAATATAATTTTAGATACACCAAAAACACTCAAAAATTGAATAAGGTAGAAATCTCTTCATAAAATCTTTTATCCATTTAGATTTGAAACCAATGATGCAAATAATCTAAAGAAAAAGCTAGATCTAATATAATTCTGAGATGAAGATTCTAGATCTATCTTTGGTATCATATAGGTATTATTGAGGAAGGTCCAAGCAAAATCTACAATGAACATCCATCAACACAACAATGCTTAGATCATAGAAATAGATTCACCAATAACAGACATTGTATTACACTAATGGAATATAAATTTACATGTGTGTAACTAGAAATGGTTTTACCAAAACAAAACTCTATAATAGACTACATCTCCACAAGATTTGGAGATGACTCTAAGATCCAATCTAACTTTTTGCAAGGACACAAAGGGTCCTTATATAAGAAGATCAAGAGGTGACTGAAAAAAATTTATTAGTTAAATGAAAGGTTGGATTGGGTCATTCCCTAAGATAAAACTCACCATTTCACATGTGATGATAACTACCACTTAAATTTACATATTAATTATGTTTTTAACATAATACATCACACATATACCTAAGGTGGAATTCACATTAAATATGAATATGACACAAACCAATATCCCTCAATGATAGTGTGTGTATATGATAAAGACCAGGAATGGTAAATATATGTAGCATCTAGTCATGTAGGAGGGATAATGTGATTTATATAATGTAAATATATTGGTGATAATATCAATAAGGAGAGGGGAAAATAATATTACCCCATGAGGTAAAGACATGGAAAATGACACATATAATAATAGTAGTATGGCCCCATAGATGCATGGTAAAAACCATAGCATAGTACATAAGCCTAGTATACCATAATTAGTGGCATACATGATATGGATCATGGAACCAAGCATATAAAACCAAATAGTGTTTTAGATATTTAGTACCCAATGATAAATACACTATGGACAACATACTAAAACTAGGGCACAATAAAGATCTATGATA
The DNA here is from genome assembly GCA_037957365.1 of Torreya grandis. Lineage (NCBI taxonomy): Eukaryota > Viridiplantae > Streptophyta > Pinopsida > Cupressales > Taxaceae > Torreya > Torreya grandis. The sequence goes on from JARHVA010002678.1 coordinate 2,388,941, forward strand.
ATACACAAATGAAAATCATTTAGATCTGATCTAGTGCTTAAATTAGTAACCAAAGGTTACAATAAGTGTTTGGAAAAGTAATATTTATGAAAGAGGGATAAAATAATTAAATTAACCCACATGGTATTTGAAAATGATTTATGGAATTGGTACAATCTTTTGGAAGTGACTATACTACTAAAAGCTGAATTTAATTTTGATTTTATGAAGGGTCAAAATAAGTATCAAGGGCTAATTGCGTATTTTTTAGAATCAACTATGGCTAATTCTATCCATTTGTGGATGATTTCATCCTCTATGCTACTGATTGTGTCCTTTGATATTTTTCAGGTTTTGTATATTTTTGGCCACTACACAAAAATATGAATAATGGAATGTTAACTTCACTTCACTAGTTTGTTGCGGAAAATGTTTAATTTTTTCTCCTTTTATTTTGACACAATATTCAACAATGTATGTATAACAAGTATGTGTGAAATTCAGTTATCCCAAAAAATCTCTTAAGGAGTTGTAGCTCCATGTAATTCTAGTGTTTTATAAGAATCTCAACTCAACTAAGAAATAAGTCTTCACCTTCTCTCCTTAGATAATAAAATGTAATTATATGGTTTAATATGACCTTATTTTGGTTCAATATGTTGGCACAATATGGATGAAGGAATAATGTATTCGTTGTGTAATTCCTTGATTAAATGTGAGTAAATCTTGATAAGACTTGATAAATGAGCATGAGATACTTACCTTGTAAGATATTTGGATGATAGGAATTGATCTGAAAATGGTTAAGGGTGATTTTCTCTATAAAATATTCACAAGGGCAAATTTACACATGGACTAAACATAGAAGATAGTAAAATATTACAATTAAGGTACAAAAGGACCCAAAAGTTAATGGGATAACATGATGGGCTGACTAGTTCCTAGGCAAAGACCTTAAAACATTGTTTTGGATAGTCTGGGAAAATCTAGGGTTGTATAAGGGTAAATAAATAACTAATATATAGGTTTTTAGACATTATAGATTAAATAGAGGTATTATCATTGACCCAAAGTGAATATACAATCAATTTGTAAGGAAAACCTAAGTGAAAGAATCAAAATATGGGATCCAACATAATGGGAAAGTGTATATAAAAGAGAAAATGTATGAACATAAACCAAGTGTGATAAAACATGATAAAGAAACAAGGGAAAAGGTTCTTTAAAATTAAATTTTTAAATAATGACTCAATTGAGTGTGTGTGTGTGTGTGTGTGTGTGTGTGTGTGTGTGTGTGTGTGTGTGTGTGTGTGTGTGTGTGTGTGTGTGTGTGTGTGTGTGTGTGTGTGTGTGTGTGTGTGTGTGTGTGTGTGTGTGTGTGTGTGTGTGTGTGTGTGTGTGTGTGTGTGTGTGTGCGTGTGTGCGTGCATGCATGCTCATCAAAGTAAATAAATTAAGTGCATAACTATTACTTAAGGGATGGGAGGATGAAGACTTTGGATTTCTATATGGGTCCATCCAAACTCAGTCATAAAAAATATGAATATACCTAAAAGAAAAATGTCAAAAATAAATCCATTTCTTAGTAAATTAATAGTCAATATAATTGGGAATAGATGAACCAAAAATAAGAAAATGAACAAATACAAGTTATGTTATATGAACCATGTTGTCACTCTTACAACTTTGGAATTTTTGAAATTGGTAACTAGAAACTGAGATTTGAGTGCTCATGGGTGACTGTATAATTAGAAGCCATAACTTGGGTGCTTAGAGCTAACCTTTACTTCTTGATTAGGTGTTAAACATAATATTTTGACTCCACTAGTCTCATTACATGGGTAGGAACAACTCTACTTCTTATTCAAATAAGTAAACATATCATTTAGTTCCATTTATAAATATTTTGGCTACTCTTGAAAATATTTTTTCTCCATTTGAATATATTTTGTCTCCACTTGAATCTATAATATGTAACCTATGTAAGAATTATAATAAATGTAACCATTATAACCACTCTAACTTTTAACCTTTGTAACCACTATAACCTTTGTTACCAATGTATCTTGTAACCTCTGTAACCACTATATCCTCTTTAACTAATGATATAATATTTTGGACAGATTTCCAAATTTTTGAGGTGAGGGATGTGTAATTGTTCTTTCATATCAATCATATCAAAAGAGAGAGTCATAAACATCCCATGTTATCATATAAATTGGCCAAAGTTGTTAAAATATTTAAATCACATTGTAAACACATGTATATAACTATATAAAGATATCATCATTTAAAGATCAATAATAAAATATGACACATGAGAAGATGAGGTGTGACCCATACGAGCATGGAAAATGTAGGAAGGAGAGAAAAATAATATTCCCTAATAATACCTAAAAATTGAGTAAAAAATATATTCCAATGTATGAGGATTCCTAATTATGAAAAAGATATGAATATTTGTGATAACACAATCTGGGAGGATTTTAGTCACTAGATGACACTATAATTATTAGATGTTGTTCATCTAGCCTTACACTAATTACAACAACTACTAAATCAATTTCAACATCTACATACCAATATAAAATATATAAATCTTATTATACATCACTTCATAGCTCCTGTAGCATCATAATTATAGCACACAACTTTTTAGTAATGATAGTTGTAGATGTCACCACATTTAGTGGTTATGAAGTGGTTGTTACTAACCATTCTAATAGATAAATAAAAACTTCATCTTTATCCTCTATATATTAATCTAAACTTATATTTTTGTAGAGACAATTTTTAAAATAATAAAGTCAAAGATTTCATAAAAACCATATATATAATTGATGAGACCACAAACAGTCTCATCCAAAGCCAAAAAGTAACATTTTTTCTCCTCCATGAAATAGTTTTCAAGTGGATTTAGGTGTGATTTAGGAACTTATAACTTATTTAAGGTAAAATATAGGGTATATATTTGAGTCCTTATTTAGGAATCAGTGTGGTCTAGATTTTCCTCTATGTTCTAACATTTATTGGAAATTAGATATGATATGTTGAATAATAAATAGGTCATATCAATTTTTGAAGAATGGAGGCTGAAGTTTTAAAACAAAGGTCCAACAAGAAGATTAATTTTAAAGAATTTTGAGGCACTTAGGGCTTATATCCAAACTATTTTGACTCTAATTTATCAAGAGGTGTTCCAGTACTTTGAGACACTTAGGGCTTATATCCAAACTATTTTGACTCTAAAATTATCACACAAAGTACTAGAACACCTCTTGATTATTTTAGTGGGAATTTAGTTCCAAACTATTCTAGATAGCTCTCAACTATTATATAATAGCTCTAGAAAATGTGGATTTTTTTTTTACATGACCAGATGACATGTCAATAATTCATAAGCATAAATTGGTTATAGTAATATATTTTTGAAGGCTAAAAAAGTGGTGTCAAAACTCTATAATGGAGATTCAATTGATTAGATGCTAAAAGTTACAAATACTTAACAAATAAGATTAAATGATTGAAACAATCAAATCCATTTATTACTCTCCCATGCCTATCCCCAAGACAATTAGGATGAGTAATAGTAAAATCTTAATAGTAGTCTTGAATAAAACACTCTCCCATGTTTTATTCCTAAACAAATGGGAGGAATAGTAGTATTTATATAGGATTCATTAAGTATAATGTTTTTTCACACGTGTTTTTAACAAAAGCAATAAGTAGTTAAATTATATTAGGATTTTAGTTACAAATAAAACTTCTCATGAAGATATATAGACAATATTTCATTCTTTGAAGATTGACCAAGTAGATTGAGAGTGCTGTATTATAAATATAACGTTCAAAAATTAGAATGTAAGTTGTTTTTTGAGTAGTGTAATTATGAATACAATACAACTTTGAGTTTCCAAGTATTTTTGGTAGCATCTATGTGATTAATTTTAATCCAAATACAAGAGAGGAATAAGGGTCCATTCACTCAAGGAGTAGGAGTGTTTCATTGACATTTATTAAAATATATTGTTTATTTCATTTAATATTTTATTTCCAATAAGAATGATGTTTAACTTGTATAAAATATGCATGTGTATGTGTCTAGTTGCTTAAGTTAACTTAGTGTTATGTCAAGTTTACCTTCTATCCTAGTTTTCCTTGGTTGAAATAGGAATACATGTTTTATTTAATTTTAAAAATTATAGTAAGACAAATTAGGAGTTAAATTTAATTTCCAATTTCATTTCCATCTCTATAAAAATAATTTTTAAAATAATATATCCTTTTTAACCTATTATATACAACCTTGGACACTACCTTAGATTGATAATTATTAAATCAAAGTGAAGGATTAATGACACTCATCAACTTTTTGTATCATTTTCAGGGAATTATTATGTATCATTAGGGAATAATAATTAAACTAAGTCTTATTATATAATTTATAGTAAGTTTCTATATAGGAAATATATTTCCTTATTTTGATAATGATTAAAAAAGTATTTGTAAGTGATAACAGACAAATTTTCCATGACAATTGGAGTAAGTGGAAAGAGATTATATCATAAAAATTCAAGTTTATAATAAATATTAGTTTCAAAATTTTAGAAGTGGAATTTAATTTTTTTTTTTTTTTTTGAGTTTATGATTAGGCAAAGAGACTCAAAATGGATATTTAGTAGACAAACCCCTAGAACCAATCCATAGGTAACAAAGAGTCATTAGAAAAGGTTGATCAATAAGAATATTTAGAGGAGGAATGAATAATATCATACCATGAATCCTTTGGATTTCCATTTGAATAAAACATGGGATATCTAGGAAATGTTGGAGCCGGTCAATAAAGAACCTTGACATATCCCATAGAGTTAGACTTAGATGAAGAAGCCCCTATGAAGAATATATCCCCATCCATATTACCTACCTTTAGGGGTATATCTTTAAAATAAATTTATTGGTTATTGTTTGAGTTCAAAGTGATTTGTCATACATATGATTATGTAATTGATAACCATAAACTCAAATCATTTCCCTCTATGCTCAAAGATTCAACTATGTGATGGTTCATGGGATTAGCACCCAAATCTATCCACTCTTAGGCTGAAATAGAAGCACATTTTTTGGGAAAGTACCAATATTAATATAGGTTTTGAGACCATAAATAATATATCTTTAGGATGAATTAAAGAATGATAAAACCTTGTAATATTATCTTGATTGATTAATCTTTATTCTTTGATGATGAGATACTATCTTAGACCAAGAGTTAATAAATAAAATATTTTAGAAAGGAATAGATGATGAATCAAGAAATTATCTAAACCTTATGGTGAAATGATATTTAAACAAAATTGAAATCTTGGATACCACTGATATTTACAAGAGCTAATCATGAACTAGGTCTAAAATTCAAAAAAACAAACATAGGAAATGAAATAGCTATATGAGTCAACTCATGGAGGAATTTTCCAATTTAAAAATTAAAATCTTGGTACATTTAAACACTAAAATAGATGGGATTCAATAAAAATCCAATACTAGTGAAACTCTATCTATATATTATCACAGATGTAGAGATAGACAAGCATTTCATGATTATATCTTGACAAAATGAATGTTTATCACATATATGAAAAGTACCATTCCACTAATCAATGTGAGTCAATTTAAACAAATGAAAATCACATGAAGAAAAATCACCCAACAAGAAGAAGAGATTAACTACATAGGAAAAATATAAAGGGGGAAAATTTCCTCCTAATCAATATCCAAATCACTTTGTTCCTTGATATATTTGGCTTACTAATTAGTGGGATTCACCATGTCCTGCTACACAACAATGGGGACCATATACCACAGAAAAATGGGATAACCAACCATGGTTGAAGCCATAATGGGATAACAAATACAAAAAACTATGTATACCTTAATAGTTTAAATAATAATGGATTCCTCAATAAAATTATAATAAACAATTATAAGGGCAAATATGAATTTAAAACAAGTAACAAACCTTTCTACTTATTCCTTCCAATACCACTCAACAACCTTAATAAGAGTAGATAAACTAGACATAATTAC